>JBBCBC010000024.1:6995972-7172760 GCA_037126765.1 Stenogyne calaminthoides | reverse complement strand
TTGATTTAGTATTTAATTTATGGAGAAATAATTAATAATAGATTAATTTAGAATTAATTATTATTAATATTTGATTAAATTGGATTTAATTAAATAGAATTCCCAATAATAATATTTGGAATATTATTGTAGGATTTAATATATATGGAAACAAATCATAGAGATTTGTCATATATGGAATTTAAATCCGTCGAGATTTATATGTGGGAAATAAATCTAAGAGATTTATTTAAATAAAGATTAGGGATTTTATTTCTTAATGAGGTTATCTTGAGATTTAAGCTAGTCCTCTCCTATATATATGAGCTCTTGGGAATTCATAATACGTAAGTTCATATTTTCTCCATAAAATCTGTAAGTTAGAATTTTCCTAGCAAATTCATCTCGGGGATTAAACGCTGGCAAATGGTATGTAATTAGTAAACGATCATTACGTGGATACCATAGTTGAGGAACTAAAAAATCTAATTGTCAGAAGAATTTCGCTTACGTTTACTCGTATATAATTATGCAAGTAATTGTTCGTTGTTGGTGAACTTTAATTTCCGCTGCGCATGTATTACGTGTTTACGTGCCTCTAAATTCCAACATCTAGTTCGCCCTTCATTTGTGAAAAATGTGCTAACCTCTGCATCGGAGCCTGGCTAGCACACATTGAAGAGAAATGGGACAAGAATTTTTGTCCCAGTTGAGCGAAAGATGTAATAGATGCGGCGGGCAAAGTTGAGTACCATCGATGTGCTCGGTCACCCAAAGTCATGGGAAAAAACCGGCACTGAGTAGCATCCGTAGAACCTAGGGAGATCATGAAATCTGAGTACTTATTGAGATGGACATGTGGATCGTATTCCGCGTCGAACATTGGGATCGGTGGGCATTTCTTTGCCACCTTTTCCTATACGGCGGCGGACATGATCACCGGGGATAAGGTCGAGCAGGGCAAGTGGCCGAGTCGCGATAACCCTTTTGATGCCGCCAGGTCGGCTTGTAAGCTTTCAATCACCTTTTGCATTTCTGTGAATTTGGTGGAGGGAACATACCCCGAATAGGGATAGGCTCCACCTCGATGACTCCGGTGGTCATGCTCATGGTGGTGTTGTTCTTCCCTTAGTGGTCGCTCCGGATTTGTTAGGTGGTGGCGACAATCTAATCTCGCCCCTACCGATTTCTCCGTATCGACCCTTTTCGAGTGATGATGGTGGAGCATGGGTCAATGAATGATTGATCGCTTCACCCGCTTCTTTCCCCGGTCCATGTACCGGTGTTTTCCAAGTCAATCTTTGATAGAAAGTTTCAGACGGTGGAAAGCCGATACCTTGGAGCCTTGTGAACGTCTGCCATCGGACAAATCTTCGGCCACCTTCTCAGCTTGCTTTTTGGTCGCTTTCTTGACCCGCTTCTTTTCCCCATGTAAACAAAGAAGATCATCATCTTCGGGGCTTGGCCAACTAACTCTTTCGGGCCCGGTCTTTTCCGAGCCTTTAAAAGTGTTGGCTTTGTGGTAAAAGAGACGGAGTTCTATGCTACCCTCCAGATTTACGTCTTCTGGAGGCGGATTTTCTTGAGGTTGTCGTTGAGCCTCGCCTTGGGCGTGAGATTGGCTATGTACCGCTTTCTCGGTCTGCGTATCTCTCGATTGAGGCATTTTATTTCTTTTTTCTACCTCGATTTCTATAGTGTATGAGTTGGATATTTTGTGTTCGTTGGTACCCTTCTTCTAGCGCCAATTGTTGTTAGTCGTCTTATGTGGAAAATATGATGTGGCGTGGTGTATTTGATAACATAATAAACAAGATATGATGTGACGAGACAAGTGTATGTGACGAGCACATGTGTTAATGTGAGAGGAAAAGCAAGTATCACAGTAGACAGGGGGATAATTTGTGATCCCTTTATTTGACCTCTGAGGGTCTATTTATACTAGTTTGGCAAGCATGTGCTGCCTTGCCTAGCATGAGCTGGCTATTTCTTGACATACAAGATTACACGGGGTTATGCCATGTGTCCCTGATGCCCTCTATGGTCGCCACCTGTCCTTTCCTATGCTTGAAGTCTTCTACTCGTCATCTGAGTGGTCACTGCTTAGCAGGTGACCTGTCTTCGTGTTCGCCTGCTTTGCTCGGGCAGGTGCTCGACTCTTTATGGTCGACCAGGGCTCGGTTTAGGGTATGGAGTCTTTTGCCTCGTGTGCTCGCATGGTATGCAGGTGAGTTGGTTCCCCTGGTGATAAATCATGGGAGGATGGATTTGCCTTGATTCTCTCTTTGGGAGGATGGTGATAAATCTTTGGGAGAGTTTGGACTTGCCTTGATTCTCTCTTGTCTCCCCATTACTTCAGCTCAGGTCCCCGTAGTGGGCTCACTTGATTGGCGAGCATGTATCGTGGGCCCTTGGGCGAGCACTCCGCTTCGCCAGTTGGAATGGGGGCCGGGTTGAGTTATACGTGCTCGCCTGATGTGGCGAGCTCGCGTGTTGCATCTGTGGTTGTCCTAAAGTGTTCGCCTACTTGGCGAGCTTCTTTGGGCTTAGCTGGCCCTCCTTCCCGTGTATTGGTCCACGTGTTCGCCCGGCGAACATGTGGCGGGTTAACTTTGACTGGTTTTGTGGAGAGCACAACACGACTTTTGGGGTGAATGTGTGCTCACAACTACCTATATCATTAATAGGTTGTCTTCAAATGTCATCAAGAATAAAACTCCATTCGAAATTTTAATGAAGAGGAAACCAATATATGATCATATGTGCGTCTTTGGTTGTCTTGTGTATGCCCATGATAACAAGAAAGGGGGAGACAAGTTCAGAGAAAGGGGGAGACGTGTTATCTTTGTTGGATATCCGCATGCACAACGAGGGTACCGAATTTATGATTTGGAAAGTGGGAAGATTTATACATCAAGAGATGTGATTTTTATGGAGGAAGTTTTTCCTTTTAAGGAAAAGAACTCACAGGGGGCAGCAACTACTACTCAAGAATTGAGCTCATATGTTGATTTTGACGACCCCGAACCACATATTGAGGACAAAGTTATTATACCCCATGATGAAAGCCAAGCTGTTGACGTCATGCATGGAAGTTTGGAGGACATAGTACATAGTCCAGAGGGTATTGTTGACTCTAGCAATCCAGAAGTACACAATTTGCGTCCCTCTCCCGATAACACACCACTGTGCCGAAGTGAACAAACACGGTTTAAACCGAAAGTTCTTGAGAATTATGAGACAGACATGCCACCTTAAATAGACCATCCACTACCCACGTCCACGTCGGGATCCTCAACGGTACATCCTATCTCCCATTTTGTTTCTAATAAGCGATTTTCTAATGCTCATAAATTGTTTCTAGCGGCCATCACATCTCGTGATGAGCCTAAATATTTCCATCAGGCTGTGAAAGACCCTGCATGGGTCGAGGCAATGCAAAAGGAAATCCGAGCATTAGAAGAAAATGGGACGTTGACCCTTGAAGAACTCCCTAAAGAAAAACGAGCAGTTGATTCGAAATGGGTTTACAAGATCAAATATAAACCCACAGGTGAAGTGGAACGATACAAAGCCCGTCTAGTAGCCAAATGGTTCACATAAATAGAAGGAGTTGATTTTCATGAGACTTTTGCACCAGTGGCAAGGTTAACTACGGTTCGAAGCCTAGCTACTTGCCGTTGCAGTGAAGAAAAAATGGATTATTCACCAGCTTGATGTGAATAATGCATTCTTGCATGGGGATCTTTATGATGAAGTTTATATGAAGATTCCCTAAGGCTTTTCAAAAGATGGAAATGCTCGAGTTTGCAGACTAAGAAAATCGTTGTATGGATTGCGCCAGGCATCCCGAAACTGGCACAACAAATTCACTCAGGCTTTGCTTGAAATTGGCTTTTGCCAATCCAAAGCAGATCACTCGTTGTTCATTTTTCAACATGATGGGACGTACCGTCTAGCTCTCATTTATGTCGATGACGTTGTGTTGGCGGGAAATGACTACTCGGCCATCCAGAATGTGAAGAGAGATCTTGATGTTCGGCCAAGCTCCTTCCCTATGGAGCAAAATGTGAAGTTTTCAGCTACTGATGATACTCTAGAGGTTGATGCGGGACAATATCGACGTCTCATTGGAAGATTGTTATATCTCACGGTGACACATCCACACATCACGTTTGTTGTAAACATGCTTAGTCAATTTTTGAGCAGGCCTCGACAATCCCATCTAGATGCGGCTAATCGTATTTTGCTTTACTTGAAGATGACTCCTGGCCAAGGCATTTTTTCCTTTCTGGTGGTGATTTAACTTTGAGGGCGTTTTGTGATGCGGATTGGGGGGCTGCATCATGACCCGCCGATCTAGCACTGGGTATTTTATCTCGCTTGGAGGGTCACCGATTTCATGGAGAACGAAGAAGCAGTCAGTGGTTGCACGCTCTTCGGCAGAGGCAGAGTATCGTGCTATGGCAGCCACAGTGTGTGAGATTGTATGGTTACGTTGGCTTCTTTGTGATCTCCAAGCGCCTAAACAAGGGCTGACTCTCCTTCATTCTGATAATCAAGCTGCGACACATATCGCTCACAATCCTGTTTATCATGAACGTACGAAGCATGTTGAAATGGATTGCTATTTTGTTCGTGAGAAAGTGAAGAGTGAAAAGATTGAACCTTGTGTTATTTCCACGACCAACCAGGTAGCAAACATTTTTACTAAGGCGTTGGGAAGTGAACAATTTCGATATCTAGTTGGCAAGTTGGGTGTTCGTAACCTACACGATCCAACTTGAGGGGGAGTGAAGGATATTGAGGAATATTTCAGAAGATTTACATGGATACTTCTTGCCTTGTTTGTAGATAATCATATATTTTTCTTTTGACTAAATCCCTTGTAATCATGGGATTTTATTCCTTAATTATTTTGATTGTAATCTGTATATATTCAAGGCATGTGAATGAATAATAGAATTGCGGCTTCAATTTTACAACAGGAAATGAAGATGAGTTCCTGCAGTGCAATTAGATCTGCAAGAATAGAAATCAATAGTAAGTTTGCTATTCCTACATCACTTGCAGGTTCCATACAAAATTGTGAAGATGTGATAAAATAATAAATGATAGGTAAAACATAGAGATATTAGAAGTAAAACATACTTTTCTTAAACAAACTTACTATATTTTGTATATTCTTTGTTGCTTCAATTGGTAATGATTGTTGTTTTTGTAAGTTTCCTGTTATTCCAACTGTGAAAATGGGATTCAATTAGCTGAATATTTTCTTGCTATTGCATAAAATTAAAATCGATCACTTGTTTTTGCAGGTGTACCTGAGTTTTTATAAGCTCCCCGTTTTTCTGTTGTTCCAACTATAAAAATGAGACTCAATTGCCGAATATTTTGTTGCTGTAGAGTACAAAGCACTTGTGTTTGCTGGTGTACCGGAAGAGTGCAGCCATTTCAACGGTGGACTTTGTTAAGAAATTCAATAAGTTAACACCTGTGCAAAAATTGAAATGAAAGCCAAAATTGGGGGATTTCCAGAGAGCTATTCAACCAGGAAAATGAACAGTCTTTATGTAGTGGGTATCCATTAAAATTTAAATTCAGAAGTTTCATTTTTGAGTGGGTATACTGTAAAATTTAAATTCTAGGGAGAAGTTTATTGGGATTCGTGCGTTAGCCATCATGAATCTCTAGTCGTGCCTACTGAAATTCCAAATAGATATGTATAGCCTAATTTTTTTTTTGAGAGCTCGCAATCAGAATTCAAAGAGAGGTGATTCTGAGCTAGAGACAAAACATGTCAAGGAATATCATCGCCCACCCATGCGTGAGGGTAGGGATATTTAGTTGCTAACTGTGCAAGGTTGTGCGCAACTATATTCTCCGAGCAAGAGCAGTATCAAACACCTTTCACTGAGGTGTGCTTAAATAAATTGCGAGCCCGGTTGATAGAGTTCTCTTCGTAGCCCTTGTAGGTGGAGTCCGATTTAATGGCTTGAATGACGTCGGTACAGTCCGAGAAGACGTTAACCGGATCTTGGAAATTATCCAAGTAGAAGGATAAGCCTTCCACAAAGGTAGTGAATTCCGCCGCCATAACCGAGCCTGGAGGAGCAATTTTATGACACCCAGCTCCCTGGGGGATTCCTTCCTGATCTCGAATATAGAATCCAACGATGAAGGAAAGGTTGGTTTAGTTGTATGCAGGGTCGATTTTCAAAGGCCAAAGATCAGGAAGCTCTGGTTGTCTAGGAGGTAGAAAGAGCATTGTTGAGGTAGCAATATTTGGGAGAGTTTGGACCTTTCATTATGGTATTGATCAAGTAAGACATCTGTCCAAGTAGCTAGAACACTCCAGGAATTTGTCCCTCCTTTTTTGTGAGACAATTCGCAACGTTCCTTCCACTCTCCCCACATCTTCATTGCTAATCTCTCCATAATAGAGGTCTCCATGGTTTTAATACAGTGCACAGTCAGGCTTTCTGAGACTCCTTTACGCAGTTCTTTGATGAGGTTCCACCATTCTTTGTGCTTCCATGCTTCTTTAACCACCTGACAAGAGAAAATAGCATGATTAGTATCAGCCCAATAGAAACCGCAAAGAACACACCTAGGACGGCAAGGCACGTGGTGAGAGGCCAAATTTGCTTCGGAGGCTATCACATTATGAGCCGCTTTCCACAAGAAAATCCTAACTTTCGATGGAATGTCGAGCTTCCATATCTTGTGCCAAAAGTCCGAGCTAATGCTTGAAGAGCAAGCCTCGACATCCACAGGCTTCGAGATCAATGAGTGAGCCTTCCAGTAGTTTGTTTTAACCGTGTAGTGGCCTTTCCTCTCATAAATCCAAAATCGTGAGTCTTTGGAGCTACTATGGTCGATGGGAATTTTTTGAATGGCGTCGACTTCATATTTAAGAAAAAGTTTGTCGAGCTTAGGAACATCCCAGGTGTTTTCAGAGGTAAATGAGGTTATGGGCCATCACGTTGCTGTCGCAGTAGTATAAGAGGTGATTTTTCATTTCACCAGGTCCAGAATCCATCTATCTTTTCTAACATGTACATCTCTTCCAATAGAGACCACTGGAGATGGCCGGTTTACTCCATATGATGGATCGCCAGATATAGGAGGGGTTCAATCCAGTCGAGGCTTCCATGATGTCAATATGTTTGAAGTATCTAGCCTTTAGGACTCTAGCGGCAAGAGAGTTTGGAACTGGACAATCCTCCAAATCTGCTTAGCCAAAAGGGCTTTATTGAAAGTAACGAGATCTCTAAACCCCGTCCCTCCTTCATACTTTGGGTTTAGTAAGTGTTTTCCAGTTCTTCTAGTGGATTTTTCTATCGGACTCATTGCCGCCCCACCAGAATCTAGCACACATAGACTCAATTTCTCCACACAGGGTAGTGGGTATTATGAAGCAGGACATGTCATACGTAGGGATGGATTGGATTACCAATTTAAGGAGGACTTCCGGCCGCCATCTAAGAAGAATTGATTTTTTCAACATTCCAAACGCTTGGAGACTCTATCCCTGAGATACCCAAACTGTAGTCGTTTGCTATGCATAATGAACGTAGGCAAGCCCAAATAGACGTCATGTCCCTGGCAGACTTGAATATTGAGGCACGCCTTTGTGAACTCAATATTGGCTGGGGAGGTATTTTTGCTAAAAGTGATTGCTGACTTGTCAAAGTTGATCAGTTGGCCCGAGGCTTTTTCATAGTCTTTCAAGCAATGTTTGACCGTCTGGACGTCTTCCTTGTTGGTTTTAAAGAACATAAGGCTGTCGTCAGCAAAGAAAAGATGAGTGATCATAGGACTCCCCCTAGCCACCCTAATCCCTGTAATCTTCCCTTTAGCAACATGGGCATTGATAGTGGCTGAGAGACCCTGTGAAACCAGAACGAAGAGGAAGGGTGATAGGGGGTCCCCGTGCCGAAGACCTCTGGTGGGGACTAATTTTATGGCATTGTTGATTTTAAAGGAGTAGGTTGGGGAGGACATGTTGGGTAATTAATTGTCCGGATCTATACGGGATGAATATTTAAATACAAATTTAATTCTAACAATTATTACTAGCATGAATTAATCCTATATTAATTTAAATAATAATTCAACAACAAATCATGCATATAAACAGTTCACATAAAACCTACGCATGCGGAATTACTACGGGTTTACGTGAACTAACCTCTTGGAATGGCAATGGTCTCGTCGATGAACACACACCAAAAAGCCTTCCCAAGTATTCCCTAGTCCTTGCTCGTCAATCCGGTGGAAGGAAACTCGCTAACAATTAACAAAAGGGAAAATAAAAATTTGTTGCACCACCTTTGTGGATTTACTAATTTTTCCAGAACATGGAATTGTACTTGGGAATGAAACATTCATCCCCTATTTATAGAGGGTGGTGGTCGATTTTTGCATATGGAATAGGGAGGAAAAAATCTTTTCTTGATCTCCAAGAAATCTTGAATATATCTCCTATATTCTTTTCTCCATAATTAAAATATTCCATAAAATCTCACCTTCTCTTGTAATGGCAATTTTCGAAAAAAATAAGGATCAAGATTCCAAGATTTGGATCTTCTTGAATTTATGAGATATACCTGTATTGCAAGAATACATATCTTCCATAATATATTTTCAAGAAAATCAAGAAAATCTTTCTTTCCCTTATTCTTCCAAAATTTTCGAAAATTTCATATGAATAACCAAGTGAGAGATTTCTTGAATTTAATGAGATATTCTTGTATTCCAAGAATACATATCTTCATTCTATAACAAAATTCGAAGAAAATCTTTCTCCCCTTTTTATTCACATTTTTCGAAATTCTTAGGTAAAATAGCAACAAGAATTTATTTTATTTTTAAACACCTTTTTCAGTTATTGGACTTTATGTTGGGCTACTTGAGGGGCCTTTAGGAGAATTAAGATTGGACCATCCAATGGATCTTGAATTATCAATATTGAGCCACAATATTATTCAAGCCCATAAATATTAATTAATCCCACTACATAATTAATATTGCACTATCCATCTTAACCCATATTACGCTTAATATGGCTCCCCATTATTATTTCCCCGTGTTTAAGATTATCTAGCCCATTAATTAATTCAAGCCATAAAATAGCTTTCCATTAATTAATATCTTTTATCCTTATTAAAGGAACGGTTCAACATTATTATCCATACCTAAACTAGTTCCACTTGCAAGATTTGGTATGATAAAACTTATGAACCTCCCAAAGGGCAAATCTAACAAGCGCATTTTGCACACGATTCTGCACAGATAAATCTTAGCAATCGCATGTAACCAATAATATTGCCCAAGATATAAAGTATTGAATCTCCTTGATTCTCTACCCGTAATAAGTCAAAGCAATAATTACTAACCACACACGCATCCTATATAAGGGATTTAAGATTAAGAAATAACGAACCATCGAGGTCTAATTCTTCCTAGTTCGTTATGAAGAATTTGTCCTCCTCAGAGGTCCTATTCAAATGCATCAATCATGCACTAGTGTAATCTCTTGGTCAAGACAAACCAATCTGAGCCTTACACTTCAACCTTTCACGATGGATTGTTCATTTCATCTAGGTCGTTAATGGTGTACTTTTGGTTACAAATGAATCGTTAATTTAATCTTTCGTGATCGGTATCACTAAATTAACTACAATGTAACACGTACTATTTATTGAACAGCTTATGCAAGAAATATATGTAACATTCGATGATATTTAAAGCATCGGTGATAAACAATTTATTTCAAAGAAATAAGTCAGAAATTCACCGATTATACAAAGTAAAAGCATACTTTCCAAAGATAATCCCAACAATCTCCCACTTATACTCAAAGTCCGCTTTTTAAGTATACTACATCATGTCTCGTAGTTCTAATACATGACATATAATGTCACCTACACGAACCTAATAATGTCTCCCACTTATACTCAAAGCAGATCGGCAAATCTGGTCTTGACACTCATTCCTTCCATGTGTCTCTCGAATGTATTCTCGAGGCGCACCCTTTGTGAATGGATCGCCTAGGTTGTCTTCGACGCGATCTTTGCCACCTTTATATATCTCCTCTTAACGATTTCTCGATAAGATGGTATTTCCTTTCAATGTGTTTGCCGCCATGTGGGCTCTTGGTTCCTTTGAATTTGCAACCGCCCGCATTGTCACAATAAATGATGATTGTGTCGGGCAATTCGAACTACATCCAAGTCCACTAGAAGTTCTTGAGCCAAACCGCTTCTTTTTCGCCTCCTCAAGCTTCTACATATTCGGTTTCCATGGTAGAATCTGCGATGCATTTCGCTTACGCTTCTCCACGCCATGGCTCCTCCCCATGCAAAACACACTAACTGGGAGGTAGATTTTCGAATCTAAGTCCGATTGGAAACCGAAGTCCGTAGAAATATGGGGATTAGACTATCCGGATCGATAAACCAACATTCTATCTCGAAGTTCTTTCAGATACTTGAATGTTTTTAATTGCCGTCCAATGTTCCTTCCCCGGGTTACTTTGATATCTTGCCACCATGCCAACGACAAAGCAGATATCCGGTCTCGTGCATAAAATTGCATACATAAGGCTTCCGACAACCGAAGCATAAGGAATGCCTTTCATGTCATCTATCTCCTTTTGTGTCTTAGGGCACATTTTTCGATAGATGGATTCCATGCCCGAAAAGGTTTGAAGTCTTTCTTGAAATCCTCGTGATGCCGAATCGTTTCAAGACAAAGGTCTATGTATGAAGCTTGCGATAAGCCTATCATCATTTTCTTGCGATCTCGAGTGATCTTGATCCCAAGGATGTGCCCGGCTTCCCCTAAGTCCTTCATATCAAACTAATTTGAAAGCTATGCCCTTACGTCTGATAACACATTTACATCGTTCCTACTAAGAATACAAATGCAGTTCCGACACGCTTTTTGTACACACAACTTTCGAACTCGTTTTGATCAAACCCGTAAGACTTTATAACATGATCAAAACATTGGTTCCAAGCTCTGGATGCTTGTTTGAGTCCGTAAATGGACTTCATCAGCTTATAAACTAGGTGTTCTTGGCCCTTTTCAATGAAGCCTTGGGGTTGTTGCATATAGATTTCTTCATCAAGACTTCCGTTAAGGAAAGTTATCTTGACATCCATTTGCCAGATTTCAAAATCGAGATGCTCAGCAATCGACAAGAGAATCCGGATGGACTTGAGCATTGCTACAGGTGAAAAGGTTTCCTCATAGTTGATCCCTTCTTTCTGAGTATAACCTTTCGCCACAAGCCTTGCCTTGAAGGTTTCCACCTTCCCATCTGGTCCCCTTTTTTCTCTTGAATACCCACTTGCAACCAATAGGTTTGACCCCATTAAGTGATTCGACTAGCTCCCACACTCTGTTATGATCCATAGAACCCATTTCGCTTTCATTGCCTTTTTGCCAAGAAACCGTGATCCTTGTCTTGGATTGCCTCATCATATGTCCATGGGTCTCGATTCGCCTTTGTCCGAATCAAGTCCGAGGACTCTCCTATCCCCATGAATCTCTTGATTGTCTCACAACCCTCCCACTACGACGAGGTTCCTGCTAGAAAGTGTGTAGTTTGGTATATCATCTTGTATAGCTTGGTAATGAGGTTAGCCCCCTTTAGCTCACTTAAGGTAATCTCACCCACGGGTCTTCTTTCGCTCATATAGTCTTCCTCCAAAATTCTAAAAAGGTGCTTATTACCACCTTTTGATCTTCGGGACCATAGAAACATACACCCTTCTCATTTCCCTGGGGTATCCTATAAATATTTTTTAATCATCGACGAGGATCCAATTTTTTCGGGCTTCCTTGTCCAACACATAGGCCGGACACCCCAAATTCTCATGTGTCTCAAACCGGCTTGCGCTTGGTCCACAATTCTTTGGGAGTTTTGGGAACCGATTTAGATGGCACCAAGTTCAGAATGTAAGCCGTTGTTTCCAAGGCATGACCCCGTAATCGACTTGGGAAGATCCAAGATAACACATCATTGATCTAACCATTTCTAAAAGAGTTCTGTTTTTTCGCTCGCAACCCCGCTTTTGTTGAGGGGTTCCGTGCAATTAGTCGATACAATCCCTTCATCCGACAAGTAGTTCAAAAACTCATCATTTGAGGTACTCGCCTCCACGATCGGATCGTAGAGACTTGATACATTTTTCCCTATGATTTCTCGCTTGAGCCTTAAATTCTTTGAATTTCTCAAAGGTCTCGATTTATGCTTCAGAAGGAAAATATAAACGCACCTTGAGTAGTCATCAATAAAAGTGATTTAAATACTCATAACCTCCTCTTGCTTTGGTTGACATTGGACCACATATGTCTCATGGTGAACGCATTTCTAACACTTCTTTGGCTCTATTCCCTTGGCTCAATGCCCTCTTGGTCATTTTACCCTCCAAACATGATTCATGGGTTGGAATTGATTCAACTTGGAGAAACTCTAGTGAACCGCCTTTCACCAACCTTTGGATCCTCTTTTGGATTAATATGTCCCAATCTTAGATGTCATAGAAGTGTTTCGTTTCACGCCTCATTGAACGTTTTCTTTTATTGGAAACAATTGATGTGTTATAGATGCATTTCGTGAGTGGTGTGCATGATTAATTGTATAGAGATTACTTGACAACGTTCCATGACGAGATAAATTTATCATAAAGAGAAATGGTAACAACTTTATCAAAAAGTAACCGAATATCCATCAAGGTAAAGTTTAGAAACCTAAATTAAATTCTTTCTAAAATTCAGTAACGTAAAAGAACATCTCTTAAAATTAAAACTCGTCTTAAAAAGACAGTGCACTTCTCCCATCGCTTCACCGCGCCACTCAGAGAATCGCCCAAAGGTGATGAGGATCTCACTCCCACTAAGTTGCCGGGTCCGCTTGAACCCCAAAGAAAGTGAAACAAACATGATCAATGATCCTTAATCCACCACCCATAAATGGGAGGCACACGCCGCTAAGCAAGTTTCAACAACTAGGTGTGAGAATTACCTTTCCTTCCATTCCTTTGGGTTTGGAACAGTCGCCCTCGAGTGTCCTACTCCTCCCGCTTTCCAAAACTTTCCTCATGCTTGATTCCATTCTCTTATTTGATGTTGAGTCTACTTGGTTTAACTTTCTTTCTTTTCATCATCCTTATCACCACTTGACTTGGGATGAAAAGAAGATTTTGCTTTCCCAAGTTCTTTTCCTCGCTCCCTCTCCCTTTCAACCAAAGTGAGAGTATTTACAAGATCATCCATCGAAAATCTAGATCTTCCAATAGATACTCCAGATAGTGGTGATTATAGCTCTTTGGTAAGGATTGAGAATGAAATCAATCTTAGTCTTGAAATCACATTTTTCACGAGGATCTCAAGCTCCTCAAATAGCACCATAACCCTAAGAACGCATGTTACAACAAGTAATGCGTCCCTTTTTCCATTTTTAATTCAGCCATTTCTTGCTTCACACTTTGATTTTATATGGGCGGATAAAGCGACCATCGCTTCGAGATTCTCAGAAGATGTCTGCAAATGACTTTATATCCTTGGTGAAGGCGTTTCAACAACTGACAGATGTGCTAGAATTGTATCCTTCATCAATTCATTTGCGGCTCCCATTCACCATATAGCATCTCGCCCCATATTCCGGCGTCTTAGTTGTTTTTTCGGTTTTGGTGTATCAAGTACCCATTTGGAAGTGATGATGCTAGACAGGTTTTAGTTTGTATATTCAATTAAAATAGTTTTCACCAAGAAGCAAATTGTCTTTAAGTATATTGAACAATCGGATTAAAAGGTTATGACGTGATGAACTAAATAAATAATAATATGCATAAGCACAAATATATCACAAAATTCGATCACATGTTTCATATTAAAATCTCAAAAAAAATATGAACATGCATCACCAACATTCATAACATTTTAAATAAGCCACGTGGGGGGTCATTATTTAAACACATTCAAGGTGTTACAAACAAGAACAAAGCATAAACCTTTAATATCCAGATTAATAGTTGGTTCCTTCACTTGACCAATATAAAATCGACAGGACTTCGGGAAGTATATGCATATCAATTTTATACCTAAGTAATAACCATGATTAAATCTGAGTAATTATTATTTCGCTTTTGAACGAGCCCTCGGGGAGGGTCATTATCACCACTAGTAACAATCCACAATCATCCATTTGGAATTTATTCATGTGAAAGCTATCTTTTGACCGTCCCGTGGGGGGAATTTCTCCAAAAGAATTCACAAATAAATAAATCATGGAGGTCAAAATTAATTCAATTTTATTATCCGGAATAAAATTTTCAATTAATTATTTAAGCATACTTAGTAATTTTTGAAAGTGAGATTTTTCAAAACATTTTCTCATGCATCGCAAATTTAAACACAATTTAAATAAGCATAAAATAATGCATAAACATCAAGACAAAAAATTAAACATATTGGGCACATTTATCCAATTGTCATGGTTAATTTTTGTCATGTCTTGTGTTGGGGACTAAGTTGCACAGATCTATTTGGGGTGAATATTTAAATACAAATTTAATTCTTTAATTATTACTAGCATGAATTAATCCTATATTAATTCAAATAATAATCCAACAACATGTCATGCATATAATAATTCACGTAAAACCTACGCATGAAGAATTCTACGAGTTTACGTGAACGTACCTCTTGGGATGGCAACGGTATGGCTGAAAAGACTAACCGCAAGGACTTCCCAAGTATTCCCTTAGCCCTCGTTCTACTATCCGGTGGAAGGATTCTTGTGAAAGATTTAAAAAAAGGAAAAATAAATATGTTGCACCACCTTTGTGGATTTACTAATTTTTCCAGCACATGGAATTGTACTTGGGAATGAAATAATCATTCCCTATTTATAGAGGCAAGGTGGTCGAAATTTAGTGATAAAATAATGTGGGAAAAATCTTTTCTTGATCTCCAAGAAATCTTGAATATATCTCTTATATTCTTTTTCCCATAATTATAATATTCCACAAAATCCCACCTTCTCTATTATGGTAATTTTCGAAAATACGGTTCAAGATTCCAAGATTTGGATCTTCTTGAATTTATGAGATATTCTTGTATTTCAAGAAATACATATCTTCCATAATATCTTTTCAAGAAAATCAAGAAAATCTTTCTTGCCCACTATATTTTCAAAAATTTTGAACTCATCATTATAGATAACCAAGTGGGAGATTTCTTGAATTTAATTAGATAATCTTGTATTCCAAGAATACATATCTTCATTCCATAACAAAATTCAAAGAAAATCTTTCTCCCAATTTTATCTATAAAATTCGAAATATACATGGAAAAATAAACAACAATATTTATTTTATTTTAATCACCTTTTCAGTTAATGGACTATATGTTGGGCTACTCAGGGGGCCTTTAGGAGAATTAAGATTGGACCTTCTAATGGACCTTGAATATCTAATATTGAGCCACAATATAATTCAAGCCCATAAATATTAATTAATCCCACTACATAATTAATATTGCACTATCCATCTTAACCCATATTACAGTCAATATGGCTCCCGGTCATTATTTCCAGTGTTTAAGATTATCTAGCTCATTAATTAATTCAAGCCACTGAAATAGCTTTCCATTAATTAATATCTTTTATCCTTGGTCAAGGAACGGTTCAACATTATTATCCATACCGAAAACTAATTTCACTTGCAAGATTTGGTATGATAAAGCTTATGAACCTCCCAAGGGGGCAAATCAAACAAGCATTTTGCATTACCCATTCTTCAGATAAATCTTAGCAATCACATGTGACTAATAATATTGCCCAAGATAAAAAGTATTGAATCTCATTGATTCGCTACCCATGATAAGTCAAAGCAATAGTTACCAATCCCACGTGATCCTATTTAAGGGACTAAGATTAAGAAACAACGAACCACCGAGGTCTAATTCTTCCTTGTTGGGTCCTCAAGAATTTATCCTCCTCAGAGGTCCTATTCAAGCATCATCACCATGCACTAGTGTAATCTCTTGGTCAAGAAAAGCCAATATGAGCTTTACACTTCAACCTTTCACGATGGGTTGTTCATTTCATCTAGGTCGTGAATAACGACTTTTTTAGTTACAAGGATCTGTTAATTTAATCTTTTGTGATCCGGTATCACTAAATTAACTACAATGTAACACGCATTTACTTATTGAACAGCT
Organism: Stenogyne calaminthoides; assembly: GCA_037126765.1. Lineage (NCBI taxonomy): Eukaryota > Viridiplantae > Streptophyta > Magnoliopsida > Lamiales > Lamiaceae > Stenogyne > Stenogyne calaminthoides. The sequence continues at coordinate 7,156,542 of JBBCBC010000024.1, read as the reverse complement.
TATGCAAAGAAATATATGTAACATTCAATGATATTTAAAGCATCATGATAAACAATTTATTTCAATAAATAAGTCCGAAATTGGGCCGATTATACAAAAGTAAAAGCATACTTTCCAAAGATAATCCCAACAATCTCCCACTTATACTCAAAGTTTGCTTTTTTAAGTATACTACAACATGTCTCGTGAGTCCGTGACATCTAATGTCACCTACACTAACCTAATAATTTCTCCCACTTATACTCAAAGCATTATAACGGTCTTGACACCCATTCCACTCATATGTCTCTCAAATGTATTTAGAGGCAGACTCTTTGTGAATGGATCTGCTAGGTTGTCCTCAGACGCTATCTTTTCCACATCTATATCTCCTCTCTTAACGATTTCTCGTAAGATGTCTTTCCTTTAGTGTGCTTGTTTGACTCGTGGACTCTTGGTTCTCTTGAATTTGCAATCGCCCCTAGCAGATATTGCAGACAAATTCAGAACACCATCCAAGTCCACTAAGAAGATCTAGAGCCCAATCGGTTCTTTCACTGCTTCACAAGTAGCTACTTACCCGACTTCCATGGTTGAGTCAGTGATGCATTTCTGCTTCACACTCGTCCATTTGATGGCTACACTTCCCAAATGGAAACACACTAACTGAGGCAGATAATTTCTTGAATCTAAGTCTGATTGGAAATCCGAGTCCGCGGTAAATTGGCGGGGGGATTGGAGTATCTGACTGATAAATCAACATTCTATCCCGAGTTCTTTTCAGACACTTCAGATGGTTTTTAACTATCGTCCAATGCTCTTTCCCTGGGTTACTTTGATATCTTGCCACAATGCCTACGGCAAAGCAGATATCCGGTCTCGTACACAGCAATGCATACATAAGGTTTCCGACAGCCGAAGCACAAGGAATACCTTTCATGTCATCTATCTCTTTTTTCGTCTCTGGGAACATTTTCTTGAATAGATGGATTCCAAGTCTGAAAGGTACGAATCCTTTCTTGGAATCTTGCATGCTGAATCGTTTCAAAACCAGCGTCCATGTATGAAACTTGCGATAACCCGATCATCCTTTTCCGGCGATCTCGAGCTATCTTGATCCCAAGGATATGTCTGGCCTTCCCTAAGTTTTTCATATCAAACTGTTTTGAAGACCATGCCTCTTACGTCTGATCACACCTTCACATCATTCCCGATGATCACAATGTCATCTACGTATAGTACTAAGAATACCAATCTGATTCCGACACGCTTTTATATACGGAACTTTCAAACTCATTTTGATCAAATCCATAAGACTTTATAACATGATCAAAACATTGGTTCCAAGCTCTAGATGCCTGTTTGAGTCCGTAAATGGACCTCTTGAGCTTACAAACTAGGTATTCTTGGCCTGTTTCAATGAAACCTTGGGGTTGTTGCATATAGATCTCTTCATCAAGACTTCCGTTAAGGAAAGCTGTCTTGACATCCATTTGCCAAATTTCAAAGTCGAAATGCACAGCAATCGATAAGAGAATACGGATGGACTTTAAGCATGGCTACGGGCGAAAAAATTTCCTCATAATCGATCCCTTCTTTCTGAGTGTAACCTTTCGCCACTAGTCTTGCTTTAAAGGTTTCAACCTTCCCGTCCGGTCCTCTTTTCCTCTTATATACCCACTTGCATCAAATGGGTTTGACCCCATTAAGTGGTTCGATTAGCTCCCACACTCTATTATGAAACATAGAACCCATTTTCTTTCATTCATCACAGATGGCAAGAATCAGATCCTTATCTTGGAGTGCCTTTGTCATATGTCCATGGGTCCGATTCGCCTTGTTTGGGAATCAAGTCCGAGGACTCTCCTATTCCCATGAATCTCTCGGGGCTATCTAACAACCCTCCCACCACGTAACGAGGCTCGCCAGAAAGCGTGATCGTTTGGTATATCATCTAAGCAGCATTGGCACCGAGGTTTTTCCTCTAAGCTCATTTAAGGTAATCTCACGGGTTTTCTTTGGTTCATATAGTCTTCTTCCAAAAATCTAAAGTGGGTGGCCGATTACCACCTTTTGATCTTGAACTATAGAACATACACCTTTTTTGTTCCTCGGGGTATCCTACAAACGAAATTTTTAATTCTCGATCGAGGATCCAATTCTGGCTTCCTTGTCCAACACGAGGCGGGACACCCCCAAATTCTCATGTGTCTCATACTAGGCTTGCTGGGTCCACAATTCTTTGGGAGTTTTGGGAACGATTTGGATAGCACCAAGTTGAGAATGTAAGTCGTTGTTTCAAGGCATGACCCGGAATCGACTCGGGAAGATCTCGCATAACTCATCATTGATCTAACCATTTCCAAAAGAATTCTGCTTTCTTTTTTTGCAATCCAATTTTTGTTGAGGGTTCTCGGTGCAAGTTGAGTCGATACAATCCCTTCATCGATAAGTAGCTCAAAAACTCATTGTTGAGGTATTCGCTTCCACGATCGATCGTAGAGACTTGATACGTTTTTCCCTATGATTCTCTGCTTGAGCCTTAAATTTTAGAATTTCTCAAAGGTCTCGTGATTATCGCTTCATAAGGAAAATGTAAACGCATACCTTGAGTAATCATCAATAAAATTACTAATAACCTCCTCTTGCTTTGGCTGACATCGACTACATACATCTGTAGGTGCACGATCTCTAACACTTCTTTGGCCCTATTCCCTTGGCTCCAAATGCCCTCTTGGTCATTTTACCCTCCAAACATGATTCGCAGGTTCGAATTTGTTCAACTTGGAGACGCCTCCAAAGGAAACATCTTTCACCAACCTTTGGATCATCTTTGGATTTATATGACCTAATCTTAGATGCCAAAGAAGTGTTTCGTTTCACGCTTTTCTTTTGTGAGGAAATAGTTGATGTGTTATAGGATGCATTTCGTGAGTGGTGTGCATGATTAATCAGATAGAGATTTTCCATCAATGTCCTGAACAGGATACACTCATCATTTCAAAAATGATGTCATTCTTATTAGAAGAAACTTAGTGTCCTTTTTAATCGAATTTTAGAAACCGAAAGTGAATTCTTTTAAAAATCGGGAACATAAAGATAATCTCAAAAAACTTTATCTTCAAAAAGATAGGTGCACTTCTCCCATCGCTTAACTACTACTCATGTAGTATTGCAATGTCTCGCTACTTGCATAGTATTGCAATAATCGTTATTATCGTAAAGATTGCAATATCCGCCACTTTTCAGTAGCATTGCAATGACTTCTACTTTGAACGCCGCCCAAAGGTGATGAGGATCTCACTCCCACTAAGTTGCCGGATCATTTTGAACCCGTGAAGCCAACATGATTAGTGGATCTCGGGATCAACCACCCATTTAATGAGAAGTATACGCAGCTAAACAAGTTTCAACAACTAAGGCGTGAGAATTACCTTTCTTGCCATTCCTTTTGGGGTTGGAACAGTAAAAACCTCCATTGTCCTCTCTCACCCAAATTTTAAGCACTTCCTCTTTCGATTTTCCTTGACACAACAAGCATTCCTCATCTTACCATCGCCTTGGCAACAGCTTGAATTTTATTGCTTATGGCCTTTGGTCCTCTTTCTTTATCTTACCCTTGGCCTAGAAGATGATGACGGACCACTTGCCAAATCTTGAGTTTGGTGCCTTATCATCATTTCGCCGAGACCAAAAGCTTGCAACAAATTATTTAGCGAGGCCAAAATGCTCAAAAACTTTTTGGGTAGAGAGTGAAGTATTAAATTCATCCGAGTCTCCAGATCATAACTGTGACTCGAGAATCTCAAGTTTGTTCAGATGGGCCATCTATTTTGAGGACGAATCCCTCACGGGTTTGCCCTCCACCATTTTTAGCTTAATTTACATCTCTCAAGAAGGTGATCCGACGAGTCCCGCATGTTTTGACTCGTCATTGGCTCATTTGATTTTGGTGTGTCAAGAATCCACTTGTGCTTTTGCAGATTAGGACAATTATAATTTTTCGCTTCCAATCAATATAGTTTCCATACATATTGTATTGACTTTAAGTATAATAACAAAGGATTAAAAGGTAACGACGTCTTTAATCAAATAAACAACTATATGCAATAAAGACAAGTATATCACAAGATTTGATCACATGCATCATATTTAAAATCTCAAAAAAAAATGAACACGCATCACCCAACATTCAAAAAACAGCTTTTTAAATAAGCCACGCGTTGGGTGGGTCATTATTTAAACACATTCAAGCAAAAGTTACAAACAAGAAAAGCATAAAACCTTTAATATCCAGATTAATAGTTGGTTCCTGATTTGACCAATATAAAATTCGACAGGACTTCGAGGAAGTATATGCATATCAATTTTATATCTAAGTAATAACCATGATTAAATACATGATTACTATTTCGCTTTGATCGAGCCTCGTTGGGAGGGTCATCGCCGCCACTAGTAATAACCCACAATCATCCGTTTGGAATTCATTCATGTGAAAGCTATCTTTTGACCGTCTCTGCTGGGGAAAATTTCTCCAAAAGAATTCACAAACAAATAAATCATGGAGGTCAAAATTAATTCAATTTTATTATCCTAATAAAATTGTCAATTAATTATTTAAACATACTTAGTAATTTTTGAAGGTGAGATTTTTCCATTTGGCAACCCTCATGCAAACACATTTAAACAAATTAAATAAAGCATAAGATAAGACAAATAAATCAAGCAAAAATGTAAAAATAAACATATTGAGCACAAATTATCCAATTGTCATGGTTTGATTTTTCTTGACTTGATCTTGAAGAAACACGCCTCTAAATTCTCCCACTCGCTCGTCTCGAAAAAAACTTTTTGTCTAAAAAACGCCATCGCGCAAGGATGTCGCCGAATGCCACGCTTGTCTCTTGCACCGGCCTCGCAATGACACCGCTCAACACGCCCATATGCCCTGCAAGAGACGGGCAGTGAGATAGTAGTTCTCGGCGGCGGATCAAATTTCGCGTGCTTTCGCCGTACTAGTACCATGCGCTGACCAAGCCCATACGGATCAGCAGCGCCCGCGTCTCCGCGGCAACGTCCGCCCTCTGATACAAGATTGCGCTGCGGTGCGCGTCGCTTCGCGCCCGCCTCTGTTCTCCGGAAGGCTCGGCGCGCTTTTACGCCCTTTACGCTTTGCGTGTACATAGCGCCGCTTACGCGGATTCTGGATTTTGTCCTTTAATTTTTTGTCTCCGTCTGTTTTTGATCCGGTTTCAATTTATTTACAAAAAATAAATAAACCTAGATCTAGACTAGTCTATTACATTGATCAAATCAAACAAATTCTAATCTACTCATGGATTTTCTCACGAGGCAAAACGAATCCAAACGAATCGAATTAAAAAACACAGTTTATATGCATGCATAAACACATTAAATTCCATGACAATTGGATACCTGCAAAAAGATCTAGCAATTCTACTATCCAATTTCAAATTTAATGCCAACGAATTAAATTACAATTTAAAAATTCAGAGTCTTAAAACCGTGGCTCGATATACCGCTTGTTGGGGAATAAGTTGCACAGATCTATTCGGGGTGAATATTTAATTATAAATTTAATTCTTTAATTATTACTAGCATGAATTAATCCTATATTAATTTAAATAATAATCCAACAACATGTCATGCATATAATAATTCACGTAAAACCTACGCATGTGGAATTCTACGAGTTTACGTGAACGCATTCTTCTTTGGGATGGCAAATAAACGGTTGAAAAAGACTAACCGCAAGGACTTCCCAAGTATTCCCTTAGCCCTCGTTCTACTATCCGGTGGAAGGATTCTTGTGAACGATTTAACAAAAGGAAAAATAAATATGTTGCACCACCTTTGTGGATTTACTAATTTTTCCAGCATATGGAATTGTACTTGGGAATGAAATAATCATTCCCTATTTATAGAGGCAAGGTGGTCGAAATTTAGTGATAAAATAATGTGGGAAAAATCTTTTCTTGATCTCCAAGAAATCTTGAATATATCTCTTATATTCTTTTTCCCATAATTATAATATTCCACAAAATCCCACATTCTCTATTTGCTATGGTAATTTTCGAAAATATGGTTCAAGATTCCAAGATTTGGATCTTCTTGAATTTATGAGATATTCTTGTATTTCAAGAAATACATATCTTCCATAATATATTTTCAAGAAAATCAAGAAAATCTTTCTTGCCCACTATATTTTCAAAAATTTCGAACTCATCATTATAGATAACCAAGTGAGAGATTTCTTGAATTTAATTAGATAATCTTGTATTCCAAGAATACATATCTTCATTCCATAACAAAATTCAAAGAAAATCTTTCTCCCAATTTTATCTATAAAATTCGAAATATACATGGAAAAATAAGCAACAATATTTATTTTATTTTAATCACCTTTTTTCGCTTAATGGATTATATGTTGAGCTACCGGGGGGCCTTTAGGAGAATTAAGATCGACCTTCTAATGGACCTTGAATATCTAATATTGAGCCACAATATAATTCAAGCCCATAAATATTAATTAATCCCACTACATAATTAATATCAGACTATCCATCTTAACCCATATTACAAACCAATATGGCTCCGGTCATTATTTCTCGCGGTTTAAGATTATCTAGCCCATTAATTAATTCAAGCCATCAAAATAGCTTTCCATGAATTAATATCTTTTATCCTTGGTCAAGGAACGGTTCAACATTATTATCCATACCTAAACTAATTCCACTTGCAAGATTTGGTATGATAAAGCTTTATGAACCTCCCAAAAGGGCAAATCAAACAAGCAGATTTTGCACACCATTCTTCAGATAAATCTTAGCAATCACACGTGACTAATAATATTGCCCAAGATAAAAAGTATTGAATCTCATTGATTCGCTACCCATGATAAGTCAAAGCAATAGTTACCAATCCCACGTGATCCTATTTAAGTGGATTTAAGATTAAGAAAACAACGAACCACCGAGGTCTAATTCTTCCTTGTTCGGATTCTGAATAATTTATCCTCCTCAGAGGGTCCTATTCAAAGGCATCACCATGCACTAGTGTAATCTCTTGGTCAAGACAAGTCAATCGAGCCTTACACTTCATCCTTTCACGATGGGTTGTTCATTTCCATCTAGGTCGTGAATAACATACTTTTAGTTACAAAGGATCATAATTTAATCTTTCGTGATTTGGTATCACTAAATTAACTACAATGTAACACGATTTACTTATTGAACAGATTATGCAAAGAAATATATGTAACATTCAATGATATTTAAAGCATCGGTGATAAACAATTTATTTCAAGAATAAGTTCCGAAATTCGGTGACATTATACAAAGTAAAAGCATACTTTCCAAAGATAATCCCAACATCTTGATCTTGAGAAATCATTTTCATAGCCTTCATCATTCGCCTCAAAAGCTCCCACTTGACCGGGTTTTAAATAAATGTCTTGTCGTTACACGCCATCGATCACTTCATGAAGCGAAGTCCGAGTGCCCGACTAGCACTCCGCCGCGTGTCGAGTAGAAATCTGCAGACGCCGGTGCCGGCGCACGCCGCCGCCACGGGCGGTGTATCGCACTTGGCCGCCGGCAATTTCGTGCATGCCGGCCGCAGCGCCCAGCGGGCGCCAGCCCATGCCGATCCGCCTAACATGCCGCCATGCCGATCCCCGCTGCGTGCCCTCGGCTTTTACCCGTTCTGTTGGCATCAAAGCGTCGAGCTGCTCTCATTGCCGGCTTGGCGTCGCCGTGTCGCCGGTGGCTGGTGATCTCACGCCTTTTCCCCACGCCCAGCGCCGTCTACCATGTCCCGGCGTCGCAAGCTTCGATTAGGCCTCGTTACGCGACGACGACGCCGTTTCACGCTTATGTTTCGGATCGCGTTTTTTATTTCTTTTTCTCGCTTTCGCTTTCCGATCCGTTATAATTTATTTATAAAAATAAATAAAACCTAGATCTAGACTAGTCTATTACATTGATCAAATCAAATAAATTCTAATCTACTCGTGGATTTTCTCACGAGGCAAAACGAATTCGAACTAATCAATTAAAAAACCACAATTTATATGCATGCATAAATAAACACATTAAATTTCATGACAATTCGATACCGCAAAAAAAGATCTAGCAATTCTACTATCCAATTTCAAATTTAATGAAAACGAATTGAATTACAATTTAAAATTTGAGCTTGGAACCGAGGCTTTGATACTGGGGCTTGTTGGGGAATTAATTGCCCTGATCTATTCTGGATGAATATTTAAATACAAATTTAATTCTAACAATTATTACTAGCATGAATTAATCCTATATTAATTCAAATAATAATTCAATAACAAATCATGCATATAAAAAGTTCACATAAAACCCACGAGACGCTGAATTACTACGGGTTTACGTGAACTAACCTCTTGGAATGGCAATGGTCTCGCCGATGAAAACACACCAAAAAGCCTTCCCAAGTATTCCCTAGTCCTTGCTCGTCAATCCGGTGGAAGGAAACTCGCGAACAATTAACAAAAGGGAAAATAAAAATTTGTTGCACCACCTTTGTGAATTTACTAATTTTTCCAGCACATGGAATTGTACTTGGGAATGAAACATTCATCCCCTATTTATAGAGGGTGGTGGTCGATTTTTGCATATGGAATAGGGAGGAAAAAATCTTTTCTTGATCTCCAAGAAATTTTGAATATATCTCCTATATTCTTTTCTCCATAATTAAAATATTCCATAAAATCCCACCTTCTCTTGTTATGGCAATTTTCGAAAAAAATAAGGATCAAGATTCCAAGATTTGGATCTTCTTGAATTTATGAGATATACCTGTATTGCAAGAATACATATCTTCCATAATATTTTTTCAAGAAAATCTTTCTTTCCCTTATTCTTCCAAAAATTTCAAAAATTTCATATGAATAACCAAGTGGGAGATTTCTTGAATTTAATGAGATATTCTTGTATTCCAAAAATACATATCTTCATTCCATAACAAAATTCAAAGAAAATCTTTCTCCCCTTTTCATTCACATTTTTTCGAAATTCTTAGGAAAAATAGCAACAAGAATTTATTTTATTTTTAAACACCTTTTTCAGTTATTGGACTTTATGTTGGGCTACTTGAGGGGCCTTTAGGAGAATTAAGATTGGACCTTCCAATGGATCTTGAATTATCAATATTGAGCCACAATATTATTCAAGCCCATAAATATTAATTAATCCCACTACATAATTAATATTGCACTATCCATCTTAACCCATATTACAAGTTAATATGGCTCCCCATTATTATTTTCCCGTGTTTAAGATTATCTAGCCCATTAATTAATTCAAGCATTTCAAATAACTTTCCATTAATTAATATCTTTTATCTTTGGTAAAGGAACAGTTCAACATTATTATCCATACCGAAAACTGGTTCCACTTGCAAGATTTGGTATGATAAAACTTATGAACCTCCCAAGGGGGAAATCGAACAAGCGTACTTGCACACTGTTGGTCCCTGTTCAAACGAGTCTTACACGTGTATGGGGGGGAATACACGTGTTCAGTGTTTTTAAAACTTTTTCTTCGAGGTCACTTGGGTCGATAATCCTCAAGATTAGGTTCGAGAAGCACAAATCGCCCGAGTCAAAGTCTATTTGAGACAATGATCCCGAAGTTGCTTTCGGATACCTCGGATAATCCCAACCGAAGTCCTCGAAGTTTCAGAGATCCCGAGTTGCTTCGGATCGATAACTAACTTATCGAACCCTCGTAAGAGTAAGTTCAATTTGGTAACTATCCGTTTCTAGCTACTCGACAAAAGCGGAATGGTTGGCCCTTTAGTTTATACTCGTTTTAAGCTTTGCTGAAAACCTTCCTTTAATGGAATAGTGATTAGGCTGTGATTCAATTACATGCAACTTCCAGTGGATTGATTCCAACTGAAATATCAGTGAAAATATGCTTTCAAACTCAGTGATGCAACAGTTAAGCACAGATAAAGAAAGCAATAAACAACACAACAATTATAGTGGTTCAGTGACTCAAGCTCCTACGTCCACTCTCTCTGATCCTTAGAGAAATTCACTAATCACTTCTGAGCTTTCTAACTACCTCGCGTAGTTTACTTACTCAACTCGGCCCTGAGTTTTCTGACTACTCCACATAGTTTACTTACTCAACCCGACCTTGAGTTTTCTGACTACCTCCGTAGTTTACTTACTCAAACACAAACAAGCTTTCAGACTACCTCTGTAGCTTACTAACTTCTCCTCTAGAGTTTTCTGACTACTCCACGTAGTTTACTAACTCTTTACAACTCTTCTCACCAACAAACACACTCCAACTACCTTCTCAAGGGTTTGGGGTTTCTCGGTTGGTTTCCAACTAGGATGAGATATCCTTTACAAATAAATAATAATGCAAAGGGTTAGGATATCTCGACAAAGCTTTGGATATGTCTTATCAAGCTAGGCTTAGTTTAGTGAGCTCTCTTCAATATAAAAGCACTTGGGAAATTCTAAGTTTTTTCGAGTGCTTCAACTTGATAATAAGTTTGAGCTCTTGAGTTGCGTGATAAATTTCCGTAACCTTACAATGTAGAGGGTCACCAAGATTTATAGGCATACACCAAGGTTACTCTTGAAAACTCTTTTGGAGAGACAACCCGTGAGTTTCCTCTTATGTGTGTGAGGAACGGCTATATTTAGGTTTGAAACTCCCTTAACACGTTTTTAGGCAATAGCCTTTCATGTAGCTTCGGTCTTCACTTTTTGCGATCCGAACTTTGTACTTGACATCTTTTTCGAACATCCTTTGTCGATTGTCGATATGGTATAATCTTTGTCTTCCTCTTTTTGACTTTTATCTCCGGTTAAAGGTAGACACCTTCAGCAGCTCTTTTGGTTACAAACTACGAGTTGATATAACATTAACAACACTTCGACTTAGTTCCTTTTTATGCGCATTTGAATGTCTTGGCAAATATCTATTATCTAAGGAATCGCGATCTTCTGATATTGCATCCTTGAGATAGATATATTCGATGCCTCGGAACATTCCGGTTTTATCTTGAGCATTGATATATTCTTTGAGTCTTGATAATTCTTGTGCCTTTAGTATTCTTGATCTTGATTCTCGATCTTGATCTTGTGTCTTGAGAGTCTTACGAGTTTCGGGTCTTGAGTCTTGAGTCTTGAGTCTTGACGTCTTCTGAGTCTTGATGTCTTGGATTCGCCGATATACGAGTCTTCATCTTGAGTCTTCGAGTTCTCGATTTCATCTTGAGTCTTGATATCTCGATTTCCTGTTGAGTCTTGATTCTCGATTTCTCCTTTGAGTCTTGATTCTCGGTTTCTCGAGTCTTGAAACTTGGTTTCATCATCAAACTTCAGTTTCTTGAAAACATACTTGAGTTCTTGAGTCTTGAACCTATCCCGATCTATATCTGCTGACTATACATTTTGCAGATAACATCCTGAATACTCTAAAATTGAATCCTGACTCAACTATCAAGATCATTCTGAACATGTCATACTCAGGGGTTTTGGGATCTTAATCAAAATCATATATCTTTTATTAAATTCATCTCCCAACAATTTCCCCCTTTTTGATGATGCCAAAATCTATCTTGTTACAAACATATAGCCTATACTCAGGTTTCAGTTTATCCTATTACAAGATTGGTTATGTCTCCCAACAATTTCCTGAACAGAGAATCTCTCAACAATTTCAGAGAAATTTCTCAACAATTAAAACATTCAACAATTTCTTCAGTAATGAATCTTCTTAAATAGTTCATCACCAAATACTTAAACAATTTCCTTTTATCAACACACAATCAGTTCAGAGACATTCATTCAGCATATCAAATATAAAAGACATGTAAATAAGATAATGAGATATTATCTTTTGAGCATAAATGATAAGTTTTCATTGATGATTGATATACCATTACAGATTACAATGAGTCTTATCAACAAAATCAAAAAAGACAAAAATTTAAAGATTACAGAATCTTCTGAGTCTTCAGTCTTCAGTCTTCAGATTTGGCTCTTCAGTCTTTTGTTCTTCAATTTGCTTCATTCTCAACTTCATCAGCGGGCACCTCCAGGTTGAACATTCCGAAAAATCTCTTCTTCAGTTCATTTCTTTCCTTAATAATATCCCTGATTTTTTCTGTTAAACCCAATCGACCAAAGATATTGACCAATTTCTTGAGTAATGGCCTTCTCATTCACCAAGCCATTACCAAGTCTTGGAGGAGGGTAGGAATATGGACCGGGGGCCACTATCTGCACCTCTCCTTCATCCGCAAGGTTAATCTAGCTTTGGAGATATTTTTGATAGAAGGTTAGGAGATATTCAATGAATGCTTCATTCTGATCTGAGCTTTCCCCTCTCCACTCCCTGAGCACATCATAATAGAACCAGAAGGTTCTCTTGACCTCTTCCCACATATCGTTGAGCTTGATAGGCATCCATTTGTCAATGTGTGGCCACTTCGGTGCTTTTGATGTCCCTTTCCTCTTGCTCACAAACTTTTGAATTCACTCCTTCAGATTCCGCTCTTCGTCTATCTTCTTTCTGATCACAGACGCGCCTGAGACCGATGCAGCAGCTTTCTTAGCTTGTTTTATCTGGAGTGTCTTCAGAGCATCTCTTGTGATGAAGACTTTCTTCTGAGGTTGAGACTCAGATTCTTCTTCATCTTCATCCGAATCATTTTTCTACGGATTGGCTTAAGCCTTAACCGCTTTCTTTTCGGGTTCAACAACGCCCAAGGCTTTCCTCTTCATAGGCAATTCAGCAGCAGCCTAGCTTGTTCCAACCTTAGCTCTATCACTCAGTTTCTCTCTGACGACTTCAAGCATGGTTTCCTCAGAAACTCGAGTGTAGATCGGCTCTCCACTCACAAGCGAACTTCAACTTCTCAAGAGGCCGACTTTCTTCAAAGGCTTTAGCTAATATGTACATTTCAGCATCTTTTGAGCCTTTTTCTCCATAGTACGTGCCAATAACTTCCTGAAGTCTTCACCTTCCTTTTCCCCCTTCTTGGCACCGTACTTTGGAAGAAGTCTGGAGAGTGATGTGTCCATGTGATATTGTTCTTTGCTCACACAGCGGATCTCTCCTGCTAACTGATCCTGTTCAGCTTCCATCCTCCTGATGTGGTTCTTAGCCACAGAAACTTCTTCAGAGAGATGGGTAAACTGGCCAGAGAGTGCATCTTTGAACATCTCTGTCATCTTGGTCATGAGCATTGAGCTCATTTCCTCAACAGCAGACTTGATCAGCACCTCGTTCTTCTCTGCCAGTTTCACCTCTAGAAATTGATTTCTCTCACCGGTGTCTTTCATTTGATTAAAGACTCAAATTCAAATTTTGACTCCTCCATTTTTCATTCAAACTTTTTATCTTCCATGGAGGTCATCTGTGAGGTCAGAGTGTTTTGGATTTGCACCAGTTCTGAAGAGTGACTAAGATTATCCATCTTCTGAGCTTGGCTGGCCAATATTTCTTCCATCTGAGCAATCTTGTTCATCATTGGCTCAACCTTCTCAAGTTTTTCCATCAAGGGAGTGAGGTCAATCTCAGAACTTCAGACCTTCGTGGCCGATTGATCATCCTCGAAGCTTGACTTCATCCCGAGCTCCGGTCTCCAATCGAGCCTCTCACCGTTTCATCGACAATTGAGAATTAAAGATAGAACTTTCAAGAACTTTGGCATAATTGTTAATAGTGCCAAAAGGTACCAAGAGTGGTAGCTTCAAATCGAGGTTGACCGATTTCAAAGTTGATCAGCCAAGAGAAGTTTCCTTCTCCATCCGAGGCCCGATCCTCAAAGATCTCCCTCGTTGGTCCCCATCTCCATCTTGAGATTTGTCTCCTTTGCTAAGGGGCACCAGCCAGTAGCTCTCCCGGCCCAATCTTCCTAACGAACCGGCTCATCAAAATCGGAGTTTTTCATCCTGAGGCTTTGTCCTCCCGAACCCCGAGAAGTCGATCGGGAAGGAAATTTGTCTCCCTCATTCCACCAGTCTTCCCCTCCTGAATCTGACCAATATCAAGCATCTCTACGGGAAGAGTCGATTGAGGATGAACTGATCGTCCTTAACTGAAGAAGACATCTTGCAGATCGAGTATGAAATTTGGAGCTTCGAGGTAGCGATCAGAATGAACGTTTCCCCTTGCTCCTCCTCGCCTTCTTCGAACTTCTCCTTCTTCCATCTAGGCTCTACGGTTCAAATTGAAGCATCACCGAGGATCAATAAGTAGATCACTCAGAGCTCATCAAGAATAATTTCTCCACGAGTCTCGGCCCGATATCAGAAGGTTGTGCTCGAGGTCCTCGGTTTGCATCAGAGTGGGTTACAGGGCTGGCCGGCATATCCTCCGGTTGAGTCTGAGTTGGGCTCTTCAATCAGAACTGCACATCTTGGATCGACTCTGAGTTGGCTCTTCCATGCACGAATCAAAGATCATCTGTAGTAGGCATCGAGGTTCCTTTAAAATTTCTTGAGAAATTTTTATCTGGTGGCGATGTCTCAAGCACCTCAGAGAAGACACCGCTCTTGATCGATCTTGTGCCTTAGAGATTGCACGAGCCAAAACTTGCAATGGCCCTGGTCTGAGCGGTTTGGCCCTCGGGTTGAATCTCTTGAGAATCCTTGCCATCTTCGCCGGTGAGAACCACCAATCTTACCTGGCGCTTTGGAGGCAGGGTTTTTTCGATTCATCATTTTCTCCCTCTGCTCGTCTTTGCCTCAACAAAACCTTCCCCCTGGTTTTGTTGGGTCTCTTCAGCAGCAGCAACTTTTGGTGATTCTGCTTTCTTTTCCTTCTTCCCTCTGATGGCCTATTTCTTCACAGCAATGGGCTTGAAGAGTATTTTGGACTTAGGGAATGGGGTCGAATTGGCGAAGATGTCCTCCTTCTCTCTGCACATCTCCAAAATATAAGCTATTTTAGTGGCATGGTGGATCTTGCCTTTGATTGAGATCGTCCCGTCAACCTTCTTCAAAACTTTGGTCTACTCACTCACCGTCTGAATCAGGAATTTCAGCCAGTTGAAGTCAGTGGTGGGTGAGGCCTCGATCGCCGCCATCAATCTGAGCTTCGGGGTACTAATTTGCTCAAAACTCCCCGCAAGACTCATGATGCTTTTGCTCACAATATCCATCAAAACTTGATATTGTGGCTTCAAGTGCCTCTTATGTAGTGTAGCCTCAAATTTGACAGGAATCTCAGCAATCCTATCTAAATACTCCTGCTCTCTTCCCAACATATACACAGAAGGATCCTCTCCTCTATCACATATCTCAAAAACATCATTTAAATTCTTTGGAATTATGTACAATTCCCTCTCAAAATCGATGTATTTGGACGAATGCTCTAAATGTGATACAGTGATCTTAGAGTGTAAACCATCCTCTTCATCTATCTCCAGATTACAGAGGAACTCGATTACCTCTTTCGCGTACTCCTGGTCAGGTCGGCTTGTGACTAGATGAGTGAGTTTAGCCAGTCGAATCATATGCAGAGCCTCCTCTTCTGGCTTTGAGTTGGTTGTGCTATCAAGTGAGACAACGAACTCGTACCAAGGCTTGTTGGTTTCGGCTAATCTCTCGAACAAGGTTGGGGCCATTTTGAGAGATTGAAGATTTGAAGATTTAGGGTTAGGAATTTCTGGGCAAAGGGGATTAATTTGCAGAGGGTTTTGGGAACGAAGGGTTTGATAAAATTTGGCTTGAATGGCTTATTGGGGTATAAATAGCTTCGAGATCGTGGGAAATCGCATTGGTTAGGTGAAAAGCAACGGTTGAGATTAATCTCGATTAATCGGGTATCTGAACGAGCGATCTCAAAAAGTAAGCCGCCAAAAAATATCCTCATTGGTCATTAATGTATGAGAGCATTAAATGATTGTTGACCTATGGAATTTCAAACGATCCAAAAAACATTCCTTAGATGTTTTGTATTTATTGCAAATGATTCTCGAGTTTCACTTAAGCAATAAATGAGTTGCATGAGTCATTACTTTTTCAGACTAATTTCTTCTATCGGTCTTCTCGAAAGTAATCTTGACTTCGATAAAATGTCAAGATAATAATCGAGTATTGAATGGGTTCAAGATAACACCGAAGTAATCTTGACCTTGAAGAAATCGAGTTTCGAGACTTCGATTCAATATTTCCATTTTATCCTCGAGCTTCAAAAGAGAATTCGAGAAAACTTCATGCATCCGAAAACCTTCAATTTTTCTGATTTTACTCTAAACACCTGGATCTAACATCCCTAATTCAATTGAAAGTTCCTAAAATCTTGATTCAGCCAAAGGTTTAGTCAAGATATCAGCTCTTTGCTTATCAGTATGAATTTTCTCCATCCTTATGTCCTTTTTCTCGACATGATCTCGATGAAGTGATGTCGATATCCACATGCTTGCATCCGGTGTGTAATAACGGATTTTGTGAAATAGCAATGGCACTATTATTGTCACAAAATATTGGTACTTCATTGGCTACAACTTTATAATCCCTTAATTGTTATCTGAGCCAAAGAATCTGAGCACAGCAGCTTCCTGCAACCATGTATTCAACTTTCTTAGATCTTGGTTGCTCACGAGGTTTGTTTTCGAAAACCAAGATATCGACCACTTCCTAGAAATTGACAAGTTCTGTTGTGGACTTCATCCAATCCTTCAAGAACCTCCATAATCAACATCGAGTAACCGGTTAATTCAAGGTTATCATCACCGGATACCATAATCCTCTATTCATCTTTGTGCCCTTAAGATACTTGAAGATCTTTTGGCAAACCTCCATGTGACTAACCTTAGGATTAGCTTGGTATCTTGCACATATCCCAACAAAGAAATGTTATATCGGCCTACTTGTTGTGAGAGAGAGCAATGATCCAATGATTCCTCTATAAAAAGATGACTCATTTGATTTGCCTTGATTAATCGGATCCATCTTGAAGTTAGTATTCATAGGAATCCTAAGCGCATTGCAAGTCAGACACCATATTTGGCAATCGGATCTACGGTGTACTTTGTGCGGTTGATGAATATTCCTTCCTTTGATTGTTTCACTTGAAGACCTAGAAAGAAATTCATCTCTCCCATCATTGACATCTCAAACTTGCCTTTCATCAACATGTTGAAAACTTTTCACCACGGTGATGGTTTGGAGATCCAAAATGATGTCATCAACATATATTCTGAACCAAGAAGATATCTTCCCCATCTTCTATCTAAACAGAGTTCTATCAACAAATCCTTTTTGACAAAACCATGGTCGAAGAAAACCGAGAAAGAGTATCATACCATGCTCTAGGTGCTTGCTTGAGACCATACAAAGCTTTTCTGAGCCTGTAAACTTGGTCATTCTGTTTGAAACCAGGAGGTTGTTCCACATAAACCTCTTCTTTAAGCACACCGTTCAGAAATGCACTTTTCACATCCATTGGATAGATGTGAACTTCATGTAAGCATATGCAAGAAACAATCGATGGCTTCTAATCTTGCAACAGTGCAAAGGTTTCATCATAGTCCAAGCCTTCTTCTTGGGAATAACCTTGTGCAACTAGCCTTGCCTTGTTTCTTACAATGTTGTTGTTTTCATCTCTTTTATTCTTGAAAACCCACTTGGTTCCAATGACATTGTGCCTTTCAGGTCTATCTACTAGCTCCCATACTTCATTCCTTGAGAATTGATTATTTCATCTTGCATAGCAAGAATCCAATGAGAATCTTGTAGAGCTTCACCAATCCCGTGAGTTCTTTCTCCGATAGGAAAGCAGAGAATAGTGCGCTCTCACCATGGAACCTTCTTGTTTTAACACCTTCGGTTAGATCACCCACAATCGACTTGTAGGGTGACTATCTAACCATTTCCTTCTTGATGTTCCCCTTCAATAGTATCCTCAACATTTGAAATGTTAGGTTCAGGTTAATCCAAGAAACTTCGGGGAACAATGGAAAAGGAGAAGGGAATCATCTTCCTCGTGGGAAATTCTATTCGAACATTGTCGAGACATTTGTTCCCCTTTGGTTGATAGATTGAGAATTTGCCTCGGTTGTGACCACATCTTCATTGACATCACATACCTAAGTCCGAGGCGGTGTCTGCTCGATTGGTCACCTTTGAGTGTTGGTTTTCCTGAGTCTCACCATCCCGAGTTCCATCCCGAACTTCTTTATTCGAAGTCCGAAGTCACCCAATCATAGGATGTGATGACTTCTTCTTTTTTCAGTTCGATTGGATGATTTATCTTTTCGTTTTTGGGCTTAATCTGGTGATCCTCTTAGTCGGTTCATCGCATCATGTTCTGTTTCTTCCGAACACAAGTAGATTCATCAAAACAACATGAGGTGTTTCCTCCACAATAAGAGTCCTACGGTTGTAAACTCGAAAGCTTTCTTGACTTGAGAATATCTAAGAATATTCCTTCATCGACTTTACTATCAAAAGTTTTCAACCGATCTTTACCATTATTGTGTATGAAACACTTGCAACCAAACACACGAAAAAGAAAAAAAACAAGAGGCTTCTTTCATTCCAAAGCTCATAAGGTGTTTTGCCTTGACTCTTAGTCAAGATGGATCTATTACGTGAGTAGCATGCGATGTTGACAAACTTGACCAAAATCTTTTAGGAATATAACCGGCTATCATTGTCCTTGCGAACTTCTTTCGAGTCATGTTCCTTCTTTCAAAAGAACACCATTTTGTTGAGGGGTCCTTGCGGTGATGTTTCATGTGAAATTCCATTTCTGCACAATAATCGATATGATATGATTTATAAATTCGGTTCCTTTGTCGATCTCGATTTTGACCACACTCGAGATTTTTCTCAATCATTGAGCCTTTTCAAGAACTCCGCAACTTTATTCGAGTCTCTTTCTTCGAAGTAAGAATATGACCCAAGTATATCTTGAGTAGTCATCAACTACTACCAATGTGTATTTCCTCGCCATTAGTGCCATCGTGTTATAGGACCAAAAAGATCCATATGCGATGGAATCAAGTATTCTTTTCAAAGAGAAACATCAACTTTGATTTTAAATGATGCTCTAATTTGTTTTCCTTTCTGGCATGCATCACAAATATGTTCCTTACTGAATACTTCATTAGGCAACCCTCTTACAAGAGCTAATCTTGCAAGCTTATTCAGGGTTTTGAAATTTAGGTGATTCATTCTTTTATGTCATAACCAACTGGTATCTGTGGAACTTTTAGCAACCAAACATGTATCTTTAGGAGTTGAACTCCAATCAGCAAGATACACATTCCCTTTTCTTGTACCAGTCAGTAATATTTTCTGTGTTGTATCATCTTTCACAAAACATAAGTTCTTAGAGAACTCAACATTAAAACCCTTATCAAAGAATTTGCTAATTGAAAGCAAGTTATGCTTCAATCCAGATACATATGAAACACCATGGATATGAACTGAGTCGATTTCCAAAGTTCCATATCCTTCAGTCTGTCCCTTGGAGTTGTCTCCAAAAGTGATCTGTGGGCCTCTTTGTTCAACATAGTCACTGAGTATCTTCTTGAATCCTGTCATATGTCTTGAACATCCACTGTCAAGATACCATACATCGAGGGGCTTTTTTTCATCTCTGCTCATCGCTTTATGTGATCTTTTATCACCAAAGGCCCTTGTTTTTCCTCTAAAAAAGCAGATCAATTTTTAGGTACCCAATTTGTGTAGGGTCCTACAAGGTTAGATGTACCTTTCGAATCCAAATCGCTCGACAACTCTAATCACTTTAGAGTGGCTAATTTGTCTTCCATAAACATCAACATACACATTTACTACTCACGGGTGCCTTAGCGGTTTTACGTGTATGTGTGCTAGCTTTAGCATGAACATGGGCTTTTGAATTTTTCTTTGGTTCGGGGCCTTCGTTCATTTGTTTTGGCTTCGGTCGGCCGGTCTAAATTTTGATGACTCGGGTTCAGATAACCTTTGCCCTTAGGCAAGTGGGGTTCAAAGGTTATGCATCTTTGAAACAGGTCTTCGATTGTCTCGAGGACTTGGTTTCTTGATTTGAGAATGTCTCTGAAAGTGTTTCTCATCCGAGGATTCCTCGATGGTTCGGTGTGGTTCCTTCGGGGTTTTGCATTCTTAGCACGAGGCTTTGAAGTGCTTGCACGAAATTTTCCAATCGAGTGCTCGAGGTTTTCTAGCCTTCACACGAGGTTTGGGCTTTCCTACGATCATTGGGTTTCTTTGAGACCATAGGTCCTTTTCCCTTGTCTACAACCTTGGGCATTACTTGATTTGAAGTGTAGGTGCCATTGGTTTTACAAAGATTGTCTTCTTGCTACTTGATGCAAGCATTCGAGATGACCTTGTGTGGTTCCCGAATGTATCCCAATCCAGTTTTTATAGTGGCAGATCTACGGTAACTCAATTTCATCTATTACATTAGATGCTTTATTCAATAGAGTTAACTTCTTACATGCACTATCCTCATGATTCTGTAGAGTTTCATGCTTCTCGAGAGAGGTCATTGAACTTAGTTCGATTATTTGAATCTCTTGGTGGATTTCTCTAGCTTTTCGATTTAGGGTCATTATCAACTTCTCTTTCTCGAGAGTTGTACTTTCGTAACATCCAGTTCATCGTTAGCTCTCATTAATTGAGAAGTGATTTCAGTATTGCTAGAGTCTTTCCATTTTAGATTTTCAGCTTTCAGTTCCTTATTCTGCTCTTGAGTTCTATTTAGCAGTTCTTGTAAAACAGCATAGTCCTTCATCAGATTCTCAAAAGAATCCATCAGGTCAAAATGACTGTTTTCAGTGGAACTTGAAAACTCTTGTGCTAGTGTAGGAGCAACAACAGAGAAAGAAGAGTTTACCTCCTCAATGGCCATCAGACAAATGTCATCACTTTCACTGTCTGAGAATATCTCATCTGAAGAGCTAGATCCCTCCTCAGAATGTTCTTCTTCTGCAACCATGGCCTTTTTGCTTGAGAACTTCTTGTCTCTTTTAGCTTGCCTTTCTCTTCTCTCCTTAGCACTCAAATCTGGACAATCATACTGGAAGTGACCTTTCTTTTGGCAATTATAAAGATCTGTTGGTATTATCATCCCGATCACTTTCTTCTTTGGACTTGGAGTCCTTTTTTTGGATGAAGATCCCTCAACTTTTCGGTCTTTTCTTCTTCTCGGTTGATCGTCCTCGGGTTTCTTCTGGTACTTGTGGTTCCTGTAATAGCTTTTGTATTTTTCAAATCTACTATTAAGTCTTTCAAACCTCCTTGCCATCCGTGCTAGCTTTTCCTCAAGCTCATCCTGATTTTTGGCATGGGGGTTCTCAGACTCTCTAGTTTTACAGGTTTTATCTTTGGCTTTTAAAGCCACATTCTTACTAGATGATGAATCATCTTTCATCGACCTTTTTGGATTTCTTATCAATTACAAATTCATAGGCCTTCAAATTTCGAGAAGACTTGTTGGTATGGCATTGAATTAATGTTCTTGGTGTTTTCAATCACCCTTTGCATGAATATCCCATTTCTTAGAAAGACCTCTAAGAATTTTCAATGCAACTTCTCTTTGTGGATATTTCTTTCCAAGTGCATTTAGATCATTAATGATGCTAGTGAATCTGACTTCCAATTTGTCTATTGATTCACCATCATCCATTTCAAAACTATCAAACTTTCCAATTGCCACTGAAAGTTTGTTTTCTTTTATATGATCTGTGTCTTGGCACATTACAGCTAGTGTATCTCATATCTCTTTAGCAGTATTACAGTGAGAGATCATTCCCATCACACCATCATCAATTGTACTGTATAGTGTGTCTTTAGCAATGTAGTCTAGATTGACTAACTTTCTCTCCTCAGAGTCGGGTTGGTCATCGACTTAGGAAATTCTGCTCTAGGATCAATTCTCTCATCTTCATTGCTCCTCCGGGATTCACCCACAAGAAATTGGAATGGTCCTGAGAGACCACTCTCCACATCGCTCATGTTTGGAATACAGATGAGCCTGCATTCTCAATCTCCATAGATCATAGTTCTCCATTGAGAACATGGGAAGTTTTTTAGAAGACATTTTTATCTGAGCTTTTGAAAAAAATCAGCAAATAAGATCAGTTCAGATAGACCACAAGTATTTTTAGCAAATAAAACTTTTGGTCAACAAAGCCCAGTGGTCAAGTTGAACCTTTGCCTCGATACCACTTGTTGGTCGGTGGTGCAAAGCAGTCTTACACGTGTATGGGGGAATACACGTGTTGGTGTTTTTAAAACTTTTTCTTCTCGAGGTCACTTGGGTCAAATAATCCTCGAAGATTAGGTTACGAGAAGCCACAGATCGCTCGAGTCAAAGTCTCGAGAGGCAGGTGATCCGAAAGCCGCTTTCAGATTCCTCGGATAATCCCAAACCGAGTCCTCGAGTTTCAGAGATCCCGAGTTGCTTGGATCGGATAACTAACTTCTTGAACCCTCGGAAGAGTAAGTTCAGTTTGGTAACTATCTATTCTAGCTACTCAGATGTGCGGAATGGTTGGCCCTTTAGTTTATACTCGTTTTAAGCTTTGTTGAAAACCTTCCTTTAATGGAATAGTGATTAGACTGTGATTCAATTACATGCAACTTCCAGTGGATTGATTCCAACCGAAATATCGGTGAAAATATGCTTTCAAACTCGGTGATGCAGCGATTAAGCCACGGATAAAGAAAGCAATAAACAACACAGCAATTATAGTGGTTCAGAGACTCAAGCTCCTACGTCCACTCTCTCTGATCCTCAGAGAAATTCACTAATCACTTTTGAGCTTTCTGACTACCTCGCGTAGTTTACTTACTCAACTCGGCCCTGAGTTTTCTGACTACTCCACGTAATTTACTTACTCAACCCGACCTTGAGTTTTCTGACTACCTCCGTAGTTTACTTACTTAAACACAAACAAGCTTTCAGACTACCTCTGTAGCTTACTAACTTCTCCTCTAGAGTTTTCTGACTACTCCACGTAGTTTACTAACTCTTTACAACTCTTCTCACCAACAAACACACTTCAACTACCTTCTCAAGGGTTTGGGGTTTCTCGGTTGGTTTCCAACTAGGATGAGATACCCTTTACAATGAAGTACAATGCAAAGGGTTAGGATATCTCGACTAAGCTTTGGATATGTCTTATCAAGCTAGGCTTAGTTTAGTGAGCTCTCTTCAATATAAAAGCACTTGGGAAATTCTAAGTTTTTCGAGTGCTTCAACTTGCAGTAATAAGTTTGAGCTCTTGAGTTTGCGTATAATTTCCCGTAACCTTACAATGTAGAGAGTCACCAGTATTTATAGGCATACACCAAGGTTACTCTTGAAAACTATCCGTTGGAGAGATAGCCCGTGAGTTTCCTCTTATGGTGTGTGAGCGGCTATATTTAGGGTTTGAAACTCCCTAACACGTTTTAGGCAATAGCCTTTCATGTAGCCGGTCTTCACTTTTTGCAGTCTGGAACTTTGTACTTCTGACATCTTTTTCGGTGACACATCGCTGTCGATTGTCGATGTATAGATGTGATCTTTGTCTTCCTCTTTTTGACTTTTGTCTCCGATTAAAGGTAGACACATTCAAGCGGCTCTTTTGGTTACAAACTCTGAGTTGATATAACCTTAACAACACTCTGACTTAGTTCCTTTTGTCTGCATTTGAATGTCTTGGCAAATATCTATTATCTAAGGAATCGCGATCTTCTCAGTATTGCATCCTTCAGATAGATATATTCAGTGCCTCGGAACATTCAGGTTTATACTGAGCATTCGATATATATTTCGAGTCTTGATAATTACTATGCCTTGATATTCTTGATCTTCAGTTCTCGGTCTTCAGTCTTGTGTCTTGAGTCTTACGAGTCTTGGCGTCTTCCGAGTCTTGAGTCTTGACGTCTTACGAGTCTTGATGTCTTGGTGATATCTTTGAGTCTTCATCTTTGAGTCTTGGTTCTCATTTTCATCTTCGAGTCTTGATATCTCGATTTCATTAATCGAGTCTTGATTCTCGGTTTCTCCTTTGAGTCAAACTTCGATTTCATCTTTGAAACCGGCTTCTTTGAAACATATCTTGAGTTCTTGAGTCTTGAACCTATCCCGATCTATATCATTGACTATACATTTTGCAGATAACATCCCGAATACTCTAAAACCCGAATCGACTCAACTATCAAGATCATTCTGAACATGTCATACTCAGGGGTTTTGGGATCTTAATCAAAATCATATATCTTTTATTAAATTCATCTCCCAACACACACGATTCTCCGTATTAAATCTTAGCAATCGCATGTGACCAATAATATTGCCCAAGATATAAAGTATTGAATCTCCTTGATTCTCTACCCGTAATAAGTCAAAAGCAATAATTACTAACCACACACGATCCTATTTAAGGGATTTAAGATTAAGAAATAACGAACCACGAGGTCTAATTTTTCTAGTTGGGATTCTGAAGAATTTTTGTCCTCCAGAGGTCCTATTCAAATTCATCATCATGCACTAGTGTAATCTCTTGGTCAAGACAAACCAATCTGAGCCTTACACTTCAACCTTTCACGATGCATTGTTCATTTCCATCTAGGTCGTGAATGGTGTACTTTTGGTTACAATGAACTGTTAATTTAATCTTTTGTGATCTGGTATCACTAAATTAACTACAATGTAACACGTACTATTTATTGAACAGTTATGCAGTAAATATATGTAACATTCGATGATATTTAAAGCATCAGTGATAAACAATTTATTTCAGTAAATAAGTCCGAAGTTCAGTCTGATTATACAAAGTAAAAACATATTTTCCAGTATAATCCCAACAGGACACACACTCCATGATTAGCCTCGTCCATTTGAGATCAAAGACGATTCGGATCATGATTTTCTCGAGGTATACCCATTCCACTCTATCATAAGCCTTGCTCATATCCAGCTTTAAGGATGTTGTTGGGATATTTTAGTTTTGATTAATTATGCCAAAACATTATCAACTTGTGTTTTTTGAAGCTAATTTACAGATAACAAGTTTGGGGAGCGGAAGAACAAGTTGAGGGGGAACTCATGAAGTCGGCGAAGATGATCGAGATCGAGGACGAATTTAGGACGAGACGGCAGGCCGATCAAGATCGGATGAGAAGGATGAGTTCGAGTTAAGCGACGTCTTAAACCGAAATCGCAATGCGGTCGATGTCGCTTTTTTCAGAGTGGGGATCTTGTAACCGATCAAGCCTGGCGATTCAGAAGCCGTGATCATCATGGTGATGACATTCGATGTGGCGACATCAGAAACTTGATTTGGTCGATGCGCTTTTGCTCATCGCGATCAGATCTGAAGAAACTGGACCGATCAGTGAGTCGAATCAAAGTATTTAAAATCGACCGATGAACAGGAAAATCGATTCAGGAAATCGAGACCGATGAATAAAGAAAATCAGTTCGGATGAGCGGTAATTTAGAATCGATGAGCGAATGATTTAGAAATCGATGAACGATGATTTTCAAGAATCGATGCAAAGTGATTTCAAAGATCGATGAGCAAAGTGATTTTGAAGACACCGAAATCTACTGATCGATTTATTGGACGGATCAAAGACGAATCGAAGAAGCAATGAACAAGAATCCGGTGAAATGATCGGGGATCCGTTAGACACACAAAAGCGGTGATCAATAAGAAGATAACAACATATATGGATGTGACATAAAGTCGCAAAACAATAAAGTCTGAAAAGAAAAATTTGGAAGATTATTAGTATGGATTTGAATATTACTCTCCAACGGTAATATTCAAATCCACACTATAAATACATCAGACTATCTTCAAAAAAGAAGTAATGGAGGATCCGCAAAGTGAAATTAAAAGCCAAATATTCAAGCAACTCCATTCAAGAACACGAGCATTATATATCCAAATTTACCCAAGAGTGTTCTTCATTGTATCTAAGCAAAAATGCCATATCCTAAGCTTAGAGAGATTTTCCCATCCTTAAAGATTGAAATTTAAACAAATGTAAGGAAAATCTCACCCTAGTTGAAAACCAAACAAACCTTATACCCAAACCGGGTTGGTAGGTTAAGTTTGTAGGTTGAGTGTGAACTTCGGTAGAACATCTAAAGAATCCCGAAAAGGAGGGTAGGCAATCAAGAGGGTGATAAGTCCCGTTTGAGTGTGAACTCGGTAAACATCTATCGGCAATCCCGTGAGGGTGATAAGTCCCGTTGGTTAAGTTGGTTTAGTTGGTGCCCCATGAAGGGAAGAGTGGATGTGGGGCGAGTTGTCGAAACCACTATAAAATTGTGTGTTCTTTATCGCTTTATGTTATTACTTCATTTTATGCATTCGTTTATAAGCAAAACACACATCGTTCTTAAAAGCAAAAAAAAAAAATTGGATTCACTCTGCCCTCACCCCTGTTTTTATATGCACCGAACTGAAACGTTTTGCTTCCGCACGTGCAAATGGGTTTTCAAAACGGGACCATCAGATGTGTATCCTTGTTTGCTTTTGTTATTTTTCAACTAATGCATGCATTTGTAACCCAATAAGATATTGTCTGTGATGAGGCATCCCGGGATAAATGCACTTTGGTTTGGATCAATGAGTTGCCCAAGAACGGTCCGAAAGCGATTGGTGATAGCTCTAGCGATAATCTTGTAGATAACATTACAGAGACTGATCAGGCGATAATCCTTCAGAGTTTTCGGATCCTTGGATTTCGGAATGAGGGTAACAATGGTAGGATTATGAATCCTAAGGCCCTTATCCCCATTAAGGACCCTAAGGGCCTCACAAGTGATGTCGCCACTAATATCATCCCATGCATTCTGAAAGAAAATGGTTGTGAAACCATCAGGACCTGGAGCTTTAGAAGGATTTAGATCAAATAGGGCTTTGCGAACCTCTTCTCAGAAAATGGCTTGGTCAGATGGTTATTCATATCACCTATCACAGAAGCAATAACAAAGTTAATAAATCTGCTTTTCATTTTAACTTTATTTAAAATTTAAGCAGAGTCACTGTTCATGCGCCTCCATAGCGTGTACTTGTCACAGTTGCACATTAGTTCAGTCAAAATATGCTTTTCATTTTAACTTTATTTTAAAATTTAAGCAGTGTCACTGTTCACGCGCCTCCATAGTATGTACTTGTCACAGTTGCACAGCAGGGCGAATTACTATTCACTCACCCAGTAAATGTATCAGAGACTTTGCTTCTTACTGTTGTTTATATTTATTTATATTTATATATATATAGATGTGAATGTAAATTCCATTGGTCGAAATTTATATAGAAATTCTCAGAGCATCATAATCTGAATGAGCTATTCTCTATAATATTTATAACTAGTTTAACGCTGAAGTATTATACGATTCTTTAATTAAAAAATATAATATTTATAAAATGTAATATATTTAATAATAAAAAATATAATTATGTACATAAATACACTAAATATTAATTAATAATTATTTAGGATGTATATTAATATATACTTGTTTAAACAGTTATTGAAATAAAATTATTGTATCAAATTCTATCTATTCTATCTATTTTGTAATTGATTCACGAATCCCAAATTTTAAATTTGAGAGAAAAATTTGCTTGAAAAAATTGTTAAGTGGTTTAAGTATAATAAAATAATAATTTGTATAGTTTAGTGCACCAAAAAATAGTTAATTGGTTTAGGTACACTTTCAGTGATGGTTTAGTGAATTTAGTTCAATTATAAATAAGGGATTAAATATTTTGTAGCCTAATAACTTTTGGCCGTTTTGAAATTAGTCCTGCACATATCAGATTATTGGATTGCCCCTGTATATTTTCACTTTTTTTTATTTTAATCCTAAAAACCGGTCAACCAGGTTGTTCAACCGGTCACTGTCCACGTGACATTTAATTTTCATTCTCTTTTATTTTAGGCATGCCACGTGTGTATTTCCTATTAATGATTATTAGTTTATTTTTATTGAGAATAGAACGGGTTGTGTTTAGGGTCGGTTCACGGGTCGGGTTTATGGTGTATTTTTTTAAAAATTAATAAAGTAACTGGGCCGGGTTAGACCCGACCCGAACATATATGTAACCCTAATCAATAATTCAACTTCAGAGAAAACACAACTCTTCGAATTCTCTCTTCTAAAATCAATAATACAACTTCAAAAAAACACAACTCTCAAGAAATCGATACTCTATGAGAAAGAAGGAGAAAACCTTAGCTCTTGAAAATACCGGCGAATCGAGCGAAATCAAGGGAATCGAGCATGCGGTTTCGTGAGCCGTAGGGAATAGAGCAACCGATTTGACCACGTGGCAGGGGCGAAAACAGGGAACCGTAGGGAGACCTTGGAGAAACCGCATCCCAATGGCAGCGGCGACGGATGCAGATGACGGCGGAAGAGGTTGTTATTGTAGTTGGGGGAGAAACGGCGGTGCGACGCCGTTTAATGGCGGTGGAGCAGAGGAAGGAATGGAGCTCTACAGGAAAAACATGTAAGTAGCTAGAGACTGGCGACTCCGACGGCGGCCGTGGCATAGATGATTGAGGCGACGGCGGTAGTTGACCGACATCGTTTTGACCATGGCGTGCCTCCATTCCATAAAGGCGAAGCAGATTTCTGGAGAAATCGCATGTATGGTGAACAGAGGGCAAAGGGACACGATACTTTGGATTTCCGCCGATTATCGAAGGGACGCGATTGTACAATGTGTCCCGGAAAGTAATTTTTATTATCGAATTTTTGTGATCGAGTTATTTATTAAAATTTTAAATGATAAAGTAATTTTTAAAGAGGGATATTATAGATTTACGTTTCATCTATTGAGTGTATCTTTAAAATTTATTTTATCATTTCAAATGCTAATAAAAAAACTCGCTCGCAAAAATACGTGAAAATATTAAACATGCACGTTTCTTGACGAAAGGAATATTATTTAATTTTACATTATTATATTATATACATATTTAATACTATTAAAAAAATATAAACAATATTAACATTTTCAGTATATTGAAAATAATAAATTATTATATTATTTAATATTTCAAAAATTGTTTGTATAATAATAGTTACAGTATTTTATAATATTATTATTTTATTGACATTATTGATAATATAAAAATAAAATTAATAATTATTAGGAGTATAATAGTATTGAGAATAGTATTATTTTAATATGAATATTAATACTATATTGATAGTATTTAATAATAATTAATACGAATGTTTATATTATTATATTTATAATATTTTAATTATATATTTATATTATTATATTTATAATATTTTAATTATATTAATATTTTAAATAATTATTTTACATGTAGGAAAAATTATTTATAATTATTTTAGTATCTTAAATATTATTTATATTAGTATAATAATATTTCTACATAGTTAATAATATTAATAATTTTATTAATATAAATTATGTTTGATATTAATATTAATATTGTAATAATATTGAGAAATGTGGTGAATAGTACTGTGAATGTGAGAATTAATTTTGAATAATAATGAAAATGTTGAGTGAATAGTATTAAGAAATGAGAGAGAATAGTAATGAAATTTGAGAATGAAGAGTATTGAGAATTGAAAGAATTTTTGAAAAATTGAAAATTGAGAAGAAAAATGAGAAAAAAAGTCATAAGCAAGCACAACCTAAGGCCTTTTCTCTGCGTTCTCTCATAATAGAACTGGTTGGGGGAACAGGGGATGGTTTTTAGGAGAGTGGTGGGGGATTGTCTGTGAAGGAGAAAATGATGATGAAGAAGAAATGGTTGAGTTTGTTGTGAAGGAAGGAAAAGCGAGGGGGGTTTTGCAGGAATGGGGATTTAGTAGTGGTGGTGAATAATAATTCATTTAGGGTATATTTGTTTCGGGATTTATGTATGCGGGGAAATCATGACTTTGAAATCTTATGGATTTGAAAATCTTGGCGAATAGTAAAAAATATGTGTTTGTATATGATTTCGAAAGTTTGTGGATAAGGGCGCGAACTATTAACACCCACACTTTTACTTTCTTCACCCACATTAATTTTTTGACAAAAATATCCTCTAATCAAAAGATAAAATTATCCTTCTTAAATTAAAAAATATATATATTTACTTCATCTTCCTGACTGGCTCACCCACCAAATCTTTCTCAAATTATCGAAGCTTTTATAATAGTTACGTAAAAAATATCTTCCTCAAATCAACAAAGCTTCTATAATGGTAACATAAAAATAATAAAAACCTTCAATAAAATATATCATTCCCTCTTTTTTTATTGTTCATATTATCCTGTTCAATAAGCATCGAATTGGTCAAATATTTTAATCGAACATTAATTGTTGTATTTGGGAAATTGATATAACATCTGTATATGATCGAAATTATACATGATGCTCGGCTAATACGATGAACACTAGGAAGATGGTGGGTTGGTGATTTCATAAGTTTGTCAACATTCAAGACAAGTGTTGGTTGAATGCAGAGTGTTGGTGGGGTTGGCGGCTGGGGTTGGATTTGTGAATCAGAAATTTTGGGGTTTGAAAAGGGTCAAAATGGGTAATGTGTGTGGGTGCAGTTAGTATTTCAAATTTAAAAACAAAAAAACTGAAGGGTGTACTTAGCAAGTGGGTATGTAAAGCAAAAGAGTGGGTGCTAATAATCTATGTTTAATAATGATTTATGTCAAATCTATGTTTAATAATGATTTATGTGGTATTATTATATTGTGTTGAGAGTGGAAAAAGTAGTGATGTGATTGTATTGAATTTTATGAAAAATAGGGGTCTAGGTGTACTTTATAGGAGAGGATTTTAAAGTCTAATTTTAAATCTCAAACTATAATGGGACGTGATTTTTAAAGTCCTAAATCCATTCGGGTGAGTTTCGAAACAAACATACCCTTAGTATCTTGGTGAATAATAGGAGTGACTTTTTATTTTTTGGGTTATCTGTGAGATGATTTAATTTTGATCAATATTTTTTTGTTTTATTGGGACCAACCCTGAAACCCAACCTAGTCCGTTGACCGTCCCGTAACCCGACCCAAAAATGACCCAACCCAAAACCCACTTCAAATTAATGTTTAAAGATAAAGGAAAAAGAAATAAGAAATACACATGTGGCATGCCTAAAATAAAGGAGAAATGAAAATAATTGTCACACAAACAGTGGACCGGTTAAGTAACCCGGTTAGTGTCGATTTATAGGATTAAAAAAATTGAAACATTCAGGGGCAATCCAATAATCTGATATGTGTAGGACCAATTTCAAAATGGCACAAAGTTATTAGGTTACAAAAAATTTAATCCCTAGAAATAAATATGGTGTAAGAGGTGCAAGGTTCATGTCTTAGATATTGTAATTTTTTTTAATTAAACTACACATTAAAATATCACATATTAACTACAAATCAATTGAAAAATGACACATCAATTCAATAAAATGTGATAACTCATCCAAAATTAACCTCAAAATGACGACACATTATTCAAATTAATCATAAGAAGACACATTATCAAAATGAATTCTCTTTAGTAATATGGGTATTTTACTTTATTAGTAGGTCACAATTTGACACAATGTATACTCGAGAGACAAAATACAATATTGAAATTTCAGATGAATTTCAACTCTGCATTTCCTGTGAATTTTGTATCATTTCATGGTCCCCCATAATCTCATATATCAACTCTGCTAAAGGCTTGTCAGCACTATTCGGGACGAGGGCCGCGAAAGCGGGAGGCTCCAGACCTTCACAGAAAGCATGAACAACATCAGAAATCACAACCCAAAACTAGTCTAAAAACATCAACTTTACTAGATTGATGAATCGAATCAAAAGATTCGTCATTGAGATAAGAGTAGAGTTTAACAAGAGAAGAATTTGGCATGTTTTTATTAAGAAAATTATAGTGTTTGATTATTCATTACCACTTTGTTGGAATGCATCGATGAACATCATCATCTCCTCCCCATTGAGACCAGATAGGAAGCAAATTCGTGGAACTGATTTTGCAACCTGCACACGCGGAACACTTTAGATTAAGTTTCAAGAAAGGCATTTCCCTGATCATAATATAATTCGTAATCTGCCATTCAGTTTTAATCACATCACAGAACTTAGGGTGCGTTTGTAAATTCTACTAACAGCTTTCAGATTTTTTTTTTCAAAGATGTGAGTAGCTTTTCAAAAGAAGTGATTATGACTCTAGAGTTTGTGGTCACCACCTTAGAAGACTTCATTAACCTTAAAAATGAAAACTTTGTGTAATATTCTATTAATCTTAAAAAATTTGTGTTCTTTATGATTTAGATCAAACTGCAAACCAAATTGGCATGAGAAACCAGACTCTAGTACAAAGAGCATAAAACTATTGGCTAAATCAAGAAAATAAGTAGAAAATATGTACATGTTACCTTGGATGCTTCAAGATTTGATTGTTTGGTGTTCACGGCTTCCCAAAGTGAACGGTTAATCATGTCTTCAGTGCAAAATATAACCTGAACAACCATTGAAATCACCATCTTAAGATACGTAAACAAACTTTCTCTGAGCTGCCTAGATCCTACAATAATAATGAGTCTCGTTTGGAGGTACAAAAACCATTGGAATAGTAGATGGAGAGAAACAAGACAAGCCTATAATAGATGAAAAATCAGTGAGCAAATTATTTCAAGAATGAACCGAGTTCGTACAATCATTAATGAGCTAATTCACTTGGAAGTTTCAAAAGATTAAAAGTGTGTTTTGTAGATTTTCAAAACACACCTTAACTATACAAATTACCACCACTCTCATTTTGTACTAATTTTTGACGGATTTTAAATCCACTCTAATAATGGGTCGACTTGATATCAATTCATTTCAAGTCCCTCTGTCCAAAAGCAGCCTAAAAGTATTTGGTGACAGAAAGATAACAAAGACGAATGATCAACATTTTTGATGCTTTTACGACAATTATTTACCTCGAGAAATTCGCCATCTAACTCCTTCAGCAGTTGTTGTATCTGTAGGAGGGGAAAATGTTTAGAAACAGCTACAATATTACTGGTATACACATTTGCCAACTTCCAAATTCAACTTAAATACTATATTGAGAAAAGTACCAAGAAACGTAGTAAGACTCGCTGCATTTTAGCCAACAAAGATTCTAAGGTGACACTAGGCAAAGTAAGAAATGAATCTTCGACTGAAAATATGATTATATAAAAGAAAAGGTAGTTGCGGAATGATACAAGGAACACGAGTAGACCTTTGCCGCCTCTTCAACTTGAAAACCGAGTAGCAATAAGGCCTGAAAGAAATGCACAATTGTGAAACTATACTTTTATTAACAATTTTTTGTTTTTTTTTTTTTTTTTGGAGTGTAAGCTATGTAAAAACAGATGGCATAGAACTAACCAGAACTTACAGGTGGACCATAATTCGGATCCTCGGAATTTAAAGGGACAAACTTGGAATCCTCAATCAGTTCAGAAGGAACATCTGTTACAAGACATTGAAACCAAATTCTGAATATTGGAACAGAAATTCAAGATGACACATCTGAAAATTAAAATTCTTATTTTCCAATACATTAAAAGCTAGCATACACATACATTTTGTATGATTCATCCTTGCATAACTTGTGCCTATTGTCTCTGCCTAATCAGATTTCCACAATCAACATACCATAAAAATTGAATTCCTTCAAAAAATGTAACAAAGATTTAAACTTTCTGATACCAAGTATAAACAAGAAAAGCCCCAAGAAAAAAAAGTAAACAGATGTACAAAATTTTCTACAATTACACCCAACTATCAGTAATTCTGTACAAAAATAGTTGAATTCCTCTTTAAAATGTAATAAAAATTGAAACTTTCTGGTACAAAGTATAAACAAGAAAAGCCCCAAGAAAAAAAAAAACAAACAGAAAGTGTACACAATTTTCTACAATAACACCTAATTATGTAGAAAAATAGTTAAATTCTTGGAAGCCCAGATGAAGAAATCTGTCAAAAACAAGTAGGAATAGATGTTGAAAGCATAATCAAAGAAATCAAGAGACCTTGAGAAGAAGCAGTTGGAATTGTGGAGTGCAGTTTGAGGTTGAAATGAGAAGTAAGTGTTGATGTTGGAATGCATGAGGTCAGAGAATATGGTGTTTTTGGGATAGACTGAAATTGGAACAAGACTGAAATTTGATTGGATATTAGTGAAGAAGCCATGCCCACACTCTCTTCAACTTTTCTATCTTCTCTCTCTATCAAAGAGCTCAACCATATTATCTTCACTCACAAATTCATAAATAAGTTTTCAACTCTTCTTTTTTTTACTCCAATCCATATCCGCAATTCTTCTCAACAAATATTTATTCCGTTTATTTATTGTGAAAATTTAATAAAACTTATTCTAGGATTATAATTATCAGTCATCTTCTAATATAATATTTATTTCTCTCTCGTCCACATATACAATTTATCATCCAACTCAATTTTACTATTTTTTTTCATTTATCAGTGACATCAACCCAACCTAAAATAATTAATTTTTTCTTATTATGTTTTAAACACGTATTATGTATAATCGATTTTTATTATATTTAAATGTGTAAAAAGTATATAAAAATGATTTGATATTCTAAATCCGTAATTATAATAGGGAAAAAAGTTGAAAGAGAAAAGAGAGAAATTTAATTTGTGTTTCAAAATATTTTGATATTGAACTCTATTTGAAGATGATTTTTTTTACAAATTTTGATTTTTTTTAATTTTTTAATACATATTATTTTTCATATTTACAAATTTAATTATATTAAAAAATATAAGGATCAATCTGAAAGTGTCACTTGTGAATTCCTGGATGAGGGTGATGGGGTGACATTGGGGTGGTCAACCGCCCAGTGTTACCATGCTACAGATAATTTTATTTTTTTAATACAGTTGTTTTAGCCTTATTCGGTGACCCCATCCTGGGTGCACTCCATAGTATATATATAAATTTTCAGACAGACATCCAAGACCGCCAAGACTCCCAAGACTCCAGTAAAATGTAATTTGTTTCTGTTTAAAATATTTAATTTGAACGATCACAAGTTCAGACGTTTTAATATAAAACAAGTTCAGATATTTCAAAAATCTAATAAGTTATATTTTAAAATGAAATAGAAATAACTAGTACATAACCCTGCGTACTACGCGGGATTCAAAATATAATATTTTAAATATTTAATTAATTTAATCAATTTAATTATAGATATAATTTTTATATTATAATATTGTGTGTGCATATTTTTATCCATTTCTTATTTTAAATTACTTTCTTCCATTCAAAATTAGATGTCATACTCATCCAAGTCTTATATATTATTTGAGGCACACTCGCATGAGACCGTCTCACGGTGAAACGGGGTATAAGTTGGGCATTGACGCCCTTTAACACTTTGGGAGGGGTGGGTGTAATTTGTGCTTGGTTGAACTCCGTCTCATGCATGAGACCGTCTCATATGAGTTTTTGTCATATTATTTATATAATACATATCGTTTTGATATTTTTACCCCTTCATTATCTCATATCCCCGAATGATTACTTTTTATGGTCATTTAAATTTTTATTTTCTTATGTTGTGTGAATAAGTTTCTCAACCAATAGTAATTATCGTTACAAATATTTAATTATTGTAAATTAAGATTATTATTGGTATAATAAAATTTAAATGCCCATGAAAATTAATTATTAGGGGTATATATGAGATAATAAGGAGAGAAAATATTAGAATGTCATTTATTATATAAATATTCTAAAAAGACTAAGAAGACATTTACAGTAAAAAGAATGAAAGGAGTAATTTAGAATAAAAAATGAATGAAAATATGCACATATAATATTATAAAATAAAAATAATCTCTAATTTTGAATTAATCAAATTAATTAAAATTTTAAAGTATTTAATTTAAAATTAATAATAAAAAAATTATTTTCAATTTCCGAAGTTTACGTGCTAGCGATATCTAAAAAGAATAGGAGGGAGTATAAATTAATAGATCATGGGATGTAGTTAAAATTATAATTTAACTAGCACGTAACCCCGAGTACTACGCAAAATTTAAAATATTTTTTTTATTAATATTAACTGAAATATTTTAAATATTTAATTAATTTAATTACAGGTAAAAAAATTATATTTTAATATTATTTGTGCATATTTTCATTCATTTTTTATTTTAAATTACTTCCTCCCATTAAAATTAAATGTCATACTCATTTCAATCTTATATATTATTTACATAATATATGTCGTTTTTACATTTTCACCCATCATTATTTCATATATACCCCTAATGATTACTTTCATGGTTATTAAAATTTTTATTTTTTCTACAAATATGTTGTTTGAATAATTTTTCCAGCCAACAATATTTATTGTTATAAAATATTTAATTATAAAAAATCAAGATTAATGTTGGCATAAGGAAATTTAAATGATCATGAAAATTAATTATTATGGGTATATATGATATAATGAGGAGAAAAAATAGCGGAACGATATTTATTATATAAATATTCTAAAATACTAAAAAGACATTAAAAAGAATGGGAGAGACTAATTTAGAATAGAAAATGAAAGAAATTATGCACGTATAATATTAGAAAAAAATTATGTTTATAATTGAATTAATCAAACTAATTAAATATTTATAGTATTTAATTTAAATTTAATGATATAAAAATTATTTTCAATGTCGCTTACACGTAGTACGTCAGGTTAAATGCTAGTGATATTTAAAAAGAATAAGAGAGAGTATAAATTTATAAATTTTGGAGTATGTATTTAATATAAATTAATGTATATATTTTGAAGATGGAGTATTTTAAATATAGCAACCACATAAAATGGGTAATTAATAATTAAATATTGAATGACTGAAATTAAAAAATTTAAAGTTTAATATTAATACTATAAATAATTTCTCACATAAATTTAGATATTTGAAATAAAGTCGTCATATGAATTGAAGTGATTCGCCTTTAGTAGATAGGAGATGTATATGTTTTGAAGATTATGGGCCGTTTGGTATGACTTGGGAATGATAATGGTATGCGTATCATTGAGGGGTCAATCACTAAGGATTATTGATTACATTGTTATTGTTTGGTTAAAACATCAACAATGAGTATCATGGAGTAGAGTGAGCAGGGGTAATCAATTGCTCACTTCTATTCATGTTGTTTGTATACTAAAGCTATCATGCAACATCAATAGAAGTAATTCTCATTACCCACTTTCATTACTCCCAATCAAGTAGGCCCTATAAATTATGAGGTGCAATTAATTTTTCAGATGGATCAGTCCATATAGAGCTCTGTTCTGCTTTAAAGTGGGCCCCTCGATAATAGGTTGTGGATTTTGATCCCCCAAATTAATCCGTTTATAGGCCAAAGACAAAAATCAAAATTTTAAAATCAATGAGACGGAAATCAAAATATGGTAAAATTATAGGCAAAGGAAAAAATGTGTATCGTTTTAATTAAAAAGTATAGAGTTGGTCTAGTGTAAAAATTTTCACACACAATAAAATCTAAAAATAGCATAAAGGGAGAGTTTGCGGGTCAACCCGGGGCTCATGGGTCAACCCGCATTCTCGAATCAGGGCAGTAAATAAAACGTTGCACTACGAGTTGTGTATCGTAAGTCTTGGTAGCCTAATGGTAGATGTTGCTTGATTAAGAGTGTGTATCTGTGGTTCGATTCCTAGTGGTAGCTAATTAATTTGTTTTTTTTTTAAATGGGGTTCGATTCCTAGTGGTAGCTAATAAATTGTTTTTTTAAAAATTAAAATCAAGTCCTTCTTTGGAGTTGAATCCTAGTCACAAAAATAATCTAAAAGTAGACTCACCACTATAACACATTAAATACTATCTCCGTCTCATAGTTATTTTTCTAGGATAAAGTGATAAAGTTATGGGTAGTTAGGGTTAAAAAGAGTTATTTATTAGTATTTTATGTGATAAAGTGATAAAGTAGAAATTTCCATTTAAGGAAATAGGAAAACAAGTATGGGACGCCCAAAACGAAATACAGGAAAACAAGTTTGGGACAGATGGAGTATTTATTAAATTATTTTCTTATTAATTAATTTATTTATTTTTCTATAAATAAAAAAAATTTAAAATCAGTCATTCTTTGGAGTTGAACCCTATTCACAAAAATAATTTAAAAGTAGACCCATCACTATAACACATTAAACATTTATTAAATAATTTTTTTATTATTTTATTTAGTTTTGATATTTAATTATGAAGGGTGCATGTAAAATGAAAGTAGTATTACATGCAAAATATAACAGCATTACACGTAAAAGTGTAAAGTATTACATGCAAAATGTAACAGTATTACATGTAAAAGTATAAAGTATTACATCCAAAATAAGAAAAAATTAAAAATTTAAAGTGTATAAATGTATAATTGAATCAATATTAAAATTCATAATCAACAATCATTAATGCCTTCTACTTTTATTTGAAATAAGAAATTGAAGCAGTATTACAAGATAAAACATAACAGTATTACAAACAAAACATAAAACAGTGTTACATATAAAAATATAACAGTATTACAATTTAAACATAAGAAAAATTAAGGTAGTTATGAAGGTTATCTAATCAAAACGGAACAGTATTACATGCAAAACGTAACAATATTAGAATAAAAAAATACGATTTTAAATATATTACACCTACAATTTGTAAACAGAAGTAATAATGAAAAAAAAATCTTCATATATTTGAATCCACTAAATAATAAGAGTTAGTTCTATATTTTATTTATCAATCGATAAATAAATATATATTTATATTTAATTAAAATAAATAAATACTATATATTATATATAAAGCCTCAATCTTATACATTAAATTGTTACAGTATAATGGTTAATAATTCTACTTTTATGTTCATTGACTTGGGTTTGATGTAAGCCCAACACCCATATTGACCCAAATTTACATATTTTCAACATCCAACCATTATATAGAAACCAATGCCAAATTTGTTATACTATGTTGCTGTATTATAGTGGGAGTAGCTGTAGCTTCATGCCCAAGGGACCAAGGTTTAAATCCCTGTACTATCAGTGAATTCTTTTTGACCAAGTCAAAATTGAAAAATTCTTTTTGACCATGTCAAAATTAGAAATTTCCACGAAATTTTTCAAAAATTTAATGTGTGGTAGAATTGTTAATAGACAAAAACGTATATAACACAATCTCATAAATAAGTCAGAACCCATTAGTCATTACTATTATATTTGACTTATATATTTATCCGAGTTCTAATTCAACTATATTTAAAAATAAAAGAATTTACATGAGGTGGTCTCACATATAAAACATATTTTAAATATAACACTTTAATATTTAAAAAAAAATTAATGTTAGTTTATAATAATTTATATTCAATCTCATATAAAACTATCTCACATTAATTTTTATCAAAATAAAATATGATTGTAAGATTGTTTTTTTTTTTTAAGGGTGAAATATATCATTTAAAACCAAAGAGATTATATGATGTAAAATTTATTCACCGTGAAATTTGATTTTTTTTTTGGAGGTGTTAAATGGGCAGATTCTGCCCAGTGCTGAATCATTAAAAAACATTTGCCCACAATCAAGCCCTCCCAAGAATCTACCATCAATCAAGCCCACCAAATCTAAAATAGTTTTTTTTAGCCAGGGTAGAATCTACCCACCAAAAATTACCTTTTTTTTTTACAAAAATACTCTTTAATAATATAAGTTACACCCTCCAGTTATCACTATGATAATCCTCTGCTATAATATAAATCACACTCTTCACTTTTATGAGTAATACTTTTATAGTAAAAAGTCACACCCTTTATAATAAAAAATCACACTCTTTAGTAATATAAGTCACACTCCTTAACCAGTTTCACTATGAGACTTGTTTTATATACTTTGTCAAAACGAAAATTAAAGATTCGTTTCATATTAACCATCTTTACCTCCAAAAAAGAATCAAACTAAATAACATAAAATAAGGCTTGTTTGTTATCTGTCAATATTCTCTCTCTCCACCCTTATATTAATAAGATATATTCCCTCATTTTCGAACTCGATTATAAATTTTACTTTTTGACTCGTATTTTATTTAGCGAATTATTTATAATATATGAAATAATAAAATAATTTTTATTATAAGATAGATGAAGGGTAACACTATTATACTCCATCTTAAAAATCTTTTTATTATTTTAAATATTAATAAATAACTCGCTCATTAAAATATGAGTCAAATAGTAAATATATAAATGAGTACTTTTTAGGATATATTTTTTCACTAGGTTGAAAATTAGAAAGAAATAGAGAAAAAAATAAAGATTCAAGCCTAAAAAACACATTTGATATAGAATGGAAGAGTAATAATTTCTCATCATGCGGATCCACTGTAAGAAACCTAATCATCTTGTCTCTATATCTCTTCTAATATCACAAAGCTGGCTATGGGCAGCTACAAAATGATATTACCACGCCAATTATAATGAGTATTTTTAGGGGGTGTTTTAAACTCTTTAAACGTGAGTTAGTTTATTTTAAAAAATTGCCTCTCATAATTTCTGAAAATTCTTGAAGTTATTTATATAGTTTGAAAACAAGTATTTATTAATTTAGAATGATCTAAATTATTTTTTGGGATTGTTAATTTAAATATTCTCTTCATACTGTTAGAATAGACTTACTTTATATTTTCATGCATCAGTAAATTATAATTCTATTTCTTTATTAATAGCACTATTTATTTTTTATTTGACAAAAATATGTTTATATGACACACACTTGCTCTTACCAAAACTAGCTTTACCCAGTGCGATGCACGGAAATAATATATAATTTTCTCAAAAATTGAGGTTGAATATTTTGAGAGAATATCTTATAAAATATAAATATTTAATTATATAGTTTTTGTGTATTATTATTTGATAAGAAAGAAATGGGAATCATGTTTTTTAGTACAATAATTTAGGATTGTGTTTTGAAAACAATAATTTTATAGCTTGAAATTGTAGAACAATATATTTTGAACAAATTTATAAATATAATAACTATATAATTTAAAATATGTAAATGTAACAATCGAGCCCAAATAAGCTCAAATCTCACGTGGCATTTCAGCCCAATTTGGATTTATTCAAGTTCGATTGTTCTACATTTACAGAGTTTAATACATATCATCTTTTTTTTGTAAGTAAAAAGTCTTTATTCCATAATAACATAGAACAAAGAGTAACAATGTACAATGTTGTACAAATTATGTAGAGCCTTAGCTCTCAAGAATATTCCTAGGATTCTCTAACCATTCCAAAAATTGAAAATTACAAAAAGAGAGGTATTTAACCGAGTACAACTCTAGAATCTTCCTTTAATTTCATCCAAAACATCTTCTCCGATTCAAAGCATTTTCCATCAAAAATCAATTTTTTTCTTCCTTTTTAAATAATCAAAACAATACATATCCAAATACTCGTAGGCCGTAGCCAAGAGGTTACCTTTCTTGCCCGAAAAGATTCCAGAGTGAGCTAAAAAATGTTGTGTAATCTGATTATGGCTAACTCTAGAAATTCCAATCCATTTATAGCAAACGTACCAGATTTTAGACGACACGGGGCAATCAAAGAAAAAGTGTGAAGCATAGTTTAATACATCATCATATATTTACATATTTTAAAACATATTATTTCAAATTTTTAAATCCGTAAAATTATTGTTCTTAAAACATAACTTCCCTTAAATTATTGTCCTAAAATAACATTTTTCCCCGAAACAAACAAACAAAAAATCAAACTTTAATCCTAAATAATTGGGGACTATTATTATTCGGTACTGTGTACATGAAAAATAAAACTTTAATCCTAAATAATTGGGGACTATTATTATTCGGTACTGTGTACATGTTACATGTGCATATATAAAATCATGTAAAAAATAAAAAACATGTGCATATATAAAATGATAGGAGTATTCAATTTAGAATGTAATAAATCTCCCTTGAACACGATATAAAAATGTGATATATTAACATGACCCAACTAAAACTACTTAAATTTATTTTCGGATTGTGCAACCAATAAGACTTTCTACTGTTAAAAATCAATAGCATTTTTGGTAGGATGCATCACATGCATAAATCATAATTTTATTAGAAAAAATAAATCAATCAACAATTTCAGTCTATTAATTGCACATCACATTAATTTTTTAAAATTTAAAGAAAATACTCCAAATTTCAATTGCTGGCATAATTAAGATATCAAAAACAAATAAAGTTAAAAATATTAATTATATAATTTAAGCCCAAATGAATTGAGAAAAAAGGGTCACAGCCTCCCCACATCCCACAACAATAAACAACTGAAGTAGCCCACATACGAATTTTAAATTGTAAAGGCCCGACATATAAAGCCCATCATTCTTTCTTTTTTGACTTAATTGCGAATAAAATCACCACATTTTCACAAATTGCAATCTAATCTTAACTTTTGAATTTTGACAAATAAATCATTACTTTTTCTTTTTTCTTTTTGTAATTTCAACTTCGGGCAGTTTGACCTCTTGCCCGAAAATTGATGTGTACAAAAATTGCATCAGCGTCAGTCCAGTAAGCATCCACGTCAAAAAATACTTATTAACATAATAAATAAAAATTAAAAAATAAATTTATATAATATATACTAAAAAATGAATTTAAAAAATAAAATAAAAATTAAAAGAATAAAATAAAATAAAATAAAAAATGTAAAATAAAATAATTAAAACGAAAAATGAAAAATAAAAAATCAAATATTCATCCTCTTCACATCTTCATCCTCGAGAAAAAAAAAGTTGATTATGCAAAAAACAAATCAATTACACCAAAATCTCTTCATCTTCAACCTAATGTTGTAACGCCCCGAATCCGGAATGAAGCTTTTATCGCTTTAACACTCTAGATTCGAGCTGTCACTTAGTAACCAAAAACCCGGATAAAAAAAAAATCTTTATAAAGTAATACATCGAGTAAAAGGTATAAGTTTGCACAGTTAATAATGATTTATGAAATGTGAAAAGGTGTGGGCCCGTTTTATTTAAAATCATATTATGACATTATAGTAAAATCAGTCATTAATAAGGTAGCATACATTTAAATCATCGAGCAACTTTTAAAGAGTTTGTTGCTTGGAATATGAATAAATTCACT
This sequence comes from Stenogyne calaminthoides, assembly GCA_037126765.1. Taxonomy (NCBI): domain Eukaryota; kingdom Viridiplantae; phylum Streptophyta; class Magnoliopsida; order Lamiales; family Lamiaceae; genus Stenogyne; species Stenogyne calaminthoides. The sequence continues at coordinate 7,113,308 of JBBCBC010000024.1, read as the reverse complement.
CAACAAAGAGCGAAGCATTTATTTTAGAGAGGTTTGATATCAGTGTAAATATATCTATAAATATGCATCAAATTTATTAAAGCCTGGGAAACTCTGTGTCATCCCTGTTGTTGCTCCGGCCCCTCGAAGTCAAAACCTGAAATGGTATTAAAAAGGGGGGCGTGAGCTACTTCTCACGTATGGGCATCTTGCACGCTGTTATACAGATTGACAGTACGCCCAAATATAATTATCTTGGTATTTTATTAAGAGATTATTCATATGCTTTTGGGTAGATGATTTTTGGAGGGTTGCTCGAAGTCATCATATAAACTCGTTCGTAGCTTGGTGTCTTATGGTAATCTTATTAGTAGCTTAATTTCTTAAACATCGATGATATTCATAAGATAACATCCATCATGATCATTTGATCATATAACATTTCATTTAGATCATTTGGATTCATTTTGGGACACTGGTTGCTCCGACCACATGCAATCCCCTTGTAAACTTCGACCTACATCGCATGATAATTATCATGTGGGACACCGTAATAAATACTACCACGCAATCCCTTTTACATCTTCCCACCTCCTTCGTGAAATCGCATCTTATGTATCTCGTAAGATACATAGCATATCATTCATAAACTTATCCATTTTATTAATTATTTTCTTGTGTTCTTAGTTATAGATTGGTATTTGTTTAGTTCAGTTCGAAATACACCAACAATCCATATAACATTCAAGGCAATACAGTAATGACACCCACCTCGTTAACTTTACGAAAAGTTACAAAACTTGGATGTGGTTCGGAGAGTTTGAGCGTGGTAGTAATCGTCCGAGTATTTGTTTGAGCAGCACTTCACCTACTACAATATATATTCAGGTTCACGTCATTTATTGATTGAATTAATTTTATTCGTAAGTCTAACGAGGACGTTAAGCTCTTTTCTTAGGGTTTTATCCACTCAAATATTTATTGAATTTTTCTACAAGAAACGGCTATTTAGAGTTTATTAATTAAAGTCCTAAAATTATTTCTCGAAAAGATTTTTAAAGGACTCTAAGTTTCGTGGCACAAAGAAGAATGGAACACATAAGGTTTTGTGGAGATAAAAATTAACCAAAAATCATAATACTAAGTGACAAGCCTCATAAAAGTTTAAGTATTTAGTTTTAACATTTTTCTGGAAAGTTAGTGTCCCAAAACTATGATTTTCTTCCATTTTCACGAGCTGTTTCCCGTTGATTTGTTAGTCCGATCGAGGTGAAACTTTAGGGCTTTTAAATCTTGTAATATGAAGTTTATTGGAATGAAAAATCGTTTGGAAATAACGAGCGGAAGTCAGTTAAAAGTGTCATGGTTTGAAACGCATTCCTTGTTCAAAGAAAACGCCCAGTTTTTGTCTTACTTTTAGCACGTACATAACTTTTTACACGATTATCGAAATGACTCAAATTTTTATATTTAAAAACTACAATATTTAGAGAATATGACTCTTTTTGTTTCAGTTAAAAAGACGTTTTTATCAGAAAGTTATAGACGATTGAAATTACCTCACTCACACAAAAATTTCAGAATTTTTTCCAGCATACCACACTTTTCGAAATAAATCATAACTCCGATTCTATCCAGTGAAAAAATACGAGATTTTATAAGAATACAGTAGACTCAATGATATTTAACTTGCCTCTAGTTTCATCTTGAAATGATTTATAGAACTCGAGATATGAATTTTCAAAGTTATTAATTAGTGAATTCGAGTAGCAGTTTTTCCAGAATTTCAGTTTTTGAGCTACAATGTTTAAACGTAAAAATGAGCAGCGTAACGACACCAAAATTGAGTACCGAGACCATGATCATATATTAAACATATAAGAGATAACAAGGGTGTTTTAAAACATAAAATTCCAGTACCATAGGGTACTTGACGGGGTAGCCGAAAATCACTCGGAAACAGTTTTGACGTTTCAACTTGACACATTTGAGCGTAAATTTCGGCAGCATAACGGTACAATTTTTTAAAACTAAAAATACGAGCATGATGTCTACACTTCAAGCATCACGCATGATTCTTAATCTAGCAAATACCAACACGTTTAAGTACTCAATTTCTTCGCCGATCATATGAACGAACATAACTTTGAAACGGGTTTGTAAATTACCTCTTGTTGATTTCTTCTTGATTAAGCCTAGAACTTGGACGTTTTTAGAGAAGTAGGACGTCGGGGAATCTCGTAGTTACTTGGAGAAGACGGTCTTGGCTTTGATTTAAAGAAAAAGAGATGGAAAGTAAGCAAGATGAAGAAATAAGAGGAAATAAGAGAGGTGTTCTTCTTACTTCTCATGAGTTTCAAGATTACCTCAAAAGGAACACTTGAATTGAAGAAGAGCTTTGGCTAGATCATGAAGATGATGAGCTCGATGATGATGATGAACTTGACGATGATGATGATGAACTTTGATGATGGTGATCGATGGGTTTGGAGGAGAAAGGAGAAAGTGAGCTCCTTGCTTGGATTGTGGAGGAAAAAAAATGGCAGCGTTTGGGCACTTTGTTATTTTTTTTTTTGGAGAAGATGATGGATGGTGAAAGTGGGGTGTATATATAGGAGAAGAAGTGAGGGGCCGATGGTGTTGGGAAAGAAGGGGAGGAATTTTGTTTAACTCATTTCTTTTAAGCTTAATTTGAATAGTTAATGATTTGTGGCCACATCTTTAATTTGTGGTTAGGGTGTCCTTCTTAAAAAGATATTTAATTAGCGCGATGTTTACTACTACTCAGTATTAACCTCACTCCATATCTATATTATAAGTTCGCAGTTTCGTTAATTAAAATTCACCGCTTTGTTAGAATTAATTGTTTAGAACTTTTAGCGATTAAATCGTCACGTTCCGAGACGAAAATTATTTATTTAATTATTTAATTTAAAAATTCAATTTTTCTTAAATTTCTCAATAATTCTAATTTAGTTAGACAAGGCGGATTTTGTCATCGTCGTTTTTATTATTCAGTGGATTTTCAAGTTTTATACCGAAAATCTTAATTTATTAAATATTATTTTCTCATAATATTTTTATCATATTAACTCATGGTAACGGCTTTGTTTAATAAATTCATTCTTAAATACTAGGAGTGCTCTTGCTCAAATATTCGTTCGATTCCCTAAAATAAAATCTTAGAAAGTATACACGATCTTAAATTTATTTAGAAAAGAAAGCACACATAAATATTTATTTTAAAGAGTTCTTTTATTTAATTTTGGGGCGGGGTGTTACATCCCTACCTCCTTAAAAGAATTTCGTCCCCGAAATTTCACTTACTAAGTCCTTTGGCATTGCAGGTATTTCGCCAAAATCTCGTCTTCCCTTTCCCAAGTAGCTTCTTCTTTTCCATGTCGACTCCAATGGACTAAGACCAACGGTATTTCTCGATTTCTCAAAGTGTGTAACTTTCTCCCTAGGATGGTCATCAGAACTTCCTCGTAAGTTAAGTCACGACTTATTTCTAAGTCTTTATAACTGACGATATGATCTGAGTCACTCATGTATTTCCTGATGGTAGACACGTGAAAAACATTATGCACTTGTGAAAATTCAGGCGGCAGGGCTAAACGATAGGCTACATCTCCAACTCTATCCAAAATTTCGAATGGCCCAATGTAGCGAGGTTTCAACTTACCTCTCTTTCCAAAGTTTAATCGATCCTTTCATCCAAGCAACTCGAGGAACACTTTCTCGTCTACGTCAAAATGTAAGTCCTTCCTCCGAGTGTTGGCATAAGATTTCTGACGATCCTGTGCCGCCTTGATTCTTTCTTTGATCTTCGAGACAATTTCCACTGATCTTTCTACACATACTAGTCCAAGAATTTTACGAACTCCGACCTCATTCCAACAAATCGGTGATCTGCATTTCTTCCCATAGAGTGCTTCAAATGGTGCCATTTGTATGGTAGCTTGGTAACTATTGTTGTAAGAGAATTCGACCAAAGGGAGATGAGTCTCCCAACTTCCTTCGAGATCTAAGGCGCATGCCGCAACATGTCTTCAAGAGTTTGAATAGTCCTTTCCGACTGTCCGCCTGTTTGGGGGTGGTATGCAGTACTGAAATTTAGATTAGTCCCCAAAGCTTATTGAAAGCTTTTCCAAAATCTGGAAGTGAAACGAGGGTCTCTATCGGATACTATCGAAATTGGTACCCCATGTAGCCGAATTATCTCTTCTATATACAGTTGGGCAAGTTTGTCCAAAATATATGTCATGCGTACGGGGATGAATGAGCGGTTTTTGTGAGTCTATCTACAACAACCCAGATGGCATCATGGTTTTTTATCGTTTTAGGGAACCCTGTGACGAAATCCATGGCGATGTTCTCCCATTTCCATTCCGGTATCTCCAAAGGATGTAGTAATCCCGAGGGTCGTTGGTGGTCTGCTTTAACCTATTGGCAAGTTAAACATCTTTTGACGAAGTGGGCTACTGTCCTCTTCATACCTCTCCAAAAAATTGTAACCCAGATAAAAGGACTAAACATAGTGATAGACGACCATGAGATTGGAACTGACTTTCATATCCTCGACATGAAAGATTTCGATATAATCTTGGGGATAGACTGGTTAACAAGAAACAAGGCCGTGATCAAGTGTGCAGAACGGGAAATCGATTTCAAAACAAAAGACGGGCAAAGCTTCACCTATAGAGGAATCAAAGCTAAAGCAGGATTGCAAGTAATCCCTGCAATCAAGTCTACAAGATTGTTACGAAAATGGAAATGCCAAGGGTACTTAGTCCACATTTCCGCAGAAGTAAGGGACAAAGAATCACCGATCGAGGTGACAATTGTGAAAGACTATCTCGATGTATTCCCTGAGGAATTAATCGGGATACCCCCAGACTGTCAAATAAATTTTTCCATTGATCTAATACCGGGAGCAACACCAGTGTCAAAAGCCCCAAATCGAATGGCGCCAAAGGAGTTAGAAGAATTGAAGGAACAATTGCAAGATTTACTGAAAAGAAAATTCACCAGGCCTAGTGTATCTCCTTGGGGAGCACCCGTCCTGTTCGTAAAGAAGAAGGATGGATCTTCTCGCATGTGTATCGATTACCGATGGCTCAACCAACTGACCATCAAGAACAAATATCCCCTACCCAGAATTGAAGACTTGTTCGATCAATTAAAGAATGCCAGTGTGTTCTCAAAAATTGATCTAAGGTCTGGTTATCATCAACTGAAGTCAAGGGAAGCGATATTCCGAAGACGGCCTTCAGAACGAGATACGGACATTTCGAGTTTACGGTAATGCTTTTTGGAGTAACAAACGCTCCAGCCATCTTTATCGATTTGATGAACAGAGTATTTCATCCATACTTAGATCAGTTTGTCATCGTGTTCATCGATGACATACTAATATACTCTAAGAACAAGGAACAACATGAAGAACAATTCAAGATTGTCTTGGAGACCATGAGACGTGAAAAGTTGTACGCAAAATTCATCAAGTGTGAGTTCTGGATTGATCGAGTTATGTTCTTAGGGCACATAATCTCAGCAAGGGGAATCGAGATGGATCCGGCAAAACTAGAAGCGATAACATATTGGAAAGCGCCAACCAATGTAAATGAAATTCGGAGTTTCCTCGGATTGGCGGGCTATTACCGAAGATTTATACAAGACTTCTCATGCATTGCAAAGGCGTTAACTTGGTTGATGAAGAAAACGGAGAAGTTCGTCTGGAGTTCTACTTGTGAGGAAAGTTTCCAAGAATTGAAAAAGAGACTAACTTCTTCACCGGTATTAACTATCCCAGACGGGTCCGAGGGTTTTGTTATTTACACTGACGCGTCCTTGTCCGGACTTGGATGTGTGCTTATGCAACATGGAAAAGTCGTTGCCTACGCATCACGACAACTCAAAACGCATGAACAAAACTACCCGACGCACGACTTGGAGCTAGCCGTTATGGTTCACGCATTAAAAATCTGGAGGCATTACCTATATGGAGGTAAATGAGAAATTTATACGGACCATAAGAGCTTGAAGTACTTCTTCACCCAAAAAGAATTGAATATGCGTCAAAGGAGATGGCTTGAATTAGTGAAGGATTACGATTGCACCATCCACTACCACCCTGGGAAGGCAAACGCAGTTGCCAACGCGTTGAGCAGAAAAGGGAGTGCAAAATTCGACACTGTGCCAACCACGTAAAAGCCACTGATTGGAGAGCTCGCTCAAATGAATCTGGAATTCACGATGCAATGTTGTGCAGATTTCATGATTTGTGCACTCACATTACAACCCACTTTGAAAGAGAGGATCAAAGAAGCGCAAAAGGACGGCAAATTTCTTGAAGGGATTCGTCGTAAGCCCCGACGACACTTTGATGTTCGAAAATAGAATTTGTGTGCCCAAGAATGAGGAGTTGAGAAACGAGATTCTCAAAGAAGCACACAACACACCTTACACCGTACATCCAGGAGAGACAAAGATGTATCGAAGTCTAAAATAGTTACATCATATAGGTTTGGGAAAACGTTTAAAAACAGAACTGGATTATCGTAATCGACACGGTACTAGCACAAGTTATACATTGGAATACACAGAACATCGGAACATACTGAGGCCTCAATAGTACGATGATGGATCAACAACTGTAAATTTAGGAACCATTTATCACATGTTATTTAAGCGATAATCAAGTAAAAAAAACAGGTAGAAATAAAGCATAAATCACATCACGTGAGAGCAATAGATATATATACAAAGTATTCGGAGGGTTAGACTCCTTACATCATACCATAGATTCAAAATACATCATATAATACAACGATAACGCGACGATCCTTACATCATTTGCGGATCGCAATGCGACAAAAAGGAGTAGCTATATATAAGTGGGTAAGCTAGGGCCTAATACAAAAAGGCATGCCGTACCTCGACCGGGTACTATATGTCGATAATATCTATATGGTTAGGCTTTATATATACCGGGCATATATACTATATATATAGGGGATGAAGTGGACCACTAAAAACCGGGAGGATGACTAGGTCCTGCTCCATCGACGGGGGTAAGGGTCAAAGGAAGGCACTCATCACTCTCGGCAGATAATGTCTGGCCATCATGGAAATCAAACTCCACATATCTCAAACCGCTCTTGATCAAGCTCGGGTGGTAGTGGTCGAATCTGTGGGTCCTCCGGCTAATCTACTAGCATCCCAATGATGGGTGGCTTTGAATATGGCGAGTCTGGTGACTCAAATTACTCCTCTGCATTACCTCTGCTAAAAGGCGTCTATATGCTCCAGTCTTCTGCGTTACGCATATGAGCCAAGCTCATGCGACTCAAAAATCATATCATATCGACAAAAAGCGTCTCGGTGTTGTCTTTGGTGTCGGCCACAATGATTGCCTCCTCCGGCGGTAAATCTATTCTTGATAGGCGTTGTAATTTCGAGTTACCTCGGCAAGGAAAGCCTCTAGATGGACTGCTCTCCCAAGGCGGGGTCGATTCTGGTCATCCATTTGGAGGATACCCCGGTATTTATAGGGCGATATGGCCCTGGATCCTCCGAGAAAATGATTTTGCCTTGACAAAAGTCGGTCTCCTCGAATCAGATGTCGGTGCCCAGCGGCGTGACGTGCGCAGACGTAAGTCACGCGAAAGAGGGCAACATACGCGGCAATCACCTCCAAGGCAAACTGTAAAATATCGTGGTAGCGATCGGCGATGGTCATGACTCTCTCTAATGGGATGGAATGGCTCTCTAGGATGTAACACGATCGTCCTATAAAAGAAAAGATTTTTCTTATCATTTTTTGTGTATGCAGTAAAAATATTTCCACACGTATGTCTATTATTTTAAAAGCACGTAAGAAAATAGTCTTCTCACACGTATTTTGAGTAAGCACGTAAGCAAATAGTCTTCCACACGTATATCTATTAATTCGACTAAGATAAGTGTCTATCGTTTATTATGCAATCCAATAAAATGAACTCTCTTGCCGTAAGGTATGAATCATAAATCTTGCGTTCATATCTTTCGTAAGTTATGCAGTTACGTCCTTGTAATCATTCATTACTGTACTATCGGAACATACCTTGAGGGGCTTCGGCTGCAGCAGGAGACACATTTTCCCACAAGTAACTTAGTTTTAAGTAGTTCATATATTAACATAATGTATTCTATTAATCATTTTATATTCAACTTTTAAGATTTTCTAATTACTAGTATATTAATATATATGCGAGTTCTTTTTTTTTTTTGAAAGCTTTCTATAAAAGATTTTAATTAAAAAAACTTTTTTTTTTTTTTTAGATTTTTGTCCGAAAGTTGAACCTAGGCTCTGATACCACCTGTAACGCCCCGAATCCGGAATGAAGCTTTTATCGCTTTAACACTCTAGATTTGAGTTGTCACTTAGTAACCAAAAACCCGGATTAAAAAAAAATCTTTATAAAGTAATACATCGAGTAAAAGGTATAAGTTTGCACAGTTAATAATGATTTATGAAATGTGAAAAGGTGTGGGCCCATTTTATTTAAAATTATATTATGACATTATAGTAAAACCAGTCATTAATAAGGTAGCATACATTTTAAATCATCGAGCAACTTTTAAAGAGTTTGTTGCTCGGCATATGAATAAATTCACTCAACATAAGAGCGAAGCATTTATTTTAGAGAGGTTTGATATGAGTGTAAATATATCTATAAATATGCATCAAATTTATTAAAGCTTGGGAAACTCTGTGTCATCCCTGTTGTTGCTCCGGCCCCTCGAAGTCAAAACCTGAAATGGTATTAAAAAGGGGAGTGTGAGCTACTTCTCACGTATGGGCATCCTGCACGCTGTTATATAGATTGACAGTACGCCGAAATATAATTATCTTGGTATTTTATTAAGAGATTATTCATACGCTTTTGCGTAGATGATTTTTGGAGGGTTTCTCGAAGTCATCGTATAAACTCGTTCGTAGCTTGGTGTCTTATGATAATCTTATTAGTAGCTTAATTTCTTAAACATCGATGATATTCATAAGATAACATCCATCATGATCATTTGATCATATAACATTTCATTTAGATCATTTGGATTCATTTTGGGACACTGGTTGCTCCGACCACATGCAATCCCCTTGTCGCTTCCAGCTTACATCGCATGATAATTATCATGTGGGACACTGGTAACAGCTACCACGTGCAATCCCCTTTTACATCTTCCCACCTCCTTCGTGAAATCGCATCTTATGTATCTCGTAAGATACATAGCATATCATTCATATACATATCCATTTTATCAATTATTTTCTTGTGTTCTTAGTTATAGATTGGTATTTATTTAGTTCAGTTCGAAATACACCAACAATCCATATAACATTCAAGGCAATACAGTAATGACACCCACCTCGTTAACTTTACGAAAAGTTACAAGACTTGGATGTGGTTTGGAGAGTTCGAGCGTGGTAGTAATCGTCCGAGTATTTGTTTGAGCAGCACTTCACCTAGTACAATATATATTCAGGTTCACGTCATTTATTGATTGAATTAATTTTATTCGTAAGTCTAACGAGGACGTTAAGCTCTTTTGTTAGGGTTTTATCCACTCGAACATTTATTGAATTTTTCTACAAGAAACGGCTATTTAGAGTTTATTAATTAAAGTCCTAAAATTATTTCTCGAAAAGATTTTTAAAGGACTCTAAGTTTCGTGGCACAAAGAAGAATGGAACACATAAGGTTTTGTGGAGATAAAAAATAACCAAAAATCATAATACTAAGTGACAAGCCTCATAAAAGTTTAAGTACTTAGTTTTAACATTTTTCCGGAAAGTTAGTGTCCAAAAACTATGATTTTCTTCCATTTTCGCGAGCTGTTTCCCGTTGATTTGTTAGTCCGATCGAGGTGAAACTTTAGGAATTTTAAATCTTGTAATATGAAGTTTATTGGAATGAAAAATCGTTTGGAAATAACGAGCGGAAGTCAGTTAAACGTGTCATGAAAGTCAGGGGTTTGAAACGCATTCCTTGTTCAAAGAAAACACCCAGTTTTTGTCTTACTTTTAGCACGTACATAAATTTTTACACAATTATCGAAATGACTCAAATTTTTATATTTAGAAACTAAAATATGTAGAGAATATGACCCTTTTTGTTTCAATTAAAAAGCGTTTTTATTAGAAAGTTATAGACGATTGAAATTACCTCACTCGCACAAAAATTTCAGAATTTTTTCCAGCATACCACACTTTTCGAAACAAATCATAACTCCGATTCTACCCAGTAAAAAAATACGAGATTTTTTACGAATACAGTAGACTCGATGAACTTTAACTTACCGCTAGTTTCATCTTGAAATGATTTATAGAACTCGAGATATGAATTTTCAAAATTATTAATTAGTGAATTCGAGTAGCAGTTTTTCCAGAATTTCAGTTTTTGAGCTACAATGTTTAAACGTAAAAATGAGCAGCGTAACGACACCAAAATTGAGTACCGAGACCACGATCATATATTAAACATATAAGAGAGCACAAGGGTGTTTTAAAACATAAAATTCCAGTAACATAGGGTACTTGACGGCGTAGCCGAAAATCACTCGGAAACAGTTTTGACGTTTCAACTTGACACATTCGAGCGTAAATTTCGGCAACATAACGGTACAAGTTTTTTAAAACTAAAAATACGAGCATGATTTCTACACTTCAAGCATCACGCATGATTCCTAATCTAGCAAATACCAACACGTTTAAGTACTCAATTTCTTCGCCGATCATATGAACGAGCATAACTTTGAAACGGGTTTGTTAAATTACCCCTTGTTGATTTCTTCTTGATTAAGCCTAGAACTTGGACGTTTTTAGAGAAGTAGGACGTCGGAGAGTCTCGTAGTTACTTGGAGAAGACGATCTTGGCTTTGATTTAAAGAAAAAGAGATGGAAAGTAAGCAAGATGAAGAAATAAGAGGAAATAAGAGAGGTGTTCTTCTTACTTCTCATGAGTTTCAAGATTACCTCAAAAGGAACACTTGAATTGAGGAAGAGATTTGGCTTGATCATGAAGATGATGAGCTCAATGATGATGATGAACTTGACGATGATGATGATGATGAACTTTGATGATGGTGATCGATGGGTTTGGAGGAGAAAGGAGAAAGTGAGCTCCTTGCTTGGATTGTGGAGGAAAAAAAATGGCAGCGTTTGGGCACTTTGTTATTTTTTTTTTTGGAGAAGATGATTGATGGTGAAAGTGGGTGTATATATAGGAGAAGAAGTGAGGGGCCGATGGTGTTAGGAAAGAAGGGGAGGAATTTTGTTTAACTCATTTCTTTTAAGCTTAATTTGAATAGTTAATTATTTGTGGTCACATCTTTAATTTGTGGTTAGGGTGTCCTTCTTAAGAAGATATTTAATTAGCGCGATGTTTATTACTACTCAGTATTAACCTCACTCCATATATATATTATAAGTTCGCAGTTTCGTTAATTAAAATTCACCGCTTCGTTAGAATTAATTGTTTAGAATTTTTAGCGATTAAATCGTCACGTTCCGAGACGAAAATTATTTATTTAATTATTTAATTTTAAAATTTGATTTTTCTTAAATTTCTCAATAATTCTAATTTAGTTAGACAAGGCGGATTTCTCATAGTCGTTTTTATTATTCAATGAATTTTCAAGTTTTATACCGAAAATCTTAATTTATTAAATATTCTTTTCTCATAATATTTTTATCATATTAACTCATGGTAACGGCTTTGTTTAATAAATTCATTCTTAAATACTAGGAGTGCTCTTGCTCAAATCTTCGTTCGATTCCCTAAAATAAAATCTTAGCAAGTATACACGCTCTTAAATTTATTTAGAAAAGAAATCACACATAAATATTTATTTTAAAGAGTTCTTTTATTTAATTTTGGGACGGGGTGTTACAAATGTTGCCTCCACCGCTGCCCACACCCACACCATCCCACTGTTGCCTCACCCCGACCCCACGTTCCGTTCGCCACCACATCTTCACAAAGTAATCTTAGTTCTGCAAAAAATTCCAAATTCTCTAAAATCTAATTACACAAAAAATTTCAACATCCAATTACACTAAAATACTTGTTGCTCCAATTACACTAAATCAAACTATTCTGTAATTAAAAAAATAAAATAAAAATAAACTCCCTATATATACCATGCTCCTTTACAAAAAGCGAGCTCCCATTTCGAGAGTTGGGTATGAAGTAGCGTATGTGGTTACCCAATTCACATTTCAAAATTGATTCAAGTGTTGACAGGAGGGAATATGAATGAAAAATGAAGGTGCAGTTGAATTTTTTTTGCATAACCAATTTTATTTTTTTTCGAAGATGAAGATGTGAAGAGGGTGAATATCTAATTTTTTATTTTTTATTTTGCATTTTAATTATTTCGTTTGTACATTTTTTACTTTATTCTCTATTTAAATTTTTTAATTTATTTTTTAGTATATATAATATTAATTTGTTTTTTAATTTTTATTTATTATGTTAATAAGTATTTTTTGAAGTGGATGCTTACTGGACTGATGATGGTGTAATTTTTGTACACATTAATTTTCGAGCAAGGGGTCAAACTGTCGAAGTTGAAATTGCAAAAAAGAGTAAAAGTGACGGTTTATTTGCCAAAATCCAAAAGTTTGAATCAGGAAACTCACATAGACAATTCAAAATAAAAGGATAAATTTTCAATGTACGGTATATATCAAATATATTAATAAAATTAAAAAAATAAAATATACTATATATTTTTCTAAATATGTTACGATATATATCCAATGTATCGGTATACCGGTATACTGAAAAATATTTCGGTATACCGGTATATATTCGGTATACCGGTATACCGAGACTTTTGAAAATTTATACCGTTAACGTACTGAAAATTCTGGTACGGTATCATACCGTACCAAAAATTCCGATAAATTCGATATATTTCCGTTACGGTAAACCGGTATACCAGGTATTTTCGGTAAATTTTCCGCCCCTAATTACAATTACATGAACCAACCCACAAAATATTGCCAACCATATTGTAATTACTTACGTATATAATTCATTATCGGATAGCCACATATATAAAGCATGTTTATATATCGACTAATTTATAATGCACGGCCGAAATGTTGGACAATGTACGTTATAATATATAATTATATACTATGAAACATACTTGTTTGGACAATGTACCACATACGAAAAATGTTTTGTTCAATTTCTGCGAGATAAACATATATACTATATATTTCGCAACTTAATATATGTTCATGCTGTAAAAACACCGATCCTTCGTAACATGAATCTGTATATCAGAAAATTTTAAATACACTCTATCAACAATATATAGTGAACTATATGTCCGGACACTTGAGGCTAAAAACTTTATCAGCAAGATTAATTTTATAAACTGTTGTGCATTGCCCAAACGGCACTCGAGGGATTAATAACCTCGCGGTCGTATAAAAAGTAGAACCTCCATTAAAAGAATAGAGACGTCAGCACAGCAAGATAACTCAAAAGATATTTTATCTGATTTGTGTAATTAGAACATGTGTATAGCTAAATAGATCAAAGAACATATATAGATATAAGCGTACTAAACAACCAGAAATTCAGCAAAACATATTATAAAAAAGAAACATTGATTCCCCATTCCTTCCTAAATCCGAAAACGAAAGCAGATTGGAACAATTAAGTATATCTACAATTATTCACGTACAACCAGAAGATGGGAGAAACGAAAGGGGCAGCGTTTGCATTTTTAAGAGTGTGCTCAAAAGATTTGAAGCGGTTAGTGTATATATAGAAACAGGCTTCCCGCCTCTCAAAAAAAGAAACTAACAGGCTTCCCTCTCAATATATTTAATATTTTTTTGTTAGTAAAATAGATGAAGTGTTCATTGTATATGTTTGACACATACCCACTTAGAGTAACAGTTGTCCTTCTCCCATACTAAATTGTAGCACACGTGTAACAAATATAGAAAGTTACTTTTACACATTGCCCAACAATTTCTCCCAACAATAAAATATTACCATGTACTACTACACAATTTTAATTTACTCTTTATGGTACCATCCAATTTCACACTCTTGGTAAGTTTACACGCGCTCAGCATGTTGGGCGGGAAAAGTTAACTTCACGCACTTTAATGTTATCAGTATAGTATAGATTTAAGAGTATTTAATATTTTTGTTATCTCGTATAAGGGGTAAACTAGAAAGTAGTGGAAAAAATTTATAGTTCCAATAACATTTGTTATGCATTCTTAATTAGTGCGAAATTGTGAATGACTCTCAGTGGTGGCAAAGTCTTCTATGCACAATCAAGTGTATTTTTTTAATTGTGAATGTTTAAGAAAAACAAGTTGCACGTGGAACTCTGTGTGATGTTTTTTGGAGATATTATGTAAAATATTGTACATGTAACACAACAGTAATGCAAATAGTTTTTAAACTTTACATAGATTAAATTAGTCTATGTGTGTCTCAAGACGAAAGTATTCACTATAATAATCAGTAACATAAATATAGATCTTTCACAATGACTATAAGATCTAAAAAGAGTTTAGTGTAATATGTTTTACACAACCTGTTGTGCACCAAAATAAGTTGTTTAAGGATAATGATGTGGCTTAAAGATCTTAGTGACACAAACAATAATGAGTTATATGGATTGCATTTATATCGTATGATTGGATATGAAGAATAAGAGTTGAGTATTGATTTTGCAAGAGGTTTGGTAGGATAATAAATTCTCCCTTTTTCTTGGGTCATAAATGAGCCCCATTTATAGTGGTTGGGAGAGTGGTGCTCACTCTCCCGGATTTCTAATCTATAGGACCGAAAGTAGCCCTGGTTAGCATTAAATGTTACAAGATTGATGTGATCTGCACTGGAGGTCGCGGGAGGTCGCTCAATGCAAAAAGGACCTCGCTACCCAGATTTGTACTTCGATCAAGGTTATTTACGGGTTTGCAGGGATTAACTACTTTTGTATTCTGATGCGCCGCTTTACCCTGTCCTTCGCTGGATTCCGTCAGACGTAAATCCCATTTAGGAATGATCGCCTATACCTTCTTCCTGATACACGTCTTATCGTAGTTAATGCATTGTCCTTGGATAGCCGCGAGGTCGATCACCTCGCGACATCCCAACCCCAGCTCTTATTCTCGGTATTTCGGGTTTGGGGGCGGGTAATTTGTATACCTACAGGTGCGCTCCTTGGGGGTGCAAATGTTGATCTGGGCCCACCTCGCGCGATTTGCCCACAACAATAGCCCCTAGGTCGCCCTTCTTGTTCTTCGAAAAGGGCGAGCTAATCTGATCTTATCCGTTTCTATATCGAGTGTGAGGTGTCTTGACTTCTTGAATACGCGTGGCTAGCGCTTCGTGATTTGATGCCGCTGAGGTTTGCTCGCCTCGACTGTCGTGCCTATATACCTAGACCATGATGGCGAGTGATGCTCACGCGCCTGATATGAAAGGTCACGACCTGGGGTCTCGTGCCCTAGAATCGGGTCTATAAAAACTGGCTTCCCCCTCATTTCTCTCTTCTTTCTTTTTCGAAAACTTTCCGACTCCAAACTTCTTAATTTCCGGCGAATCCATACCATCCTATACTCGATTTTCCGACGGTTGGAGATTGCTTTTCAGGTAAAAACTTATTTCTTCCTTTAATTTTTCTTCTTGGTCACCCATGGCGTCCGACGGGAATAGTGTGGCGGAGATTTCTGCGCCGATGGGGGTTTCTCACCGCCGTCCGGGTAAAGATCCTGTCGACATTGAGGAAAACTTTGTCAACGTTTCGTCGGAGACCACAAAATCTATTCCGGTTCAATCCGTAGAGGCAGTAACATCCCGGCATTTGGGGCGAGCAGGGGAACTGATTCACAAGCCCTCTAGGGTGATCTCAGAAAAAGAGCTGGAGGATGAGACGGTGGAGAGAGATGAGGAGTCGCCCGCTCGATCAATTGATTCTTCCGATTTTGACTTTATGTTGGAGGAAGTGATACCTGAAGTTCCGAGCGATGACGACTCTGTTGACGAGGTCGACCGATCTCTCCGGCTTCATGAATATCTCACCCAAAACCGGCACGAGGTCATTAGGAAACCTGTTCGGGTGAGGAAAGAAAGTATCTATGCGGCTCGGTTGGTCGATAGCTTGGTGTCTGAGGCTGATTTGTTTAGATGGCGGGATACCTTCCATTTTCCTACGATGTCCATTTCTGGGTGCCTGATCACCAAAAAGATCATGCCGACCAACCTCCAGAGGGTTGTATTGCAATCAACTACGATACTATGGTTGATGGGCTTCGCTTCCCGCTCCACCCCGTCATCAGCGACCTCTTAAATTTCTGGGGGTTGGCTCCAACTCAGATTCATCCGAAAGGTTGGAGCATTATCATTGGGCTGCTAACTCTCTTCGGGCGTGTCCAGTCTTGAGCCTTTCCATCGGCCAAAGAATTGGACTTCGTGATCTCGCTGGCGAGGTGGGAGGGGTCACAAAAGGAAGGTGGACCGAGTTATTATTATGTCAAATCGCGACCTCGGATGAAAGTTATTGAAGATCTCCCGAATAAGGTCACTGGTTGGAGGGAGAAGTTCTGGTTCGTAGGTGGTGCATGGCAAAGTCCGGTTTGGGCGGAGCCCGCTCTTCTCGATTTCCGATCTATACCCCGGGATTATGGTGAATTCAAGCGTAAGATGCTTCATTTTTCTCCAATTCCCAGAGTACTGATTTAACTCATTCATGTCTTTTCAGGTCCTCCTGCCACCAAGCTTTCCGAGGTGTCGCTCCCCTCCTTACTCGGTTAGTTCAAGTTTGCTTGATTGACCTCATCGAACGTTCCTTTATGTGCTTGCTCGTGAGAAGTGCTGGGAACAAGCCAGCTTGGGTGTGCCTCCCCGCGGATCTCTGGTGCCCGAGCTCCCCAGTGCGTGAGTTCAAACAATTTCTTTTTCCTGATTAAATTTCCCGTGTGGATTGGCTAAGGAAATTTCTTTGTTTCAGTTGCTTTTATTGAGAGTATTCGTTTCACTTCTTGGAAGACGATAAGAGCGATGGAGAACATGACCGCTGAAGAGATGGCCGAGAAGATGGCCCAGGCTATGGAATTGTCTCAGAAAAGGGCCGATCAGAGGAAAGGCAAGGAGCCGTCGGGTAAGGGGAAGTCGACCGTGGCAATGAAAATCAAGACTAAGGCTCCACCTCGACCTCGGGGATCGAATTGGTCGGCTGGAGAGGTGTCGGCCCCTGATCAATCTGTCCAGAAAAGACGGGGCTTGGTGGATGAGGATGAGCTGTGGAACTCTCCCAGTGGGAGAGTGGTGGTCCCGGGTCGGTTTGGTGTGCCCGATACTATTGTCGAGATCACAACTCGTCGGGATCGCGAGGCTGGCGATAAAACTTTCCTGGGATGGAGTCCCGAGCTCCGACATAGGTAGATTATTCCTCCCATTCTCTTTTTACGTTTTTGCTTCGGTGTTGGTTCTCTTCATGCTGGTTTCGTCTCCAGGTATCGGCTTGATGATGGCGTCTTTCGTGGAGAAACTACCCGGTCGTACCTATGGTCGCATCCTCCTACTGACAATGATGCTCGGATGAATTATAGGAAGATGGCCTCCGATGACTTGCCGAGGTCGTGGACCCTACCACTGGACGAGGAAGCCCGTACCCAGTAATTTCATGAAAATCTGACTTCGGGTATCACTCATTCTTGCCGCTCTTTAACTTTCTTCGAGCGATGCCGGGAGCAGTATGATACGGCAAGGAATCAGGCGATCCGGGCTGAGGAAAAGTGCGCCGACATGAAGAAGGAGCTGAATAAGGCCCGTAAAGAGTTGGATCGGGCAAACAATGCTAAACTAACCCATGGAGGGGACCTCGGATGCTCCGCCAAGTTGATTCCTTTCCAGTTCTTTCTGCGGCAGTATGTCAATTGCCTTCGGGCGCTTTGATGTAATCGCCCTTCGGGGTTTTTTATTAAGTTGTTGGGTTGCCCTTCGGGGTGTGTAAGTCTTTGTTTCCTTCTGGCGTTTGTTAATGAACTATTTTGCTTTCTTGTTTGATTCTGATATTGCTTTCCTTTATTTCTCGCTTTTTCTTGTGTACTTTGTCTTTTTGAGGATCTGGGTAACAATCATGATAAGAAATCTATTAATCGATGATGATTGCAACTTGACAGCTTTTGAAGTTTTTTGGCTTTGTCGACTTAGACTGGTATGCGACTTAGTAGTCGACTTGGATAGGGCATGTGACCGAGGTCGTCTTATAGATGGTGTGCGACCTTTTTGCCTTTTGAAATTTTTTGGCTTTGTCGACTTAGACTGGGTATGCGACCTAGTAGTCGACTTAGATAAGGCATGCGACCGAGGTCGTCTTATAGATGGTATGCGACCTTTTTGCCTTTTGAAATTTTTTGGCTTTGTCGACTTAGACTGGGTATGCGACCTAGTAGTCGACTTAGATAAGGCATGCGACCGAGGTCGTCTTATAGATGGTATGCGATCTTTTTGCCTTTTGAAGTTTTTTGGCTTTGTCGACTTAGACTGGGTATGCGACCTAGTAGTCGACTTAGATAGGGCATGCGACCAAGGTCGTCTTATAGATGGTATGCGACCTTTTCGCCTTTGATTTTACTGAAGACTTTTGAAGATTTTCATTCTATCTCTTTCATTTACAAATCTTTTCAAAGCTGATCGAGCTCGTGAGAGGTCGGGGACCAGTCCCCCAAGTTTGTGAATGTAAGAGTTTTATGAGACACTATGAAAAAACTATGACATGTTTTTGTGAAAAGGTTTCTATCAGTTTGGGACATTTTTCATTCGCAAATCTTTTCAACTGATCGAGCTCGTGAGAGGTCGGGGACCAGTCCCCCAAGTTTGAGAATGTAAAAATTTGTAATGAATTGTGGTAAATAAAGTATCTCGTAGTTAATGGATGACAAATCTTGATTTTATTTTTGATTTTGACATAGTTTCAGAAAATTATGATGCATGACTGAATCTAAAAGGTTACTGATAAAACTTCTTTAGGTAAGTCGCATTCCATGGGTACATCGCGGGAATGCCCTTCATGTCTTCGATTTTGTAAGCCCCACTCGGTAGGCATTTTGAGATTTTCAGTGGGCCTTCCCAAGTTGGGCCAAAAACTCCTTTCTGGACTCCGAGAATTTTCTTTAAAACAAGTTCGCCAACCTTCTCCGACTTCTGCTTGTAATTTGCATTTTTCAAGTTGGCTTCCATTCTTCTTTCTTCGAGGAGGTCGAGGCTGAGGGATATGGCGCGATTGTTGTCCTCCGTGATATCCTGCGACGTCCGATGGCTTTTGACGATGACCTCGGCTGGTATGACCTCTTTTGTCCCGAAGGCTAAGGCGAAAGGTGTCTTCGCCTGTTGAGTTTCGGAATGTGGTTCTGTATGACCATAAAATGCTCAGAAGTTTGAAAGCCCATAGTCCCATTGACTCGATCATTGGGTTTTCAAAGTATGCTTAATTATCTTGTTCACTGCTTCAACTTGCCCATTAGATTGAGGGTGGTACGGGGTAGAGAACAACTTTGCGATTTTCCACTTCGCAAAAAATGCGTCGATCTCGAAACCGTCGAACTGCTTTCCATTGTCCATAACGATCGCTTGTGGAAGGCTAAAATGGCATATGATGTTTTTCCAGATGAATCGGATAATTTTCTCTTGTGTGATTGTTGCCAAAGGTTCTACCTCTGCCCATTTGGTGAAATAGTCGACTGCAACCATGGCGAACTTCGAGCTTCCTGGGGCCTTTGGGAAAGGACCTATTAGGTCGATTCCTGCGAATGGCCATGGACTGTATATCGAGGTTAGCTCTTCGGGAGCTCGCTTGATTGTTAGGGGCGAAGAACTGGCACTGCTTGCACCTTTTTAAGTATGCGATTGCATTTTTCCTTAAAGTTAACCAGTAATAGCCCTGTCTGATCGTCTTGTAAATGAGAGATTGGCCTGCTGTATGATTCCCACAATCTCCTTTATGTATTTCCTTCAAAATTGATTGGTCTTCCTCAGGTGTGATGCACTTCAATATCGGTAATGAGAAACTTCATTTGTACAGCTGTTTGTTGACTATAGTGTACCTCGCTGCTCTTAGTTGTAGTCGGCGAGCTGCGACCTTATCCTCTGGTAGTGTTCCTTCTCTATGTACTCTTTGATGTCAGTCATCCAATTGTCTTCTGGGGCTGCGATCTGAAGCACTTCTACTTGGGAGTCCGATGATCTTGCTTGATTTATCCACATTATTTCTTTTGCTTCGATGGTGTTGCGACCTACTGAGGGGGAGTTGAGTTTTGTGACTGCGATATTATCCATGTCTTCGGCCCCCTCCGAGGTAGCTAATCGGGTCAATGCGTCTGCTTGTGTGTTGTCAGCTCTCAGTATTAACTCTTGTTGTACCATGGAATAATCCTACTCGGTGACTTAAAGGCTGAAGGAGGTCATTAAAGAGACCTAGAAGGAACAAGAAGGTCGCATTCGACCTTGGGAAAGACCACAAGTCGGAAGCGACCTCAGACGGTTATTTATAGCAAAGATATGGATAACTGAAAGCGCGGATATTGCTGGGTAAGCAAGGCAAGTGTATCCAGACGCGGAAACCGCGGGATTAACCGATAAAACCCTAGCTCTGGCGGCTGGGTGCTTGGGAAGCCCATTGAAGGAAGCCCACGGAGGAGTGTACCCTAATTTCTGATCTATAAATACAACTTGTATCACTCATTGTAAAAGGACAAAATCTTAGTACTCTTAGGCAGAAAATATAATAAAATACTCACGTTGCCCTGCACGTAGTCTTCTTCAAAAGGCGAACTGGGTAACCAAATCTGTGTATATTTCATATGTGTTCTTTGTTACTTAATTGATCCCATTCAATAATATCACGTTGCCCTATACGTAAAATCTAGGTCACAACATTGGCGCTGTCTGTGGGAAACACTCTGTCAATTTGCTAAAAAATCCACAGAAAACCCATCTCTTACCAATGGCGATCAACCAAGGTAACACTACCAGAAATGAGATAGACCACCGCGATGGTGTTGAGGCCTCCAAGAGCTCACAGCAATCTCACCCCATCATTCCAGAGGCCACCCCCGACTACACCGGAGGACGCGAAGGCCGTGTTGGCCATCCTCCACAAGAAACGCCTCACCTTTGATGATGAGGACGAACAGCCACCAGCTAAGAAAGCGGCACCCAATCCAGGAACTTTTAAGGGCAAGAATGCCCTAGTCGAGAAAGGGCGCTCCACGAGCCAACTGGCGTACGATCCGACAAAACACGTGATCATTCGGAATCGCAAGCTCCTAGAAAGGCCAGCAGGATCAGGCAACGTGTTCGACCGACTTGGGAGACAAGATGCCCGGAAGGCCCCGATAGCCATCGAAGACGAGTCGTAATCTCAACCCCGCCGTGTCGACCAGATGGAGTGAGATCTGGCCATTGCTCTAAACTTACATCATGATGAACCGCCGAGGGGGTCGGCAATTCGCCAGGACAATCCACGAACGACCTACCCCCCCAAAGACCATCGCGACATCAAAATCGACCTTGTTGGCAGATAGTCCAATGACTTCTCGAGTGAGCTAAAAACATATACCCGACGGGGCAAACCATAACCTTATCATTCCGGACTCCCCCCTCGGGACCACAGTCACTTTGGCACCTACCCAGCGAAAAATCAACACAGCGGCCCTAGATCGCTACAGTGGAAGCACGGACCCAAGGGTCCACATGCCAAGTATAACTCCTACATGGCCTCCATGGGCGTGATGGATGCCATGAAGTGCCATTTATTTTCCCTAACTTTGAGTGACCAGGCCCACCAATGGTTCACCTCGTTGCTACCTTTGTCAGTGGAAACTTTCAAACAAATTTCGGCCAGCTATTCGACCCATTTCACCGCCCGGCCCCGCTGCCCGCGAATCAGATGTTTGACTTATGAACACCTAACAGGCCGACAATGAGTCTGATCGATCCTACATCGAAAGGATCGACAAGATCATACTCGAAGGGGATCCGATCGGGGATGAGGCCAAACTGCTCGGGGCCATCTCTGGTCTCAAGAAGGGAACCAAGCTGTGGTGGTGGATGACCACTGAATACTCGATTAGCTATAACGACTTTCGGAGGCGAGCTAGCGACCTCATCCATTCCTCAGAGCTTCTGGAATCGAGACTCTCTGATGGCAAAGAGGTCGCCGACCCAAAGAAAAGCTCTAAGAAGGCCGGCAGTCATTATAAGGCACCTGGCAACTTCAAACCTTTTGAAGAAAATATCCCGATAAAATTGATGGAAGTGCTTGGCATGACGCCGCACGTATACAATCAGATCAGGGACCGAGAACTACTTCTCCCACCTCGGCCGATCAAGAACAAGGGGAAGGCAAACCCCAACAAATACTGCCACTTCCACGAGCAAACTGGGCACTATACCAGCGAGTGCAAGGATCTACTCCCCCAACTTTGGAGGTTATACGAGGATGGGTTACTGGACGAGTTTGTCAAGAGACCTCAGAAGAATCAGGATCAAGCTCAGAGAGGTCGCCAACAAGCAAACCCACAGAAAGAACCGGCTCCGGGAGATGCCGGCCAGGGGGAACGGCCAGTACCACCCATGCCAGAAGGGGCGAGAGGTCGCGTGATACATACCTTGTCCCCGCTAGGTTGGTAGGGGGCTTTCATCAACCGGCTCATCCAAGAGGCGGTTGAAGGCAGAGATAAGAGAGATAGAAAATGCCAGGAAGATGGTGTTACCCATCTTCACGGTAGGAGAAGAGACTAGCATGATCGAGTTCGGCGAGAAGGACAAGGCCGGGGTAGTCTACCCCAACGTCGACCCACTGGTAATCAGAGCCAATATCATGGGCACCACCGTATGCCGCTTGCTAGTGGATGGGGGAGCTTTCTGCAACATACTTTTCAAGAAGACCCTGGACCAGCTCGGAGATTACGACTCATACATCACTCCATGTGACCATGTCGTGAAAGGCTTTGGGGACGCGACAGTGAAGCCGACAGGAATGATCCGACTTGTCGTAGAATTAGTCTCCACTCTGAATGAAAAAGTTAGGGCCACTAGGCTTCTAGATTTTTTAGTTGTCGACCTCCCGAGCTCCTATAATGGATTCCTCGGGAGGCCATTTGAACATGAATTTGAGGTTGTGTCCTCGACCTTTTTTTTTCTGTGTAAAGTTTCCCACCAAGAGCTAAATTTTGGCTCAAGATCAAAGGTGACCAAGTTGATGCAAGGGGTTGTTTGATTTATTCCTCATCTCATTTAAATTCTACACCAATATCTAGCAAACAAATACTTGTAATAGATAGCGAAAAGCAGTGTGAAATTTTAAATAACAAAACGAGCAGGAAGAGAAGTCGCGACGACCTCAATCCAAGGATGGGGCCTGAACCAGAAGAATTTCTGCTTGAAGCAGAAATAGAAGACCCATGGTAAAATACCCCAAGGACCATCCCGGGGGAAGACCTCGAGAAATTCAAAGTAGACCCAGCCCGACCAGATCTTGAAGTAATCATAGGCTCAAGAATGCCGGACGACCTGAAGGGGGAAGTCATCGACTTTCTCAAAAAGAACTTAGACTTCTTCGCTTGGTCACACAAGGATATGATGGGGATCGACCCAGAAGTCGCATGCCATAAATTGTTCATAGATCCAGCTCGAAAACCAATAGCTCAGAAAAGGCGAAAGTTCAGCCCATAAAAGTATGCAGCATTAGCCGAGGAGGTAAAAAAGTTACTGGACAACGACTTGATCACGCAAGCCGATCAACCCCAGTGGGTGGCCAATGTCGTGTTAGTGAAAAAATCCAGTGGGACCTGGCAGTTGTGCATCGACTTCACATATTTCAACGGCGCTTGTCCAAAAGATTTTTTCCCAATGCCTCACATTGACCACTTGATAGAAAACACGGGGGACACGAGATAATGTCCTTCATGGAAGGCCTTTGCAGGCTATCACCAGATAGCCATGTACGAACCTGACCGACAACATACCTCATTCTTGACATAAAAGAACATCTATTGTTGGAAGAGGATGCCTTTCGGCTTGAAAAACGCAGGGGCAACATACTAGAGGCTGGTCAACCACATGTTTACCGACCTAATTGGGAAGTCGGTGGAAGTTTACGTAGATGACATAGTCATTAAGAGTCTGAAGTCGTAGGACCACCTGACACATTTGGCCCAGACTTTCGACATCCTGAGGAAGTTCAACATGTGACTAAACCCCAAGAAATGTAATTTTGGGGTCGAATTGGGGAAATTCCTAGGGCACCTGGTGAGTAAGCGGGGGATAGAGGCGAACCCCACCAAGGTCAAAGCCATATTGGACATGGGAGCGCCTCAAAACGTAAAGGAAGTACATAAACTCACGGGATGCCTAGCCTCCTTGAACCGCTTCATCTCCCGAATGGGGGACAAATGTAAGCCGTTATTCGACACCATCCGAAAAAAGTCGAAGTTCGAATGGACACACGAAAGCCAGGAAGTTTTAGACAAAATCAAGGCTTACTTGGCGGATGTAAGCATTCTGTCAAAACCGGTTCCGGGGGAGAAACTTTTCCTATACCTCGCGGCTTCCGAGACAGCTTTGAGTGCGGTACTCATCCGAGTAGAGGACAAGAACAAATTCCCAATCTACTTCGTCAGCCAGACATTGAACGAAACCGAACAGCGATATCCGGCCCTGGAAAAACTGGCATATGCGCTAGTCATGAGCGTAAGGAAACTAAGGCCATACTTCTTCAACCATCAAGTCGAGGTACTTACCTCCACACCCTTGAGGAACATCTTACATCGACTAGATACGTCAGGGCGATGCCTCAAATGGGCAATCGAGGTTGGACAATACGAGGTAACTTACGCACCCCGACCTGCAATCAAAGCCTAGGCTTTAGCTGATTTCATCGTGGAACTCACCTTCCCATCAGAAGTCGGGTGTTCAAACGGTCCACCCTGGGAGTTATTCATTGACGGATCAGCAACCTCCCACAAGTCGGGGGTCGGTATAGTTTTGACCAGCCCAGAAGGGACCTCGTTCCAAAATGCCATCATTTTCGACTTCCCCGCAACAAATAACGAGGCCGAATATAAAGCGCTCATCAGCGGCCTCGAAATGTTGACAGCGATGGGTGTCAAGAGATTGCAAGTTCACACAGATTCCCAGCTCGTAGCCTGCCAGGTCTCAGGGGAATATGAGGCAAGAGACGATCGAATGGCAGCTTACCAAGAGGTGGTGAAAATATTATGTCAGAAGTTCGAACAAATCCATGTCAAGCTGGTCCCAAGGGAACAAAACTCGCGACCCGATGCATTAGCGTGACTAGCGACTTCCGAAGGATCACCAGAGATGAAAGATGTCACCATCACGACATTAACCCACCCCTCCACCGCACACTCGAAGGTCGCAAACCTAGAAACCCTAAAACCGAACTGGATGACACCCATCATCGAATATTTGACAACAGGTCTCCTGCCAACATGCAGGGTCCAAGCTCGGCAGCTACAATTGCGGGCAGCAAGATCCAAAACGAGTTGTATAAACGTGGTTTTAGCATCCCCTACTCCGGTGTGTCACACCCGAGCAAGGACAAGTGATTCTATGCAAAATAAACGAAGGGGTATGCGGAAACCACACCGGGGGAGAATCGCTGGCCCACAAGACAAGGGTACTTTTGGCCCACACTAAGGGCTGACGCCATCATCCTCGCCCGCAAGTGCCACAAGTGCCAAATCTATGCCCCTTCCATCAAGAGCGCACCAGAAGAACTCAAAAGTATCCTCAGCCCCTGGCCATTTGCAAAGTGGGGATAGACATCATTGGCCCCTCCCAACAAATACAAAGTTAGGTCAAAATACGGTAGCGGTAGATTACTTCACAAAATGAGCGAAATTTGAGTAATCGGGCGACCATAGATCGTAACCAGTCATCAAGTTTATATGGCGGAATATCATATGCAGATTCAAATTTTACCACAAGCAATCATATCAGACAATGGTAAAAAATTCGACGGCCTCAAGGTCGAAGCATTCTTCAAGAAATGGAAAATCACCAAGCTCTTCTCGACCCCATATCATCCGCAGTCAAATGGCCAGGTCGAGGCCGTGAACTAGATCATTAAACACACTCTCAAAGCCAAGATTGAGGGAGCCAAGGGAAAGTGGGCTAGCGAGCTCCCGAATGTTTTGTGGGCCTATAGAACGACCTACAAAAATTCAACAGGAGAAACCCCCTACTCACTAGCCTTCGGGACCGAAGCAGTAGTTCCCGCAGAAACCGATTTTCCTAGTCTCTACACAAGTCAGGTCGCCTTCAACCAAAACGATGAGGCCCTAACCAGAAACCTCGATCTGCTCGAGGAAAAGCGGCTAGAAGCCAACATAAGAAACGCAAGGTACAAACAAAGGTCGGAGAAGTACTATAACTCCAAGGTACGACTTTGACACTTCAGAGAAGGAGACCTGGTGCTCAAGAAGATACTCGGCGAATCGAAAGGAACCCTCGGCCCAAATTGGGAGGGCCCATTCAAGATCTAAAAAATCTTACCTAATGGAGCGTACGAGCTCGAACAACCAGATGGCACCAAGGCTCAATACCCATGGAATGCAACACACTTGAGGAAATATTATCAGTAAAATTACATTCTTGTAATCAGTTATTTATTAATTATTTATCAATAATAATGTATTTTCCTTTATCTCAAAATTACTATGTAAAACTCAAAGGGATTATGTAAAGAAAACATAAGTCACCCGAGGTACCACTTTCGACATACCGAGGGGAGGATCGACACCCCATGAGGGGCGACCTCCCCCGACTTTATAAGACGACCAGAAAAATGAAGTCCAAATAATAAAGTCGCAATATGGATAAGACGACATGGACAAATAAACAACAAGTCACATAAGGAAATCGAGTCAACACATTGTAATAAAAGAAAAGGAAATTTCATTTATATTGATAGAAATGGGGGCCCTAAGGCACATACAATGAAGCAAGCCCGAAGGCCGGTACATCAAAATGATAAACAAAAAAGGTAAACCGCCAGGAGCTTCGCCACTCAGGGCACGGAAAAACCACCAACCGACCCCTCCACATTCCCTTTCGCGACCTCTAGCACGGGGACTTCGGGAGCCGACCCGGACTCCAGCTGGGCGACTTCCAGATCGAGGACCGAGCGCACAATCCGGGAAGGGTTGGCGAAGAAGGAGAGGTCGACACCCATGTCTTCTAGGTCCTTGATCTCCAGAGGGACGGTAGGAGCAGGAGGACAGTCGCGAACATAGTCCGACAACTCGACAACAAAATGAGTGAGGTCGTCCGGTTAAATTCGCCTTGTGAAAGACCCGGATGGCCCCGACGTAGGCCATCACATAAGCAAAGTTGACATTAAGCTCCTCTGTCCTCCTAAAGTCGTCCTCCTTCGCGGACAACACCCTCCCAGCCTCTGCCAGCTCACCCTCCAGCCGGGTCACCTTCGCCCTCTCGGCCCTCAGCTCGCCCTCTACCTCGGTAGCCTCCTCAAAGATCGGAGCCGTTTAAGCAGGTCGAGTTGGAGGACTCCAACCTCTTCTGAGCATCTGCCGCGGCGACCAACATCTTGGCACAGCCGACCCGGACCCGCGACTGTTGGCTCCTCCATCTCGGCCTCGGTGAGCCTTTGGTCTTCTCGGGTGAAGGCCCGTATACAGGAAAAAAAGCAAGGATTAGTCTGGTACCCGTCTTCTCCCTAGAAGGGCGGGCATTCTTTGTGGAATGGTTTGTGTCCATCCCCGGGTTAGATTCTGTAGTCCCCTCTAGAGATAGGCGGGCTAGCTCTCAGGGACCCCAGCAGGGACAACGTAGTTCGACCTCAAGAAGCTCAGGGCCGAACTTGTGTGGAGTAAGCTCCGGGCTGCAAAAGAGATCCAGAGGTAGTTAATAATGAAAAAATAAAATGTATGAAGGGAAGACTCATAGTCGAGAACTTACTCGTTGACACGGTCGGCGTCCCAGCCCAACCAGTAGTCGTCCTCCGGGAGCCGACCTCCTCGAGAAACGGAGACGGGTTGCAAAGAGGGATGGGGCTGCGACCTCCCAGCCTCCTGGGTGACCTCTTCCCTTGCCCTTTTTCGAGCGGGCTCAGGAGTGGGCTCCTTCTGTTTCCTCTTGCCCCTATCAGCGGCTGAGGGGCCGGATGGAGCTGAGCTCGGAGAAGAGACGTCGGTGTCCGCGACATGCTTCATTTGGCCCAGCACCGATTTCTTCCTTGAGGCCATGATCGCTGCGGAGGGCTGGCGGCGGTAGCTGGGGATGTCGAGGTCTGCACGCCAAAGATGTGAGATAATCAAAGGCAAAAAAAAGAAGAAGAAAGAGGTACTCACGAGGGATGTTCAGGTGGCGGGGATAAGTGTAAAGCCCGGCCTTTAACCGGTCGAGCTCAGAGTTGAGGGCGTTGACGTCGCGGAGGCTCGGGGCAGTGTCACGGACGGTCCTGAATTCCTCTTGAAAATCCCAGAATAGGTCGGAGGTCGAGGGCGCGAACACTGCAAAAGAAAAGGAGAATTAGATCAGTACGACCTCAGAAGTATGAAGATAAAGTTTTACCATATTCGACTCGGCTCGCATAGTCCGTGGGAACCCGGATGGGCAATGTACTCAAAGGGTCCGTTGACTCCCAAGCGCCCCCGACGAACCACCACTTCCAATGCCAGTCTGTGACTTTGTTCGGAATCCCACTCACGAGCTCCCGACCCTTGCGAAGTCGTACGGCATTGTAGCCGCCGGCTTGAAAGATTGGCGATATCACATAAATGACCTCGCCAGGAGTCGGCATCCGGTGTAGCCCAGCCAAGCCCAGAACGGTCATCGTCGAGAGTATGTAGCTCCAGCCGTTCGGAGTAATATGGGTAAGGCTCTGATTCCAAGCCGCCAGCAAGTGGGAGATCGTCGGGTGAAGAGGAAAGCGAATCCCTGCCTCCATCTTGTGTTCGTTGATCGCTATCATGCCTGGAGGTGGCTAATCGGCACTCTTTTCGGAGGTCGCCCCATAAAAATACACGTCACGGGGCACTTTGTACAACCGGCGGAGGGAGCGCACGTGCCGATCGGACAGAGTCGACTTGTACCGGGGTAGGTCGGAGGCCATATACTCAGACTGAACCGACTTCCTATAAGTGCGCTCAGGTCGCTTATAGGGGGCCTCAGCTGAATAGGTGTGGTAGTCGAAGGCCCGCTCGTATGCCCCATAGTCCCGGGTCGGGGCCGAGGTACAGGCGGGTTGTTCCCGCTTAGACGCGGCCGGACAAAATGTGCCAATGTCTAACGGGGGGAGATGGGTGATGTCCTGCAATTCCTGAAGAAATCGCTCATCCATGCCCTCGATGTCAAGGACAACACGCTGGATTCCCGCGGACGAGGACCCACCTTCATGGCCAGCGGCGGAACGGGAACCGCGGTTTTGCCAAAGTTGGGCTATCGCCACATTGTCCTCTTCCGAGGAGGAAGAGGCCGGAGGACGAGGCGCGGCGGGTGTAGAAGAACCGGAAGCCATAGAAGAAGAGTAGAAAATGGGGGGATTACCTGAATGAACCTCGTCGGAGTCTCGCCGGAAAGGTAGAAGCTTAGGTTCAAAATGCAATAAAGACATAAGTCGGACCCCTCTCAAAGAAACGAAGTCGCGCAGGTCGCGCGTAACCTACACCACGCTCACCGATTGGAGAGGCCTGCGACGCATGACCTCATCCGCCTGCAACATCATCATGGCAAATCCATCGAGTCTCGCACAAATCGGCGCAACGGTCCACTTTCCCACGATTAACCAGGCGCCTCGAGAGTGCTTCCCGAGGTCAAATCTCCCCAAGTCGATCAAGCTACAGATCAAGCCTAGGTCCTGATGCAAGCACGCGACATCGACTTGAGGGGCAATTGTTGTATCATGGAATAATCCTACTCGGTGAGGAGATCGGGTAGAGCGACTTTGGTAGGAATCGGGAGGCTGCGGGGCGACTTCCTCAAAGATAAAGAAGGTCGCGCAGCGACTTAGAGGCTAAAGGAGGTCGCAAAGCAACCTAGAAGGAACAAGAAGGTCGCATTCGACCTTGGGAAAGACCACAAGTCTGAAGCGACCTCAGACGGTTATTTATAGCAAAGATACGGATAACTGAAAGCATGGATATCGCGAGGTAAGCAAGGCAAGTGTATCCAGACGCGAAAACCACAGGATTAACCGATAAAACCCTAGCTCTGGCGGCTGGGTGCTTGGGAAGCCCATTGAAGGAAGCCCATGGAGGAGTGTACCCTAATTTCTGCTCTATAAATACAACTTGTATCACTCATTGTAAAAGGACGAAATCTTTGTACTCTTAGGCAGAAAATATAATAAAATACTTCTGGCTTGGGCGCCCCCAGACGTAGTCTTCTTCAAAAGGCGAACTGGGTAACCAAATCTGCGTATATTCCATATGTGTTCTTTGTTACTTAATTGATCCCATTCAATAATATCACGTTTCCCTAGACGTAAAATCTAGGTCACAACAACTCTATATGTACCTCCTCGAATTTTTCTATGAGGCTCTTTGCTATTTGCTGATACTTTATCATCTGTTCGCCTCGCGCTTCATATTCTCCTAACATCTGACATATGACCAATTGAGAGTCGATGTATACTTTCAACCTTCGTACACCAACGGCCATTGCCATTTCCAAACCATTTATCAAAGCCTCATACTCTGCTTCGTTGTTGGTAGCATGAAAATCAAAACTTACGGCTGTCGTGAATGATTGTTGCTCGGGACTGACTAGGACTATGTTGGGGTTATACTGAAAAGTATGCTTTTACTTTGTATAACCAAACTGAAGTTTCTTATTTATTTACTGAAATAAATTATTTAATCATTGTTGCATTAAATATTAATGAATGTTATATATGTTTATTGCAAACTCGTTCGATAAGACAGTACGTATTACGTTGTAGTTAATTTGGTGATACCCAATCACTGAAGATCAAATTAACTGCCCTCGTAATTAAGTACATATTCACAACCCAGATGGAAATGAACGAACCATCATGAACGGTTGAAGTGTGAGACCCAATTTGGCTGTCTTGACCAAGGGATCACACTAGCACATTTAGGTGCGCTGCATAATGACCTACAGGAGGACAAATTCTTCGGTACTGAATATACAAGAATAAGACCTCAGTGGTGCGTTGTTTCTTAATCTCCGTCCCTTAAATAGGATCGTGTGAAATTGATAACTATTGCTTTGACTTATGATGGGAAGAGAGTCAATGCGATTCGATACCTTGTATCTTGGGCAATATTATTAATTACATGACGATTGCTGACATTTAAAACGGAGATTTTTGTGGAAAATTTAATTAAGGAGAAAATAATATAGAAGATATATTCAAGATTTCTTGGAGACCAAGAAAATATTTTCTTCCTTGTTTCCTAAGCCCTAAATTTTCGACCCCTCCTCCCTATTTATAGGGGATGAACTCTTCATTCCCAAGTGAAATTCCATGTGTTGAAAATATTAGAAATCCACAAAGGTGGTAGCAAAATATTTAATTTCTCTCCCATTAAAATCGTTCGTTGAAATCTTCCCACCGGATAGCGTTCGTGGACTTTGGGGATATATTTGGGAACGTTCTTGGGTTGATTCATCCATTTGATTCTTCAAGAGGTTAGTAATTCCGTAACTCCTAGTTCCGCATGTTTAGGATTTACATGAATTATGTGTACACATGTTGTTTAATTATTATGTTGAATTAATTTAGGATTAATTCATGTTAGTAATTAACTGTTTAATTTAAATATGTATTTAATTAATCACCTCGAATAGATCCCGCACCCCGATTTTTCCCAACAATCGGTATCGAGCTCGTTTTTTGACAACGATTTTTTAAATTGTTATTTAAATTGTTGGACATTAAATTAAAATTGGATAGTAGAATTGTTAGATCTGTTTTGCAGGTATCCAATTGTCATGGTCTTTAATGTGTTTTATTTTCATGCGTATGAATGAATGTTTTTTTAATTCCACTCGTTCAGATTTGTTTTTCTCGTGAGAAAATCCACGAGTAGGTTAGGCTATTTGATTTGTTCAATGTAATAGACTAGTCTAGATTTAAGGTATTTATTTTTTGTTAAATAAATTGTAACCTGATCGGAGATGAAGACGGAGACGAACTAAAGACTAATCATGCGTCGCCGGCGCGCCTTCGCCGGAGCGAGGACGCTGCGACGCGGCGCCTTCGCCGAGGCCGCCGAGTCCTTTCAGCAAAGAACCCGACTGCGCCTAGGCGCATGGGCGTGATCGCTCGGCCAAGCGGCCGGCCGGATGCAGGCATGCATCCCGGATGCGAGCTGCTTGGCGTGGTTTTTCAAGACGGAGTTCTTTTCGAGACGAATGAGTGGGAGAAATTCAAGACGACGTTTCTTCTAGATCAAGCCAAAGAAAATCAAACCATGACAGTTGGATAATTTGTGCCAATGTGTTTATTTGTGCTTGATTTATTACTGTTGTATTTTCTTATGCTTTATTTAATTTGTTTAATTGTGTTTGCATGAGAATTGCTCAACGAAAAATCTCAAATTCAAAAAAATTACTATGTATGTTTTAATAATTAATTTGTTTTGACACAAATTAATTTTGACCTCCATGATTTATTTATTTGTGAAATCGTTTGGAGAAATTCTCCTACGGGACGGTCAAAAGATAGCTTTCACATGAATAAATTCCCAAAAGGATGATTGTGAATTATTATTAGTGGCGACGATGACCCTCCCACGAGGCTCGATCAAAGCGAAGTAATAATTCTGTATTAAATCATGGTTATTACTTAGGTATAAAATTGATATTTATATACTTCTCCGAAGTCCCTGTCAATTTTATATTGGTCAAGAGGGAGCCGACTATTAATTTTTTAATTAAAGGTTTGTAATTGTTCTTGTTTGTAACCTGCTTGAATGTGATTTAAATGATGACCCTCCCACGAGGCTCATTTAAATTTGTTTTGAGATGTTGGCTGATGCATGTTCATATTTTTTTTTAGAGTTTAATATGAATCATGTGATCGAATTATGTGATTTAATTTTGTGTTGATCTGGATATTGATACAAAATATATGTTTATTTCAGTTCATCATGTCGCAACCTTTTAATCCACTGTTCAATATACTGAGAGATAACCTCATCACTGGAGAAAACTTTGTTGATTGGTATCGAAAACTCACTATTGTCCTCACTGCACAAAGCCATAACTGGGTTCTTACTACACCCAAACCAGAAAAGCCATCTGACGAGTCAACCAAAGCGGTTAAGAAAGAATATGATAACTGGGAGCGTTCTAACGAAATGGCAAAGTGTACCATCTTGGCTTCAATGTCAGATGTGTTGCAACACCAACACCAAAACGTTGAGACCGCTGCAGAAATCATGGTCAATCTTAAAGCGATGTTTCAACATCAGAACCGTGTGGCTCGGCAAATCACCATGAGGGACATGCTCTCTATGAAAATGGTGGAGGGAACACCCGTAAGGGAACATGTTCTCCAGATGATTGCTCACCTCAACAAACTCGAGGTGCTTGGAGCTGAATATGACATCGAGACCCAGATCGATTTCATACTTCATTCCCTGCCCAAGAGCTTTGAACAGTTCAGGCTGAATTATCAAATGAATAATCAAAAGTTCACTTCTGATCTGTTGCAAGCTCTTGTCTCGGCTGAAGGAATTTTAGGAGAGAGCAGTTAAGCCTTAGCGGCAGTTGGGCCGTCTCTTTCTTCTAGGCCAAAGGTAGGCAAGAGGAAGAGGAAGCCCAAAAGCGAAAGCCAAGCTAACTCGAATGTATCAAAAGACAAAGGAAAGGTGAAGAGGGATGGTGGAGCAAAGAATCTGGCTAAGGGGAAGTGCTTCAACTGCGGTGAAAAGGGACATTGGAGGTCGGCCTGTTCCAAACCCAAAAAGAATGGAAAGAAAGGTAATTCACACTCGCTAGTTGTTGAAACTTGTTTGGCGGAGTATGCTACCCATTCGTGGGTATTGGATACGGGATCCATTGATCATGTATGTTTCACATTGCAGGGTTTCAAGCAGACCCGGCGACTAAGTGAGAGTGAGATCCTCATCACGCTAGGCGATGCTACAAGAGTGGCAGCTAAAGCAGTGGGAGAAGTGCACCTGTCCTTTGGAGACAAGACGTTAATTTTAAGAGATGTTCTTTATGTTCCTGTTTTTTGGAAAAACCTAATTTCTATTTCTAAACTGTTTATCGATGGATATTCTATTCGTTTTAATAAATATGTTACTGTTTTTCGTAACGATGTGATTATCTATCGTGGAACTTTGAGGAACAATCTCTATATTATTAACTGTGCACATCACTCACAAAATGCATCCTATAACACATCTACTATTTCTTGTAAACGAAAGCGCTCGGCTGACGTGAACGAGACACTTCTTTGGCACCTAAGATTAGGTCATATTAACCCGAAAAGGATTCAAAGGTTGGTGAAAGATGGTTCTTTGGGGTCTCTCCAAATTGAGCCACTTCCGACTTGTGAATCGTGCTTGGAAGGTAAAATGACCAAGAGGGCATTTGGAGCCAAGGGGTTTAGAGCTAAAGAAGTGTTAGAAATCATTCACACCGATGTGTGTGGTCCAATGCAAATCAAAGCTAGAGGTGCCTACGAGTATTTCGTTACTTTTATCGATGATTACTCACGCTACGGATACATTTTCCTAATGAAGCATAAATCTGAGACCTTTGATAAATTCAAAGAATTTAAGGCTCAAGCAGAGAATCATAAGGGAAAAAGTATCAAGTTTCTATGATCTGATCGTGGAGGCGAATACCTCAGCGATGAGTTTCTGAACTACCTATCGGAAGTGGGGATTGCATCCCAGTTGACTGCACCCGGTACCCCTCAACAAAACGGGGTTGTAGAACGAAGGAATAGAACGCTTTTAGAAATGGTAAGGTCGATGATGAGATATGCGGATTTACCAAAATCGTTGTGGGGTTACGCATTAGAAACAGCGGCTTATATTCTGAACCTAGTGCCATCCAAATCGGTACCTAAAACCCCAAGAGAATTGTGGACGGGGCGCAAGCCCAGTTTCAGACACATCAGGATCTGGGGGTGTCTGGCATACGTGCTAGACAAGGAAGCTGGTAAATTGGATGCACGTTCGGAATTAAGGATGTTCATAGGGTACCCCGAAGGAACTAAAGGATGCATGTTCTATGGTCCCGAAGATCAAAAGGTGGTAATCAGTACTCACTTTAGATTTTTGGAAGAAGACTATGTGAACAGTCGAAAGCCTAGAAGAAAAATTACCTTAGAAAAACTTAGGGGGTCAACTCCATTGCCAATTATCCAAAATGACATACCAAACGTCACGCCTACACAACCGGAACCTTGTCGCAGTGGGAGGGTTATCAGACAACCTAAGAGATTCTTGGGGATCGGAGAGTCTTAGGACTTGATCTCCGCTGAAGAATCAGATCCATGGTCCAACAACGAGGCGATCCAAGACAAATTTGCTCAATCTTGGCAAACAGCAATGGAAGCCGAGATGGGTTCAATGGGTCACAACAAGGTGTGGGAGCTAGTCGAACCACTTGATGGGGTAAAGCCCATCGGATGCAAGTGGGTATACAAGAGAAAAAGGGGACCGGACGGAAGGGTTGAAACCTTCAAAGCAAGACTTGTGGCGAAAGGGTACACCCAGAAAGAAGGGATCGATTATGAGGAAACCTTTTCGCCTATAGCCATGCTCAAGTCCATCCGCATTCTCTTGTCAATTGCTGCGTATCTAGATTTTGAGATCTGGCAAATGGACGTCAAGACAGCTTTCCTAAATGGAAATCTTGACGAAGAAATCTATATGCAACAACCCGAAGGCTTCATTGAAAAAGGCCAAGAGCATCTGGTTTGCAAGCTCAGGAAGTCCATTTATGGACTGAAGCAAACATCCCGAGCTTGGAATCAATGTTTAGATCAAGTTATAAAATCCTACGAATTCAATCAAAATGAATTTGAAAGTTGTGTCTATAAAAAGCATGACGGAACTGCATTGGTATTTTTGATACTATACGTGGATGACATTCTGCTCATCGAAAATGATGTAAAGGTGTTATCAGACGTAAGGGCATGGCTGTCAAAATAGTTCGATATGAAGGACTTAGGGGAAGCCTGTCACATCCTAAGGATCAAGATCACTCGAGATCGCATGAAAAGAATGATCGGGTTTTCGCAAGCGTCATACATAGATATTATTTTGAAGCGCTTCAGCATGCAGGATTCCAAGAAAGGCTTTGTGCCCTACAGACACGGAATCCATCTATCCAAAGAGATGTGTCCCAAGACACAGAAAGAGATAGATGACATGGAGGGCATCCCTTATGCTTCGGCTGTGGGAAGCCTCGTGTATGCAATGCTGTGTACGAGACCGGATATCTGCTTTGCCATAGGCATGGTGGTAAGATATCAAAGTAACCCTGGGAAAGAGCATTGGACTGCAATAAAGAACATTCTGAAGTAACTGAAAAGGACACAGGACAGAATGTTGGTTTACAAGTCAGACAGTCTGATCCCCATCGGTTACACGGACTCGGATTTCCAATCAGACATTGACTCCAGAAAGTCTACCTCGGGTAGTGTGTTCTGCATGGGGGGAGGAGCCATGATATAGAGAAGCGTAAAGCAGAAATGCATCGCTGATTCTACCATGGAAGCCGAGTACGTCACTGCTTGTGAAGCAGCGAAGGAAGCGGTTTAGCTCAAGAACTTCCTGGTGGACTTGGACGTGGTCCCGAACTTGCCCGGCAAAATTACGATCTACTGTGATAACGTTGGAGCAGTTGCAAATTCAAGGGATCCGAGAGCTCACAAAACCAGCAAACACATTGAAAGAAAATACCATCTCATACGAGAAATCGTTAAGAGAGG
Organism: Stenogyne calaminthoides; assembly: GCA_037126765.1. NCBI lineage: Eukaryota > Viridiplantae > Streptophyta > Magnoliopsida > Lamiales > Lamiaceae > Stenogyne > Stenogyne calaminthoides. Next base: position 7,076,321 of record JBBCBC010000024.1, on the reverse strand, counting down.
AGACATTGAGGTGGCTAAGATTGCATCGGAAGACAACCTAGTAGATCCATTCACAAAGGGTCTGCCTCAGAGTACATTCGAGAGACATGTGGAAGGAATGGGTGTCAAGGACGTTGCCAATCTGCTTTGAGTATAAGTGGGAGAAATATTATTAGGTTCGTGTAGGGTGACATTAGATGTCACATAGAACACGAGACATGTTGTAGTATACTTAAAAGCAGACTTTGAGTATAAGTGGGAGATTGTTGGGGTTATACTGAAAAGTATGCTTTTACTTTGTATAACCAAACTGAAGTTTCTTATTTATTTACTGAAATAAATTATTTAATCATTGTTCCATTAAATATGAATGAATGTTATATATGTTTATTGCAAACCCGTTCGATAAGACAGTACGTATTACGTTGTAATTAATTTGGTGATACCCGATCACTGAAGATCAAATTAATAGCCCTCGTAATTAAGTACAAATTCACAACCCAGATGGAAATGAACGAACCATCAGGAACGGTTGAAGTGTGAGACCCAGATTGGCCTTTCTTGACCAAGGGATCACACTAGCGCATTTAGGTTCGCTGAATAATGACCTACAGGAGGACAAATTCTTCGGTACTAAATATAAAAGAATTAGACCTCAGTGGTGCATTGTTTCTTAATCTCAGTCCCTTAAATAGGATCGTGTGAAATTAATAACTATTGCTTTGACTTATGATGGGAAGAGAGTCAATGCGATTCGATACCTTGTATCTTGGGCAATATTATTAATTACATGACGATTGCTGACATTTAAAACGGAGAATCACGTGCAAGTACATCTTGCTTGATTTGTCCCCTTGGTGGGCTCATATCCTTTATCATGCCAAATCTTGCAAGTGGAAATTTATTTCCGGCATGGATAATAATGTTGAGCTGTCTTTACTCCAAGGACAAAGATATTAATTAATATAAAGCTTGTTCAGTGGCTTAATTAATTAATGGACTAAGATAATCTTAAACGCGGGAAATAATGACCGGGTGCCATGTTATATGTGAAATCGTAATATGGGTTAAGATGGATAGTTCAATATTAATTTTATAGTGGAGTAAATTAATATTAATGGACTTGAATAATATTTGGCCCAAAATATTAAAGCCTCATAGTCCATTGGAGGTCCAATCTTAATTCTCCTAAAGGCCCCCCAAATAGCCCAAAATAAAGTCCAATTAATGAGAGAGAGAAGAAAATATTCTTGCTATATTTCCACTTAGTAATTTTCGAAATAATTGTCTATTAAAGGAAGAAAAGATTGTCTTGATTTTCTTGTAGATATTTTATGGAAAGAGATAATTATTGTGGGAATACATAATTATCCCATAAATTCAAGAAGTCAAATCTTGACTCCTTCTATAGTGTATTTTTCGAAAATAATGGGTTAAAGAGGGGAAAGAGATTTTTGTGAAAAATTTAATTAAGGAGAAAAGAATATAGAAGATATATTCAAGATTTCTTGGAGACCAAGAAAAGATTTTCTTCCTTGTTTCCTAAGCCCTAAATTTTCGACCCCTCCTCCCTATTTATAGGGGATGAGCTCTTCATTCCCACGTGTAATTCCATGTGTTGGAAATATTAGAAATCCACAAAGGTGGTAGCAAAATATTTAATTTCTCTCCCATTAAAATTGTTCGTTGAAATCTTCCCACCGGATAGCGTTCGTGGACTTTGGGGATATATTTGGGAAGGCTCTTGGGTTGATTCATCCTTTTGATTCTTCAAGAGGTTAGTAATTTTGTAACTCCTAGTTCTGCATGTTTAGGATTTACGTGAATTATGTGTACGCATGTTGTTTAATTATTATGTTGAATTGATTTAGGATTAATTCATGTTAGTAATTAACTATTTAATTTAAATATATATTTAATTAATCACCTCGAATAGATCTGGGCACCCCAATTTTCCCAACAGACCATCCCAGCCCCCGCTCGGGTGCTCGTCGAGGAGCCGTCGACATGCAATGTCCAAGGGACGTCGATGGTGTTGTACCATGGAATATCCCTACTTGGGGTAGTCAATAGAAGCGACTTTGGTGGAAATGGGAGGAACGAGCTCCCAATCTACTTCGTCAGCCAGACACTGAACAAAACCGAACAGCGGTATCTGGTCCTAGAAAAACTGGCATACTCGCTGGTTATGAACGTAAGGAAATTAAGGCCTTATTTTTTTGACCACCAAGTCAAAGTATTGACTTCCACACCCCTGAGGAACATCTTGCACCGGCCAGACACGTCGGGGCGATGCCTCAAATGGGCAATTGAGGTCGGTCAATATGGGGTAACCTACGCGCCCCGACCTGCCATCAAAGCCCAAGCCCTAGCCGACTTCATCGTGGAACTTACATTCCCAACCGAAGCCGGATGCTTGAATGGCCCACCCTGGGAATTGTTCGTGGACGGATCTGCGTCCTCCCACAAGTCGGGGGCCGGTATAGTTTTAACAAGCCCAGAGGGGACATCGTTCCAGAACGCCATCACCTTCGATTTCCCCACAACCAACAACGAGGCCGAATACGAAGCGCTTGTCAGCGGCCTAGAAATGTTAATAGCAATGGGTGTCAGAAGACTGGAAGTTCACACAGAGTCCTAGCTCGTAGCCTACCAGATTTTTGGAGAGTACGAGGCAAGGGACGACCGAATGGCAGCCTACCAGGAGGTGGTGAAAATATTATGTCAAAAATTCGACCAAATCCATGTCAAGTTAATCCCAAGAGAGCAGAACTCGTGAGCCGATGCCCTAGCACGACTAGCAACTTCCAAAGGATCAGCAGAAATGAAGGATGTCACCATCACGACATTACCCCACCCATCCACCGAACACGCGGAGGTCGCAAACCTAGAAGACCCGAAATCAAGCTGGATGACACCCATCATCGAGTATCTGACAACAGGCCTTCTGCCGACAGATAGGGTCCAGGCTCGGTAGCTTCAATTGCGAGCAGCAAGATACACTATGGTCCAGACCGAGCTATACAAGCGTGGCTTCAGCATGCCCCTACTCCGGTGCATCACACCCGAACAGGGGTAAATAATCCTACGTGAAATACATGAGGGGGCATGCGGAAACCACACCGAGGCGGAATCACTGGCCCACAAAACCACAAGACATGGATACTTTTGGCCCACGCTAAGGGCAGACGCCATCATCTTCGCTCGCAAATGCACAAATGCCAAATCCACGCCCCTTCCATCAAACAAGCACCGGAAGAACTCACAAGTATCCTCAACCCCTGGCCATTTGCAAAGTGGGGGATAGACATCATTGGCCCACTCCCAACAGCGCCAGGCTCGGTCAAATACGCCCTAGTAGCAGTAGATTACTTTACAAAGTGGGCAGAAGCAGAGGCACTGGCAACCATAGATCAGAACCAAGTCATCAAGTTCATATGGCGGAACATCATATGCAGATTCGGTTTACCACAAGCCATCATATCAGACAATGGCAAGCAGTTCGATGGCCTCAAGGTCGAGGTTTTCTTCAAGAAGTGGAAAATCACGAAGCTCTTCTCAACCCCATACCACCGCAGTCAAATGGACAGGTCGAGGCCGTGAACAAAATCATCAAGCACACTCTCAAAGCCAAGATCGAGGGGGCCAAGGGGAAGTGGGCTAGCGAGCTCCCAGACATTTAACTGAAGCAGTGGAGAAACCCCCTACTCACTAGCCTTCGGGACTGAAGCAGTGGTCCTAGCAGAAAAAGATTTCCCCAGCCTCCGCACCAGCCAGGTAGCCTTCGGCCAGAACGATGAGGCCCTAACCAGAAATCTCGATCTGCTCGATGAAAAATGACTAAAAGCTAACATGAGGAATGCCAGATACAAACAAAGGTCGAAAAAGTACTACAACTCTAAAGTACGACTCCGGCGATTTAGAGAAGGCGATTTGGTACTCAAGAAGATACTCGGCAAATCGAAGGGGACCCTCGGCCCAAATTGGGAGGGCCTATTCAAAGTCTAAAAGATCTTACCTAATGGAGCATACGAGCTCGAGCTACCAGATGGAACCAAAGCTCAATACCCATGGAACGCGGCACACTTGAGGAAGTATTATCAGTGAAATTATACCCTTGTAACCAGTTATTTATCGGAAATATTAATAATATTTTGTCCTTAATCTTGAAATCATTGTGTGAAACCCAAAGGGGCTATGTAAAGAAAACATAAACCACCTGAGGTACGACCTTAGACACAATGAGGGGAGAATCGGCACCCTGCAAGGGGCGACTTCCCCCGACTTTATAAGACGACCAGATAAACGAAGTCCAGACAATAAAGTCGCATTACAACAAGACGACGTGGACAAGTAAATTTTAAGTCGCATAAGAGAAATGAAAGGTCGACACAACATGATAAAAGAAAAGGAACTTCATTAATATAACCAAAGGGGGCCCGAAGGCGAGTACATTAAAGAAGGCCCGCAAGCCGATACATCAAAAATGAAAAAGAGATGAAAAGTCGAAAGGCTCCGCCCCTCAGGGTCCCATCGAGCCCCCTTCCACATTCCCTTCCGTGGCCCCAACCTCCAACACAGGGGCCTTAGGAGCCAACTCTGACTCCAACTGAGCGACCTCCGCCTCGGAAATGACCTCCTCCGGGGATCGGACGCATAATCCGAGAGGGATTAGCAAAGAAGAGAGGTCGACGCCATATCCTCCAAGTCCTTGATCTCCAGGAAGACCGTGGGGGTGGGAGGATAGTCGCGGATGTAGTCATGACAACAGGTAAAGCCCGAGGAGTAGGATTCGCCTTGAAAAGCCGGATGGCTCCAAAGATAGCCATCACATAGGCGAAGTTGGCATTAAGCATCGCTTGAATCGCCTTCTTTCTCGGCCAGTGTCCTCGGCCTCGGCCCGGCTCGCCCTCGGATGGGCTACCTTCGCTCTCACTCCCCCCCAGCGCCGGCCCATCGCCCTGCAGTCGGGAGAAGCTTTTGAGAAAGGGAGTTGGAGGACTCCAACCTCTTGGGACCAGGTGTGGCCCGGTCGGGCAGGCAACTGTGACTTCTGTGCTCCTCCGGCTCGGCCTCCAATTGAGCCTTTGGTCTTCTCGGTAGAAGACCGCCTTTTGAAATGAGCAGGGGCGTCTGGGGTTGCCCCGTCACGTTATGCGATGGGCATTCTTTGTGGTCGATCTATGTCCACCCAGCAGGTCAGGATTCTGTGAGAGTCCTCCGAGGTAAAGGTGGCCCGACTCTCAGGACCCGGTCGGGACGATGTGTCCGACCTCTCAATGAGTTAGCTCAGGCTGCGAAAAAAAAAAAGACCTCAAGGTGACAAAAGGTGTCCAATAAAATAAATGTCTGGTTAGACACTTACTCATTGATGTGGTGGCGTCCCATGCCCACGACCAGTCATCCTCTGAAAGTCGATCCCGGGAGGCGGAGGGGAGGGGAGTGCGACCTCCCAATGTCAGTCTTGGGGCTCCTCCTCGCCCTCTTGGGGGAGGTTGGAGGCAACCTCATACCTTCGGTAAATGAGGGACCCGATGGGTTCGAGCTCAAAGGAGGGAGGTCGGTAGCCTGGGCGTGCCTCATCTGACCAAGCACCGATTTCTTCCTGGTGGCCATCACTAATGCTGAAGGTTGGCGGAGATAAAGGGATGTCGGGATGGCTTCATGGAGATCGGGCAACTTACAAAAACATGAGTAATGAAGGTGAGAATAGTCAAGTTGAAGGGTGAACACTCACAGGGGATTCTCAAGTGTCGGGGGTAGGTGTAGAGTCCGGCCTTCAACCGATCGAGCTCGGAGTTGAGGGCGTTGATGTTCGAGCGGCCCGGCTCGGTGTTTGAGCAGTTTTGAATGCCTCACAGAGTTCCTCGAGGCGCGAACACCGCAAAAAGAAAATAAAAATTAGATCAAGCGACCTCGAAGTATGCAAGTGATAGTTTACCATGTTCCTTTCGGCGCATGGTCAGGGGACGGATAGACAATGTGCTCGGGGTCCATCGACTCAGGCACCCCCGGATGAACCACCACTTTTGGTGCGATCCATGACCTTGTTCGGTATCCCCTCCACGAGCTCCTGCGGCTGTTGGTCGAAAGGGGAAAACCTATTTTACGCGTCATCGAAGGCAACGCGTTTTATTTTCGGTGCATATAAAAGCGAGGGGTGATGGCAAGAGTGTTTCCGATTTTTCCTTTTAAGCTCATGTGTTGTGTTTTGCTTATAACTAGATGCATATGACAAGTATAAACATAAAGCAATAAACAACACAAAGAATATATAGTGGTTGGACAACCAAATCCTACATCCACTCTCCCTCTAGGAAATTCACTATCAACCGGATCGAGGCTTTCGACTACCTCGTGTAGTTTACTAACTCAAACTCGGCCTCGAAGTTTTTCGACTACTCCACGTAGTTTACTTACTCAACCCGACCACGAGCTTTTATTTAAGTGAGTTTACTAACTCAAACTTTTAGATGTTTAACGAGTTCACACTCGCCGGGACTTATCACCCTCACTCGGGTTTGCTAACAACTACCTCACTTCACCACTGGGTTTGGATTTGGTGTTGTCTCCAACTATGGTGAGATTTTCCTTACAATGGTTTTAGCCTCAATCTTGGGTTGGGAAAATCTCTCTGCTTATGATACATCGTGGGTTGCTTAGGTTGGGTTCTAGAACACTCTTTGAATATATTTGTATATCTGGACTTGTGTTTCTAGGGTGGGAAAGCTTAACTCTCTTTGGCTCTGTAGCATCGTTTGCTATCTTCTCATTTCTGCTTTTCACTTCCACACCGATAATGAAGGAAGAACTTGTATTTATAGTGTGGATTTGAATGTTCCGATTGGAGAGAATCACATTCAAATCCATATTATTATTCTCTGTAGGGTTCCGCAGCTTTTTTCGGTGGTTGTCTTCCTCCGTTGGTCCACGCCATTTGGATTCCAACGGCTATATTCCTCGACTTGATTGCCTCGGAACATTCGGGATATCTTGAGCATTCAAAGACATTCTTGAGTCTTTAGTAATTCTTGTGCCTTCGGTATTTCTCGAGTCTTGAGTTCTCTGAGTCTTGAGTTCTCTGAGTCTTGTGTTCTCTCGAAGTCTTGATTTCTCTGAGTCTTGAGTTTCTCGAGCCTTGATTCTCAAGATCCTACCGAAGTCTTGAGATCTCGATTTCTCGAAGTCTTAAAAACTAATGCTGTTTCTATATCTGCCGACTATACATGGTGCGAGATAATATCCTAACACTCTAAAACCGAATCGACTCATCTATCAAGATTATCCTGAACATGTCATACTCAGGGGTTTTGGGATCTAATCAAAATCCTTTTTATTAAATTCATTTCCCAACAATTTCCCCCTTTTTGATGATGCCAAAACCTATCTTGTTACAAACATATAACCTATACTGGGTTTGAGTTTTTCCTATTACAAGAATGGTAAATCTCTAATCAATTTAAATCATTCAATGATTTCTTCAAAGAATGAATCTTTCCTAAATAGATCATTACTAAATACTTAAGCAATTTCTCCCATAGCATCATATAGTTTCCCTTTATATGAGCATACAATCGATCAGAGACATTCAATCAGGCATATCAACATAAAAGACATGTAAAAAAAAGATAATGAGGTATTATCTTTGAACATAAAGATAAAAGTTTCATTGATTGTATGTTATTAGTTACAGATTACAATGAACTTATCAAATAAATAAAGACAAAAAAAAAAACATAAAGAATTACAAGTCTTGATTTTGGTCTTGGTCTTACATCTCTTATTTTTTCATTTCCTCATTCTTCTTCAATGGACCTTGTCGATCAGTATATTGACACTCATCTTGTTGAGTTGATTTCTTCGACCGACTTGTGACATCTTTGATCTTTTGACCTATCTTGAGTCTCGATTTTTACTTTACTTTATCGAGTCTCGATCACTTTACCCAAGCTATCGATTTTTCTTTTCGATCGATTAGCTCGACTAATCAGATCAACACATCTTTAGATCAACATAGCATCGGTCATTATATCGAGTTAGCATATCGAGGGTTTTATCATATCGATCTTGATCACGTCGATCTCGTCGATCTTCATCTGCTTCATTATCATATCCGATCTCGATCATGTCCCGATCTTGATCGATCTTTTTTTGCTCATCTTCCGATTTATAACCTTCTTTCCGACGATTCTTTGGTTTTAGCTTTTCTTCACTTCGGGTTTTTGCACGATTTCATCATTTGAACTCATCTAACTTATTTGATCTCGTCGGTCTTATGCTGCAGCCATGTCTTGATCTTGATCATCTACTTTTGATTCCGTGAGTTCCCCCTCAAGTTGAAGTTCCTTTCAAGTGATATAGACCGATATATCCGATTTGGTGAAGTTTTCAAGCTCGGTGATTTTCTTCATTTGATCGACTTTGTATATAATCAGTTTTTTGTTGACCTAATCGATTCTCCTCGAGTTAAGCCAATTCTTGGAAAGTATTCTTGCCAAAACTTAGTCTAGAGTAGTCCTCTATTCCCTAAGTTGGTGCGATTTGACATCGTAAATATCGTCGACACTCTCGATATGTCAATCCTCCGTGAACTTTATCCAATTATCGGTCGTGATTTCTATTTGTACTTGTGATGCAAATTTTTCTAAAAAGGCTTTGAGAACTCAAATTTGCATCGCACCCTTTGCTTGGCCTCTATAAATTGGACCAATATTTTACAATTTACATAACTCATTCACCATACTTATCTTCTTTGTAGAATCATGTATCCTGGTGAACCCTTGTTTCCGGTGAGATTTAAAAAACACTTTTACCCCCCTTTTCCATGATTTCATCTTCTCAAATCAACCACATGTGTCCCTTTTTGCGGTTCGCGTCATCAAAGATTTCTTTTTACAATCGTTGCTAAGCTTCTCTTCCATCGGGTGGCGGATCTTTGTCGCAATCGAGAAGACACTTCTCCTAATCGTATGCACCTTGTGTGTCTTTTTCGGACGACGAATGCAAAGATTAGTCTTGGAGACTCGATCGAAAATGAGCGTGAGTTTGATATAACGATCTTGATCGGACAATGGTGATCTTCCTATATCAACTCACCATTTAAATGTTGGAGAGCCCACCGACTTCTTTCTTGGGGCTCACGGCTTAAAAAATCCTATCAAGGCCGCTCTCACTCCATTGGAGAGTCCATCAGTGTTTGGCATAGGATTACCTTTCAAGCCTCCCTCACCTGTTAAGTGGGGAAAATGAGAGCATGAGATCTTAAAATCTCTCTCTCTCTTCTCTTAATCACTACCCTGTAGATCGGGTTTGGGTTTGGATGAAGGTTTAGGGTTATGGCTTAAAGGTTTAGGGTTTAGAGTTATGTATTGACCTCCGGGTTCTCTTGCATTTGTAACTTGTAATGTAACCTGACCCTCGGGTTTTTATCAATGAAAAGTTCTATTATTCCATTGTTGTGTAAAACTTTCTGTTTCCTTGATACCACTTGTTGGTATCAGATCAGAGACAGGTTTAAAAATAGATCTGCTTTCGAGCGATTACATTGAAGAAGTAATCTTTTTGAGCACCGCTCGATACCACTTGTTGGTCAAGGTGGGAAAAACCTATTTTCCTTAGCGGCGTCGGGAAAAAGCGTTTTATTTTCGGTGCATATAAAACAGGGGTGATGGCAGAGTGTTTCCGATTTTTCCTTTTAAGCTCATGTGTTGTGTTTTGCTTATAACTAGATGCATATGACAAGTATAAACATAAAGCAAATAAACAACACAAACAATATATAGTGGTTGGACAACCGATCCTACATCCACTCTCCTCTTTAAAGGAAATTCACTATCAAACTTCGAGCTTTTCGACTACCTCGTGAAGTTTACTAACTCAAACTCGGCCCTGAGTTTTCTTACTACTCCACGTAGTTTACTTACTCAACCCGACCGAGCTTTTCGACTACCTAATTCAGTAGTTTACTAACTCAAACTTTTAGATGTTTAACGAGTTCACACTTTCCGGGACTTATCACCTCCGCCTTCGGGTTTAACAACAACTACCTCACTTCACCCTTTGGGTTTGGATTTGGTGTTGTCTCCAACTATGGTGAGATTTTCCTTACAATGGTTTTAGCCTCAATCTTTAAGGTTGGGAAAATCTCTCTAAAACTATGATACATCGTGGGTTCTTAGGTTGGGTTCAAAGAACACTCTTTGAATATATTTGTATATCTCTGAGACTTGTGTTTCTAGGGTGGGAAAGCTTAACTCTCTTTGGCTCTGAAAGCATCGTTTGCTATCTTCTCATTTCTCTTTTCAACTTCACACCGATAATGAAGGAAGAACTTGTATTTATAGTGTGGATTTGAATGTTACCGATTGGAGAATCACATTCAAATCCATACTATTCTCTGTAGGTTCTGCGTTTTTTTTGAAATTTGGTTGTCTTTCTCGTTGGTCCACAATTTGGATTCCAATTTTTTATATTCCTCGGCTTGATTGCCTCGGAACATTCGGGATATCTCTTGAGCATTGATGCATTCTTGAGTCTTTTAGTAATTCATTTTGCCTTGATATTTCTCTGAGTCTTTGGAGTTCTCTGAGTCTTGAGTTCTCTGAGTCTTGAGTTCGAAATGGATGAGTCTTGATTATTTCTCGAGTCTTGAGTTTCTCGAGCCTTGAGTTCAATATCCCATGTGTTTGAGTCTTGATATATCTCGATTTCTTTTTGAGTCTTGAAACTAATCTATTCTATATGAAACATGTGGTGTTGCTATACATGGTGCGGATAATATCCTGAACACTCTAAACCGAATCTCGACCTTTTCATCTATCAAGATTATCTGAACATGTCATACTCGGGGTTTTGGGATCTAATCAAAATCCTTTTTATTAAATTCATTTCCCAATTCTTTGCCCTTAAGACAATGCTTACTAGTGAAAATTATAAAGAATTGGCCGAGTTGAAAGATCGGCGACATCACATAATCCAATCTCTCCGGACATCTGCATCCGATGTAGCGGCGCCACTAAGGCAACGTCGACAAGTTGTAACTCGGCCGTTAGGAGTGATCTGCGTGAGGGCTTGAGGTTCATGAAAATGACCCATTGGCAGAAGATCGTCGGATGAAAAAATCTAGCCTCCATCTTGAATGCTCGTTGGAAGATTTATCATTGGATGATCTGGTAAATGCTCTCACTTTTCCCAGGTCGCAAGGAAAAAGAACTTTTGGAAGGGGGCATTTTCATATAGGTTCGTGGGAGAAGGATGCGATCACCAAGGTAGACTCTATCAAATAAGAGAATGGAATCAAAGTGGGGAGTTTTATAGTCGGATCGTCGGGGACAAAACCTAAAAGGAATGGAAGAAAATAATTCTGGGTTGAAACTTGTGGGGGCCTCGTAGGAGTAAGATTGAATCGAAGGATCATCATGTTTGTTTTCACTTCCGGGGTTCAAGCGGAGTCTTGTGAGATCCTCATAAGAGTGGCGTTGAGCGATGGGAGAATCTGTCTTTTGAAGTCCGAGTTTAAAGGGAGATGTTCTTTCGTTCGGGTCTTGAAAAGAACCTCTAAACTTTTACCCATGGATATTGATTTACTTTTCATAAAGTTGTTACCATTTCTCTTTATGATAAAGGGATCGTCATGGCGGATGGAATAACCTCCTCAATTACGTGATGGAAGCGAAATCGTCTATAACGGAGTTGCATTGGAGTTCATGTTATGGCAACATTGTCATCTAAATTGGGACATAAAGAAGTGGAAAAGGTTGGTGAAATAGCGGTTCCTTTGGAGGCGGAAGAGCGAATCATGTTTGGAGGTAAAAATGACCAAGAGGGCATAGAAGAAGGATGAAGAAAATGGGGGATTACGGAGATGGTCTCGCCGATGACCGAGAGGAGTTTGGGTACGAAGGAAAAACTATAGTTAAAAATCAGCGAAAAGGAAAAAGTGGTAACGAGTGTATAACCCAGAGTTTTTTATAGAAGGAAGCGGGGATCGAATTGCAATAAAGATAAAAGTTAGACCTCTCCTGGAAACGAGGTCGCACAGATCACGCTGCGGACGTGGCACCGCGGTTCCCCACCGATTGGAGAGTGTGTTTGTCGCAGAGACATGACCTCATCCGTTCGCAACATCATCATGGCGAATCCGAGAATCTGCATTTAATAATTGCGATCGATTTTATCTTCTCACAGATACCCAAGTTCCCGGGAATGCTTTCGAGGTCGATCCTTAACAAAGTCAAGATTCAAGATCGGGTCCAGGCCCGATGCTAAGACCTCGACCGAATAGGGGGGCAATTATTGTACCATGGAATATCCCTACCTGAGGTAGTCAATAGAAGCGACTTTGGTGGAAATGGGAGGTCGTAGAATGACTTCCCCATGAAGCAGAGGAGGTCACACATCGGTTTGAGGAGAAGAAGGTCGCCATCGACCTTGAGGAAGGGGCAGAAGTTTGGCGACCTCCGGTGTAATTGGTAAAGATCTTTGAATAATCGAGTCGCGGATATCGCTTGGGGTAAGCAAGGCAAATGCATCCGGATGCGGATATCACGATTCAAAAATTTTAGAAACCCTAGATTTGGAAAAAGCAGAGCTCTTTGGCAAGCCCGCTAAGAGAAGCCCACGAAGGATAAAAACCCTAGTTTCAGGTCTATAAATACAACATGTAACTCTCATTGTAAAGAGAGGAAAATTATAGTACTTTAGGCAGAAAATATAGTGAAATACTCTTGGCTTAGGCGCCCCCAGATGTAGTCTTATTCAAAAGACGAACTGGGTAACCAAACTCACAACGCATCTTCATATTTGTTACTTGTTATCTGTTTGATCCATTTCATAATCACGTTGTCCTAGATATAAAATCGAGGTCACAACAGATGGCCTCTGATGTTTTTCCGGAAAAGTGAGCTCGGTGAGAAAATCGGCGAGGACCTGAGCTTTGATTGCAGTTCGAGGTGCGAAAGTGATGCCGAACTGGCCTAACTGGATGGACCATTTCAACAATCGTCCTGTGGTATTGGGTCGATGCAAAACTTGTCTTAGAGGCATGGTGGTTAAGACCTCGATTTGATGGTCGAAAAAATATTGCCTTAGCTTTCGGACACTCATGATCAAGGCGTACGCGAGTTTCTCAAGGGGTGGATATTTGAGCTCGGCATGATTGAGGGTTTGGCTGACAAAGTATATGGGCAAATGATATCGACCTTCATTTCGGACTAATCTACGAGAGCGGACTCGAAATTTTAGATATAGGAACAACTTCTCATCGGGGATTGGCTTTGCCAAAATCTGGGGATTGGAGAGATATACCTTGAGCTTCAAAAAGGCGGCCTGGCATTGCGGAGTCCATGAGAATCTCCCTTTCTTCATAACTTCGAAGAAAGGTTTGCATTTGTCTCCCATTCTGGACACGAATCTGTTTAGGGCTGCGAGGCATCTAGTTAACCTTTGAACTTCTTTGACGTTGCGAGGTGGTTTCATATCCAAGGTGGCTTTGATCTTTGAGGGATTCGCTTCTATTCCTCGCTGACTAATGATGTGACCCAAGAACTTTCCCGATCCTATTCTGAAATTACATTTCTTAGGGTTCAAATGCATGTTGTACTTCCTTAGGATATCGAAAGTTATTACGAGGTGTCCCAGGTGATCTTCTTTCTTTTCGCTCTTTACCACGATGTCGTCGATGTATACTTCCATGGTCTTTCCTATCTCGTCGGCGAACATCCAATTTACCAGACGTTGGTAGGTTGCCCCTGCATTCTTCAATCCGAATGGCATCCTTTTCCAACAATACACGTTCTTCTCTGTTATGAAATATGTGTGTTGCTGGTCATCTTTGTTCATGGCGATTTGATGATACCCCACGAAAGTGTCCATGAAAGTCATCATCTCGTGCCCAGCCGTGCTGTCAATGAGGTGATTGATGTGCGGCATTGGGAAGTAGTCCTTTGGGCATGCTTCGTTAAGGTCGGTGAAATCGATGCACAGTCGCCAAGAGTCGTTCGCTTTCTTCACTAAGACCGCGTTGGCCACCCACTGTGGTTGGTCGGCCTGTTCGATTAACTTATTGTTCAGCAACTTCTTCACCTCCTCAGCCAAGGCTACGTATTTCTCGGGGCTGAACTTCCTTCTTTTCTGAGATATCGGCCTCTTCGTCGGGTCGATGTTTAGCTTGTGGCAGGCGACCTCGGGGTCGATGCCGATCATATCTTCGTGTGACCATGCGAACACATCTAAATTTTGTTTGAGGAAATCTGTCAACTGAGCTCGCAAATCGCTAGGTATCTGCGTTCTGATGGTCACATTCAGCTCTGGTCTGTCGAGGTCGACCGGGACTGTTTCGAGCTCTTCGATGGGAGTTGCTCGTTGGTCATTTCTTTCCGTTCTTGGATCGAGGCTTGACTTTCGCTGCTCGATATCTATCTCCATTGGTTCAAAACCGAGGCGAGGCTCTAAATCTAGTAACTCTTTTGCGGGTTTCTCCTTTATCTCGACATCAATTTCCATAGGTGTTACACTTGTTTCCATTATACTATCTATTTCCATTTCTTCACTTTTCTTTTGTTTTTGTGGTGGAGTCTGGCTCGCACAACCTAGCCCCATTTCGGGTTTTCTACCATAATAGAAAACAGAATTTAAACTGACACAAGAGTAAGTCAAACATTTTCTTGTTGCGATTTGGTCACTCTTAATGGTGCCAATCTTCCCGTCAGTTCCGGGAAATTTGATACAATAGTAGTAAGATGAGGCGGCAGCCCCGAACTCATGTTCAAAAGGTCTGCCGAAGAAAGCATTGAAATTGGAGGGGATGTCAATGATCACGAAGTCCAGATGTCTTGTCGTCTTTACCTCGGGGTCCAGAGTTGACTTGATCTCCACTGATAGGCGAATCATTCCATAGGCCTCGACGGGTTGACTTCCAAACCCTCGGATCCCCACCTCGCAGGGTTCGATATAGGAATGAAAATCGCCAAGCTGATCCAGAGTTTTCTTAAAGAGGATGTTGCAGAAAGCCCCATGGTCGATCATGATGCGATGGACCTGAGCCCCCATTATTTGGGTTGAGATTACGAGCGGGTCCCAGTTCGGGAAAACCACTCCGTCCTTATCTTCTTCGGTGAAGGTGATCTTTTTTTTTGCTTGGATCGATGGTGTTGATTGGGAGGCAGCTGAGAACGGCATTATCGACTCACAGCTCAGCTTTTTATCGACGGTTTATAGGGAGGTCGCTGGGAAAAAATCTCCGAGAGTTCCTCCTATTGGGCAGATCATGTGGATTACTCTGTTTCCCATTCCTTTCGGGATCTGTGGACTTCGCCTTCCCTAGTCGGGTTGGTTCCCAAAGGAGGCACTTTCATTCTTGATTTTTTTGTTGCCTTGGTTTGACAAACCTCTCAAACTTCCCTTCTTCCCGTCTATTGGGATTATCTTTGGAAAGTATGCTTTTACTTTGTATAATCAAACTGAATTCGGACTTATTTCTTTGAAATAAATTTTTTATCATCGATGCTTTAAATATCATCGAATGTTACATATATTTCTTGCATAAATTGTTCAATAAATAGTGAGCGTTACATTGTAGTTAATTTAGTGATACCGGATCACGAGAAGATTAAATTAACGGTCCTTGTAACTAAAAAAGTACAACATTCACGACCTAGATGGAAATGAACAATCCATCGTGAAAGGTTGAAGTGTAAGGCTCGGATTGGTTTGTCTTGACCAAGAGATTACACTAGTGCATGGTCGATAAAATCAAGAGGACCTCTGAGGAGGACAAATTCTTGAGCGAACAAGGAAGAATTAGACCTCAGTGGTTCGTTATTTCTTAATCTTCGCTCCTTAAATAGGATCGCGTGTGGTTAGTAATTATTGCTTTGACTTATTACGGGTAGAGAATCAACGAGATTCAATACTTTATATCTTGGGCAATATTATTGGTCACATGCGATTGCTAAGATTTAATACGAAGAATCATGTGCAAGTACGCTTGTTCGATTTGCCCCCTTGGGAGGTTCATAAGATTTATCATACCAAATCTTGCAAGTGGAACTAGTTTCCGGTATGGATAATAATGTTGAACCGCTCCTTAACCAAGGACAAAAGATATTAATTAATGAAAAGTTATTTCAGTGGCTTGAATTAATTAAATGGGCTAGATAATCTTAAACATGGGAAATAATAACCGGGAGTCATATTGGCTGTAATATGGGTTAAGATGGATAGTGCAATATTAATTATGTAGTGGGATTAATTAATATTTATGGGCTTGAATAATATTGTGGCTCAATATTGATAATTCAAGATCCATTGGAAGGTCCAGTCTTAATTCTCCTAAAGGCCCCCCCCCAAGTAGCCCAACATAAAGTCCAATAACTGAAAAAGGTGTTTAAAAATAAAATAAATATTTGTTGCTCATTTTTCCTATTTTTCGAAAATCATAAATAAAAGAGGGAGAAAGATTTTCTTTGAATTTTGTTATGGAATGAAGATGTGTATTCTTGGAATACAAGATTATCTCATTAAATTCAAGAAATCTCCCACTTGGTTATATATGGTGAGATTTTCGAAATTTTCAAAGAATAAGGGAAAGAAATATTTTCTTGAAACGATATTATGGAAGATATGTATTTTTTGAAATACAAGTATATCTCATAAATTCAAGAAGATCAAAATCTTGGAATCTTGATCCTTATTTTTTTCGAAAATTCCATAACAAGATGAGGTGGGATTTTTTGTGGAATATTTTAATTATGGAGAAAAGAATATATGAGATATATTCAAGATTTCTTGGAGATCAAGAAAAGATTTTCCCACATTGTTTTTTCCCCAAATTTTCGACCACCACCCCATCTATAAATAGGGGATGATTCTTTCATTCCCAAGTACAATTCCATGTGCTAGAAAAATTAGTAAATCCACAAAGGTGGTGCAACAAATTTCTTATTTTTCCTTTTGTTAATTGTTCGCGAGTTTCCTTCCACCGGATTGACGAGCAAGGACTAGGGAATACTTGGGAAGGCTTTTTGGTGTGTTTAATCGACGAGACCATTGCCACTCCAAGAGGTTAGTTCACGTAAACCCGTAGCAATTCCGCATGCGTAGGATTTATGTGAACTGTTTATATGCATGATTTGTTGTTGAATTATTATTTGAATTAATATAGGATTAATTCATGCTAGTAATAATTGTTAGAATTAAATTTGTATTTAAATATTCATCCCGAATAGATCCGTGCAATTAATTCCCCAACACGTACAACTTCCAGAGTTCTCTCTGCAGATCGCGGCAATATTCAGTGGTATGCCCGATGGTATTGTGGTAGTCGCAGAACTTCTTCGGATTGAGCTTAGAGGTATCTTGGAGCATTTCTATGGCAGGTGGGATTTGGTTTCCACCCCTAATGGCTTGGAAAATATGAGCTGCATTCATGGTTAGTGTTTCGAGAAGCTTGACCTCCAAGGTGTTATTGATGGGCTTGAAAGCCCCTGTAGCTCGATAGTTGGAGGGTCCGGGCCTCCGGAAGTGCTTTTCAGCTTTTGGGTCAGCCTTCTTAACTTCGACCTTTACCTCACTCGGTTGTTGCTCGCCCAAACGCGAGGCTAAAATCTCTGCATTAGTGATCATGATGCCTGCTCGGTACCAAAAATCAGCGTAGCTCGATGGGTAGTCTTTGTTCATCATTTTCCAAAGTTTTGTACCTTTTTTCAGGCTATGCACTATTCCCAAAACTTTGGCCTCATCCCCCAGTGGCTCTCCTTCCATAATGAGTTGGTTGATGCGATCGATGTATGCTCTATCTGACTCCTCCTCGAGCTGATGGATGTTCGCCAAGCGCTGCTTGGTTCCCTTATGCGGGGTCAAAGATGCGAAGTGAGTGAGGAAAAGCTGAGCCATCTGATGGAAAAACTCAATGGAGGTTGGTGGTAACGTGTTGAACCAGCGGTATGCTTGATCGCCTAGGGTGAGCGGGAAAAGTCAGCACTGGGTTGCATCGATTGCTCCCATGGAGTTCATGTATGACGTGTATTTGCTCACGTGGTTGATCGGATTTGTGTTCCCGTTGTACTGTGTGACCGAGCTCGCATTGATTTTGATTTGGACCGGGGCGAGCATGACCGTAGGAGATAGGGGTGATATCAGAATTTTAGTGGTGACAGACGTCCCCCCTTTGTTTGCTATCTGCTCTTGAAGGTCCTTGATGTTCTGAAGGATGGCGGTCATCTGAGGGCTTTCATTCTGGCCATCGGCCTCTCCTCGGCGCTGGCGAGGTGGAGAGTTCCTGTCTTGTCATTGAGGGGACGGGGTTCGTCGGTGTCTGTAGGGTGATGGAGTTCTTTCAGTTCTTCGGGGTGAGGGGCTTCGCTTGAGTCGATCCCTTGCTGATATCTGTTGCCTGGGTCCGCGCTGGGCTACCGATCCCGAAAAAGACCCTTTGGTTTCGGCATGGTCGCGATGTGTCGCCTGAGGTCGGTCTCTCTGGGGCCCGCGAGCTTGGTGTGGGTCGCAGCTAAAACTTCTCGAAAATAAGCGTCGGTGGATTGGGTTTGGCCCTTCGTTTGGATTTCGCCAATAGCATGGGGTGTGTTGGGCCACATGAGAATTGACTTCTTGGTTTTCCTTGCGGTGAGGTCCCTCATAGCGAGGTCCCTCGTGATGGTGTTCCCTACGGCGGGACTGTTCCCGGCGAGGTCCCTTGGGGTGAGGTTCTTCATGCATCTGGCATTTACCTTTGCTTTCGGCCTTACGGTTCAGGTCGTGGCTCAGGTCGCCACCGGGAAATTCCATCTCGGCCTGTCTTTTGTGTAACTCTGCAATGGCCTCATTGATATCTTTCGGGGTGCGAATCTGCTCGAGCTTTTGAGCAACTCCGGTGGTGGGTCCTCCAGTTTTGCGGTTGCTAACGGCCGGGCCACTAGCCCCCGCTCCACCGGAGCGACATGAAACTGATACCTTTCTTTTGGAGATGAAAGTTGCTTGAGACATGGTTTGAGTTTTTGAGTGATTTGTGTGGTCGTGATGGGTTTTTGTGGAAGATTCGTGAGGAATACTCCAATGAGAAAATGCTAAGAACTTAGCTTTTGTATTTCTTCAAGAGTACCCTTCTTCTAGCGCCAATTGTTGTGCACCAAAATAAGTTGTTTAAGGATAATGATGTGGCTTAAAGATCTTAGTGACACAAACAATAATGAGTTATATGGATTGCATTTATATCGTATGATTGGATATGAAGAATAAGAGTTGAGTATTGATTTTGCAAGAGGTTTGGTAGGATAATAAATTCTCTTTTTTCTTGGGTCATAAATGAGCCCCATTTATAGTGGTTGAAAGAGTGGTGCTCACTCTCCTGGATTTCTAATCTATAGGGCCGAAAGTAGCCCTGGTTAGCATTAAATGTTACAAGATTGATGTGATCTGCACTGGAGGTCGCGGGAGGTCGCTCAATGCAAAAAGGACCTCGCTACCTGGATTTGTACTTCGATCGAGGTTATTTCCGAGTTTGTCGGGGATTAGCTACTTTTATATTCTGATGCGCCGCTTTGCCCCGTCCTTCGTTGGATTCTGTTAGACGTAAATCCCATTTAGGAATGATCGCCTATATCTTCTTCCTGACACACGTCTTATCGTAGTTAATGCATTGTCCTTGGATAGCCGCGAGGTCGATCACCTCGCGACATCCCAACCCCAGCTCTTATTCTCGGTATTTCGGGTTTGGGGGCGGGTAATTTGTATACCTACAGGCGCGCTCCTTGGGGGTGCAAATGTTGATCTGGGCCCACCTCGCGCGATGTGCCCACAACACAAACAAATGAACTATTTTATGGACTAAAGACTAGTCTCATTTGACCATAATTAATCTAAGAACATAACCAATTGTTTCTTTGTGTATGATAGCATTTCTACAACCTAAACTTTAGAGTAATGACCTTATCAACCTAGATATATTAGAACATTGATATTTGTTTACTTCGCTTATTTTCGTTGGTCTTGCAGCTTGTATATATAGGCAACGTGCGCAAGTGCATTCTTAACTGCTAGGTCAGTTTGGAATAACCTAGAAACACTTCTCTCACTAACTTTATCTTCCTTGAAAATCTCTTCCATGATACCTCTAATAACTCACTTTTTGAATCTACACCGCATGACCTAGAACCTTCTAGGTCTTCATTCTGCATTCAAAGACATAAAAACACAAACATATAAAAAAAGTTAGTGTTAGGATAAATAATAAATTCAAATGTTGTCAAAAATCTAGTCCAACATATTGTACAACAATTTGCTAATATCAACGACACGTCTAAAATAATGCACTTGAGTTGCACGGTATTCTTTGCTCACAAAAAGTTTACTCAGTGGTATGGAGAGAGTATGTAACTAGTCTCTCAATCTTGTAAAATAATACTTCTTCATTTACCACAAATTAAGAAAGTGAAGAAATAGATTAGGTTTAGAAAGGTAATTTAGTTCACTCGCTATGTACAAAATGATGAATTGGTTGTTTTGGGTTTATGTGTGTGCCCAATTTGATAATTTTTTTTAAAAAAAAATTATGAATATCGTGAAAATAAAATTTGGTGAAGTTTTACTATTTGTAGGGTGTGAAATTATTAAACTATTGAAGTATATTTTAGGAATAAAATTACATATGGCTATATGATTTATCCGGTGCACCATTTGTACCAAATCAATTTGGTGCAATTTAATTTTAGGCATTTTTTTTTCGATTTTAGTTTTTTTTTTCAATTTCAGTTTTATTTTAACTTTAATTTTAGTTTTAGGTTTTTTTTTCCTCGACCCGGACCCAAACCCGGCCCGAGTTGTTCATGGTTCACTCAGTCCAAGAAGTGGTTCATGGTTCACTCGGTCCTAGAAGTGGTTCATTGTTCACCCGGCCCGAATGGTTCATATATGATTTAGGGCTATTATTTAGGAGTTTGAGTTTAAAGTGCATAGTTCATCCAAATTAAAATTGAATCAAATTACATCAATTTGAATTGGTGCATGTGATGTACAGGAGAGTGAGTCATGATTTATGGGGCTACGTATATTTTTTTTATTTTTTTGAGCGCATAGGGCTACATATATTTCAATCATATTTTAAGTGAAATAATGACTGAAATGCCACGTCCCTCTATATTCATTTGCGGGGATGTTGGCCTACTTAAAAAAGGAACCTCATATGAGGGTAATTTGGTCTTATCAACACGTTGTTCTGGCGTTAGCAATCAGAGTTATAGAAGAAACACGTCTCTCTTTGGAAGAGAATACTCATCTGAAACAAAAGGGGACAAAATTTACAAATTCAAACACTGTAAACATTGACGTCACACCATTATACATATAAAATATATGTGTTTGTATATATACCTAATCATGTGAATGGACAGCACAAGAAGACCCAATTTTAGTTGGGTTAAATTTTGTAAGTTCTTGAATTTCTTTCAATAACCCCACCCCCGATTTTTCATTGATTTATCACTATTATCTCAAATTATCTGTCTGTATGTATTTGTTCAAATTATCTGTCTGTATGTATTTGTTTACCCCTTCCTTGATTACTAATGAGCTAAAGATTGCATTTTGAGAAGGGGGCTCGCTTTGATTTTCTATTTGTCGAGTAATTGTGGGATTGAGCTCTGGTTAAAATAACAAAAAGATAATTTTTCATTTGTATTTTTGGTAAATTATCATTGATATTGACATACTTTATCTCTGTTAAATCGACTTCTTTTGTTCAAAAATCTGATGAGCTCAAGAGCTTAAGTGCCTAAAATTTTCTTTTTGTTCTGATTTTAAATCAAATCCCAAACTCTGTGAATACAGGGGAATTTTTAATGTTGTCTCAAAATGTGAAGAATTTGAAATCTGTAACCTGCCAATACTCAATTGATTCTTGATTTCAACTTCTATTTTTTCAGAGGAAAGAGTTGACTCATCAATCTGTCTTTGCAGGAATTTTTGTTTCAGATTGGATGCAACTCAGCACTATAAGCTCAGCACTAGATGCATGATCTATGTTCAAGTAAGATGCGATTCGAACTCCTTTTTTTGTAAAGAAATTGTTAATTTTTATCTCATGAGAAGGCTATGGAGGTTGAATAGATTTGATATGAATTGATTTTGCTGCTTAGAGAAAATAAACTAAATGCTGCCCTTTAATTGCTATGAAGTTCTTCACTTCAATTTTTTGTTTATTATTTGCTTCTTGCTTTCCTTAATTTCTAAAATCTAATTAATTTTCTGAATGAGTTAGTCTGGAAGTTGGATCTTGCAATATGTTGATTGTTGATTTGGACTGTGACGATATTCTTGTGTTCATCTATTTGTTTGCCGAATGAGCACATATCGAATAGGTTAGTTGATGTTCCGTTTTCCTGCAATGTTGTTATCTTAAAGAAGAGATGGTCTTATGTAAGTGCAACTGATTCGTAACTCTCACTTCATAGTATAACAACTAATACTTTCGAATGAACAAGCACTACGATTTTAATAAAACAACTGATCCCATGAAATGTCAATTATTTCATTATCTTGCCTGTCTGGATTATCCAAATTTGATGCTCTAAGTCGAAGTTCGTTCGTCTCTCTTTTCCTTTGGTTTTATCCAGCGATGAAGATCCAATTGCCTTCAAAAAGATGCATGAATTTTCTCCAGTTGATGGTTTCTCAGAGATAACTGAAAACTTGGCAGACATGATAAAATTTGTGGCGAACGAACCCTCTGTGGGGCTTTTCTATGTCCAGCAGCACACGAAGAACGCAACGCACAACCTCATTAACACCAAGAACGTCATCGTTGAAAAATCTCGTGAAACATCTTTGCATACAGAAGATCTGGATGATTCTATTACCATGTTGAGATCGATGAAAGAATGTGGCTTCCCAGTTGCTGATGAAATGATTAAAGATATAAAAAAATCTCTTTCCATCATATCTTCAAAGCAACCAAAACGAGGAGTAAAATACAATTCCAGCCCGGGTTTTCTTGGAAGAACGAGCTCGTGGTCTCCAACCGCCTGGGGTCGTAATCCGCAGCAAGAAAGTGAGAGTAGCAGCGGTTATCTATCGAGCGTTTTTAAGTTGACAAAGCAACGAGCTAGTAGCTTTAAGATCCCTCAAGTAGATTCCATTGAAGAAAGTGAAACCAAGAATGACGATTATAGCACTGCTTTCCCGAGTACATCTGGTAGTCCTGTAACAGTACCAGGGACGGATAATGAAGATTCACCGATGTCTGATGAAGTTGGTAGGGAACTCCAAGAAGAATCACAGCTTAGTAAAAGTACTTCACATCAGCAATTTCTCTCGTTGTATGAAAACTACGAGGAGTTTAAGGCCGATCAAGAAGCGAAACTGGAAGAATGGTTAAAAGGGACAGGGAATCAGGAGTATGCGGTGAGGAAGAAACTGGAAAAAAGAGCTTTAGATGAAGAGGATGACAATCAGTTGGCCTAGATTGCATACTTTGATCCCTGATTATGTCTGAAAAAGAACAAAAAAAGTTGAAAAACGTTAATATTTGCTTTAGTCATGATATCTTCATTATGTGAATCTCTGTAATTGTTGTTTATTAACATCTCTCCTGTTGACTTGTGGCATTATTTCCAAGTTGGTTAATGTCAATCAAAAGCTTATTTTTGTGCTAAATGTTTTTGTTTGATTGTGCAATTGTTCCATCAGGCAAATTCAATCAAAAGCTTGCTTTGAAATCGAGTTAGCACAAGCAATGTTCAAGTTATTATTCAGCTTTAAAAACTATGTCCAGATTTACTCAGTTATTGCTCAAATAATATATTCGAACTTATTTTAAATTGTTGCAAGTCTGAGCCCCTAATGGGATTTCTAAATGGTCATTGACTCTTGAGAGAATATGTTTTGTTTTTTCATTTTTCTGCTGTTCGGATCTTTGTAATCCTGCTGTAATATGTTGGGTATTTCTTCTCTGATTAGATTTATCTTTTATCGAGCAAAAAAGAAAAGTTTTGACTCTTGAGGTTTAAAAACTATGTTTAGACTTGCTCTAATCAGAATTTCATTTGAGCTATAGATTTATGTACACACTTCCTTAAATATTAATTAAATTGAACTTGAAGAAGCTTTAGGCTTGAATTATCCAAACTAATTTGATCTTTGTAAGATCGAATTAAAACGAGATTTCACCTAATGATCTCACTTGAAGATTCTGTATGATTCCAATGTACCATTTTGAGAAACAGGCTACCCTGATAATTTAAAACAAATAATACTCTGATACACTTAAAAAATTTAAAACAAATAATACTCTGATACACTGAAATAACTCTTCTTTCTTAAGAAGTAAAATCAAGACAAACGTTTACATTTTTGTACTAAAAACTCTTATCAAGAAAAATTTATGTCCAAGATATCTCACTCAGTTTGCGAGTGTGAGATGTATATGTATTGCAGTAGATAGTCATCTGCAATGCAGTATTTGTGACTCTTAATAGCCCTAAGCTATCTCAAGGAACAATTCTCTTTCGCCAACTTATCTGAAAAACCTTGTCTCCAACTCCAGTTCTGCATAAAATTACACAGCAAGCAGTAAGGGATCCACTGTCGAAGAAATGAAACGACACAAGAGCCAATAAAGCTACAAAATGTGAGACTTAGTAAGAGTCTAACAAATAATGGTTAGAAGAAAGCAATTGCACACCAAATTTTCAAGGGGCTGAACATGAATAACATTACAACAAACCTTTTGTTCCAGATATATCGCCCTATCTGGAATTCTTAGTCACAAAGGCAGCCAAGATATGAAACCCGTAACAACACCTACAAATATTCCAGCTATTAAAAGTAAACCCCAAGAAAAGAAAAAGTGAAGTTCACTGGCTACAACGGGTCTAGATAACTGTGAAAAAATATGATGCAGATTTCAGAGAATCACATGTACAACCCTTGAGATTAGGTAAGATTGAATTCGTGGCATTTATTACACATTAAATCAGTAATTAAAATTTCAGTGGTTCAGCTAAGCATAAGTAAACTATGGGGATGTCTCCTTAATTGGGGGATACCTACAAAACAAACCAATCGACAAGCCTGAGGCAAAATCAAATCATGCAAAAATAAAGAACAGACATTTCCATAGAGGGTAAAATCATAAAATTGCAGCAAATGACCTGAACAAATTATTCGGTCATAAAAGCTAAAGGAAGTAAAGAGTAGTTGAATCATCAACATCATAATTAACTATAAGAAGATAAAGGGAAATTTTTTGTCCAAATCAAATATGGTAAAAGAAAATTTCCTCACATTCATTGCACATGAGCTGTCTGTCTGTGTTTTTTCTGAGAACTTCATTCAATTAAGCTGCACAAATTGAGTCAATATAGCTAAATATCGTAGTTTAAAGAACCCTGGCTCTCGCCCATACATCATAGAATATTGGGTTGCATTTGAATTGAACAATTTGAACTAGAGAGAGGATTTGGAGGAAGGATTTCAAGTTACCCACATTCAATGGTTTTTTAATACATCAGAATCACTTCGACAACAGTTCAAATTGAAAACAATGAATTCCAAATTCATTATAAATTGAACTCATCCAAACAACCTCAATTGATTGTTACTAAGAATTTGAAATCCATCCACAAATGACAAATCCTTCGATCAGATGCAATGTTAAGGTATTTGAATATGGAAAAAGGCATCACTTTATAAAACCAGAAAAGACATTTTACTTGATTTTCCACTTGCTAAACGTTTCCCAGTTACCATTTAATAAACGGAAAATTAAAGTGAAGTTGACTCACTGAAAAGGTGCTAGAAAACTGCCAAAAAACATGTCCAGATTTCTGTAATCCATATAATCCACAAAAT
The DNA here is from genome assembly GCA_037126765.1 of Stenogyne calaminthoides. NCBI lineage: Eukaryota > Viridiplantae > Streptophyta > Magnoliopsida > Lamiales > Lamiaceae > Stenogyne > Stenogyne calaminthoides. The sequence continues at coordinate 7,050,503 of JBBCBC010000024.1, read as the reverse complement.
CCATATTGTTCAGAACGAGACAGGTAAGACTTTAAATCATTAACCATTACCCTTATGATGGATCAATGCTCGGGATTTCCAGTGGGTTCAGCTTTGCATAAGTGACCCTCTGCTCCTCGATTGATTATATCTAGAAGAACAAGCCTGAATATGAAAGTAAATAATACTGCAACAATAAAGGAACCTGGTCTCTATATGGGATAATATAATAAATTGCAGCAAAGAAGTGGGAACAAAGGATTACATCATAAGTGCAAGAAAGTGTAAGAAATTAAATTAACCTTACAACTAAAAAGTAAGATGATGGGGAAAATCCTTTCTTTTTTTTTTTGGCCCAAATCACAAATTGAAAAATGAAACCTCCCTGAACTACTATATTCTGCACTCATTTATACAAAACCAAATGCATAAGAGTGAGCTCTTGGTTTCTTAAAATCATTAAGGGGGTGTTAGCAAAAAGGTATGTTTCGAGGAAGTGATTTAATTTAGTGATTGTGAGAAAAATTGCTTAATAGTAAAAGTGATGAGTGTTTCCAAATTTTTTATATAGTAGATTATACAGTAGATGTTGAATGTTTGGCAAAAAAGTGAGTAGTGTAAAATATTTGTTAGAAGTTAGAATCAGGTAGAAGCATACCCATCTCAGCTTTTATATTACGGATTCTAGGTGATTAATTTAAGTAGAATCTTTCACTTTGAAAACATCAAAATTACTTCTTCATGCAATTCTAAGTGATTATAACCAGTTGTATTTTTTTCAAAAATACCCCTAAATTACACTTCATGGATAGGGAGAATAATAGAAAAGCAAAACATCAACTACAGAGAGTATTGTATAAAACCCTGGGTAGAATCCTGATTAATAGAAGAAAAATGTTTGACTCAATAAGTTTCAGATTAAACAGATTATAGGTAAATACACCAGATTACAACAGAAGGGGGCTGATGTTATGAATCAGCATAGAGGCACAAGGCTTAAACTTAAGATTTTATGTAATCATGAAACTACATTAGAAAGTAGTAAAATCAAGCATGTAAAAGCGGTACAGTAAAAAGAGTTACCAGAGAAAGAAGTGTTCTTGAAACTATTTTCAACTCCTACAATTTTCCTGTAAATTGCCAAGTTCCAGAGTTTCCACTGGAAGGGGGAAGCAGTTCATTCAAGATGTCTTCAAATATGTTTTCTTGATTAGACATACAGCTTATGCTATCTGAAATATCCCCAGTATAGTCTTGAGAGCTGAAGTTTCCAACAATTGAATTTGTGGGTCCCACATTATTACTGTTTATCGCTGTGGTCCCAATTTCTGAACTCTGCGGGCCAATTGAGTCAAAATCCATATGAACATCTAAATTTGATAGAGATAAGCCCTCTGTAACGGTCAGAATTCCCCCTAAACTATCTGAAGTAGCAGGAATCAAACTGCTATCAAGAAAATTTGGAGGGCTCGGACCTCTTTGGTCACCCATTATCATCATACCAACATTTGAATTTGCAGGTGCCAGGCTGTCAATGGTGCTTGAAGCTGTTGACCAAATATTGTGACCCAAAGGAGTTAAGCCATTGTTATGGCCCATTTTTTTGTCGATCGTAGAGTTATTATCATTGTGTGAATTTGGAGGAGGTATGTTAATATTACTGCTTAATGTTCTTACGCCAACGTCTGAATCTGGACAGTTCGAGCCCTTACTACTAACCAGTGTCCTAGACTCCACGTTATTATCATCGGTGCTGAGTTTACTTTCATTATTTGTGCTTGGACTGGGAAATTTGTTGTTTTTGCGTATAATTTTAGCTCTCCTGTGCGAAAAGGGGATCTCGTACATCAGACAAAAGAAACATTAAAGTTACCAAAGATTCGAAAATAAATAAACATACCTAATTTGCCTTTGATTCACAGGAGCTGCTTGTGGCCTTGATACTGCTTTAAAAAAGTGAATAAATAGTTAGCTTAAATTTTACACGTGTAAACTCACATACTAAAAAACAAGGTAGCAAATAAATGAACCTACATAAAATTAACTCCTCATACCTCAGCGGTCAATAAATACATTTCTAGCTAACCTTTTATTTTGGATAAGGAAACTAAAATTTTATTGATGTCGAAAGTGTAAGGGATGAGAAATCCCTTACATAAAGTACAACTGCATTGGTAAACAGTCGGTTACTAGCGTACAATCATAAATTAGGTTATCTATCTATAAAACCTAAATTCATGAACCAGTTTTTACAAATGATCTAGTAAATAGTTGACTAATGGCGTATAATCAGTGAATGGCATTAGGAAGTATATAAGTAAACAACATAGCATTCTTGGGAGCACTTTTGTTTTTTCATTTAGTATAAAAAAGTAATATTTTGTGTTGCTGTAAAGTGAATCGTTATGTTGCTATAAAGGTAAGAAGTAACCAAATTGAGAAACAATTTTTTTTTAAAGTATTATTTTGTGAACTTGTATAGAAAGAGACGTCAAAACTGAATTATTGTCTCAAGAAAGGCATATTACTTCATGTGGAGGTGTGGGAGAATTAAAAGGAATATGGAATAGAGATTGTCAACAATAGGTTATAGGTGGTCTTTGAGATCTCATAAGACCTTGATGTGATGACAAAAAGGCCAAGACTGACATATTCATAAGATCTTGAAATAATTTGTAAAGCAAGCATTTAGAACTCCAACTACCTCTCAAGTAAATATGTATATGGCAGTCGAAATAATGATGCAAGACTCACATTCTAACTATGTAAGTGCTTTCCATTTTATTCTTCTACTCACAATCCTAAGCATGTGATGACAAAAAGGCCAAGACTGCCACCTTCATCTTTATTACTAATAAATCATGCCTAAGCCTAATCCACATATAAAACACGAAAATGTTTTAATGAAGCAAAAATGACTATGCACATATTCTTCACCAATGTATGACTTCAAATGAGCTAAACAAAAGGGTTCAGTAGATATTAGCAGCCTAATCCATGGAGGGCACAGGCTTATCATTATGTTCATGCATTGGCACATGGTTAGACATATGTTTAAGTGTACGTTTATGTGGTGTTTGCAAACTCTACAAAGTGAACCAGAACCTTTTTTTTTCAAAAGCTACCTCTCACTGCTTTTGAAAAGAAGTGATTCTGGAAGCTTGTTGTAGAGTTTGAAAACCCACCCTTAGACTAAGAGCACCCACCAGATGATGAAGGCTTTTGAATACGCCTTCGCCTGCTCCTCTCAGCCTTAATTGAGGCAATAACAGAATCTGCAGAAGGACCCAAACCCTTTCTTCCAATCAGTTTCACTCCAACCTTCTCCAGATAATTCAACCTAGCTTCATCACCCCCTCTCACCTCTCTCAACTCAAGGCCTTGTTGCTTAGATAAAAGTGTGTAAACATGAAACTCCTGCTGCTGATTAAAATGAGAGTGAAGCTGCTCAAAAAGTAACTTGTTCGAATATTGCTGATCTTGTTTCTTTCGTTGCCCAGCAAATGTAACCCTCAAAATCGCCATTGAATCAGCAATATTCCTTCCATATAGCAAAGCAAAGCTGCCAAATTCTACGTCAGGCTGCCTAAATAAATCTGCAAGAATACTAGCGCAAGTGTATGCATCTTGTGACGGGCTTTTCTCAACTTTTGACTTCGATGCTTTAACTTTGGCATAATGGGCCATATTAGCAGCTTCTCTAAACCCACTAAGCAAAGCACCATGCATGGTTGCTGGATAGCGCCTATTGGTAGCCTCGCCAGCAAAGAAAAGTCTCCCCTCTCCTACACTTTCAGCTAAAATATCATAGTCATCTCCCGATGCCCCAACTGCAACATTCGAGTAAGAACCACAGCTTAAGGGGTCACTGCCCCATCTTGTACAGACAGTTTGGATAGGATCTGGAACTTCGATACCTTGTGGTCCATATATATCTGAATAAGAGAGGCTACACATCATGTTAACCAGCTCATAACTTAAGAGAAATTTTATAAACAGTAGAAACTATATAAGACCTGAAGATCACATTTCATCTTAACAATTGTAATGAATCTCACAATATCAGTCTTTAAGATCAAATTATCTCATGCATGCTTCTGTTCTGTTGAAATTCTAATATCATAAATCATAATTTACTATACTTATCTTTAGTAATGCACAATGTGGACAAGCAAAAAAAAAAAAAAAGCTAAATTATAAAAGACCAGTGTTTGGATAACACAAAACTAACACTTCTAACAGCAAGAGTAGGATATGGTGCCAAAAGGAGAAAGAGGTGCTTGACCAGGTCAAAGCAAGGGCTTGGTGAAAACCTGAAAGGTGGGTAACAACACGAGCAATGGATTGAATACGTACATGGAAATCAGAAAACAAATTTTTTTAAAAGTCTAAAAGTGCCTATAAAAGTCCTACGTTCATGACCATGCTTAATATCTGCAAATCATTGTTCATGTAGTGCTCTCCCATTGATAAGCATGCAAGTAAGAGCTGCACAGTTTATAAAAATTCAAATGATCCATGAATATTTATCTTAAGGTAAATAAATCCAAACAGCATTAACCTCTAAGAATCCGAAGCACCCTTCGCACTGAATCAGTAGGATCGGCCTTCTCAAACCTGTAAGCAGCCTCTCCTGCTACCAAAGCAATCAACAGTGGACCACCAGCTACAGTAGCATAGCTATAGAAAAGAAAGAACTCCCCACGAGAACTGGAATGATCACAGAGATGGCCAAATGTATCCAGATCAGTTCCCCAAAATGCATGTGGAAAAAGCAAGGCAACCTTGTTTAACAAGCCAAATCCCAACCTCCTTATTGCATCAAGCTTCCTCTGAGGCAACTCGGGGATAAACGCAACGGAACGACTTTTCAACACCCCAAGTGGAACAGTACAAAGGACCATATCACCCTCATATGTCTGGCCACCACCAACAACAACCTGCACCCCGTCACTACCATAACGAATGGTCTGGACAGTCTTTTCGTACTGAATGGGAACATTCTCCACCAATGCCTGAACCAGCCTTCCATTTCCGCCAGGCAGGAAGCAGTGGTCCCCACCCATATCGTATGGATCATCTTGATCCCAAAATGCTAGTGAAAGTCTTGAAAGTAAACTAGCATTTGCATATTCCAAGTTTGCAAGATGCCAGTTAAACATTTTCATCTCCTCTTCATTGAAGGCCTCCCGAAATGTATCCAGTGCAGCCCCGAGAGACACATCCTGCGAAACCTCCCCCATTAACTGCCGGGTTTTACTTAATTTATCCAAAAGTTGGTTAAAAGAAGCCTCCACTTTCCTATCTAAGTCAGGGTCCACAGGTGTACCGTCCACTCTATAAAGGGGGCACTTATCCCTCACCTTATGAAGTGTGAATGACAACTGTCGGGCCAAGATCCCAAGTGGATTACCCAAAGTACCCGTTAACACACTCCCTCCCAAATCCACAGCTGCAGTCCTATTGCTACCTTCCAATTTCTTTGTATATACTCTCCCTCCAGCACGTTTCCTTCCCTCCAGAACCGTCACCTTGAACCCAAAGGCCATCAACTGCCTAGCAGCAGCCAGCCCCGCTAGCCCAGCCCCAATTATAATCACATTCCCCTGTTTTGGTTCCACCAAAGTCCTCTCTTTTATTCCTGTCGCCACCCCAAAGTTAATATACCCACGTGAAACCAAGTAACTATAAGAAGTGTCCAATAGTGTCGAACAATGCTTCGGAACAATGTCCACAAACATCTCCTTCGTTATCCAAGTGGACACATTTTCACGCCATTTCGTAATTATATGATTTCTAATTAATATGTAGTTAACCTGCTCAATTCCACCTACCACAGAAACCACACCGTAGTCTATTTCCTCATCAGTAAGAGAATCAGCTGGGAAACCAGCAGTTAGTGCAATCAAGGCTTCAGATGTTGCATCCTTATTAATGACAATTATCTCATCCGACATGTCATCAACATATTTCTTAGCCAAGCTAGCAGAATTCGAATTAGATAATTGTTTTTTCGATACTGTGCTGCCTCGATTTTGCATCTGGGCCTTATTAACCTGCCCTGAACCAGAAGCCACTGAAGAAACCCCTAAATTACTCACACCCTCACTAATTGACAACGAAGATAGATTCCTTACATGGTTAAAAGACGGAGGCTGATTCCTGGGCCGGCCACGCCTTTTCCCTTTTGGAAATGGCGCAGAAAGGAAGTGATCCTGGAGTGAATTGTAGACTGGGTTAGGGTTTTGGGCAGTGTTGAGATTAGGGGTCGAAGGATTGGTAAGAGTAGTGGCGAATTGAACGGAACCATCGACCTGATTAGAGATTGGAGGATTAGGGTTTTGGCTCGATGAATCCATCATAGCGTTCCAAATCAAGAAATTAATTTGTTGGAGTGCCAGTAGAGTGCTTTATACATTTTTTGGAAAGGGGGGAAAATAGAGCAATTTAACAGATTGAATGAATGGTTATACGTCTAACTTTCCAATATTTTATGGATGGGACTTTATATTCTAACCACTCTCACCGACCACTAGGGTTGAAAATTGATCGGATATTTCCCGATCGATCCGAAGTCATATTCGGTCGGTATTAAATTTGGTATAAAAATTAGTATCCGGACGAATACGGTTTCGGATACGAATAGTTGACTTTGGATTCGGAATTGGATTCGGAATACATAACATCCGACCGTATTCGAGTTTTCCCATATTTTATCGGATATTATCCGGATAATAAATCCGGATATCCGAATTTTTTAATATATTTTATTTTATATTTTATATTAATATAAATATAATAATATAATATTAGTACTTAATACTTATGTAATTTTATTAGAAAATAGTCGGAAAAGTGTGGTGTTGTCGTCTCATCTTGAAAGTTCAGTATAATATTATATATGTCTTCTTAGGCGTTATGTTGTGTTGGAACGGTGATGGTTACGAAGGATATAGCTTTTAGTTTCATATTATTAGCAGTAGATATAATTTGCATTAGAACTTCTATGAAATATTGCATATGTAGTTTTTTTTTATGTGTTTCAATCACATTTGATGATTTTCGTTTGAAATATATTATTCGATTATAGTTATTCAAATCCGGCCCGGATTCGTCCGATATCCGTCACGTATCCGTATACCGAATATTCCAAATTCATATCCGAATCCGGCTTTTCCGTATCCGACTCAAAATTCGAGAAAAAAAATATGGTTTAGGATATGGTATAAACACTATCCGTCCGTATCCGATCCGTTTTCACCCCTACCGACGACAAATACATTAGCTTTAAAAAAAAGTCTCATGTGCATCCAAATGCACAGTGCACTCAAAGTGTGTTTTAGAATCGAGCAATTTGTTATATTAAAAAATTTAATTTATTTACACTGAATCGTGCAATTATTTTTCATATTAATAATTGCACGGTTCAGTATAAATAAGTTGTACTTTTTAATATAAAAAGTTGCATGATTCTAAAATGCACTATGAGTGCACGATGCACCTGGATGCTTACAAGACTTAGCCCAAAAAAATGGCAAATACATTAACAAGATCTAGGGATATAACCGAAGCTAATTGAACTGAGTCGACCCGAGCCTTAAAGTGTTTGAGCTTCGTTTATTTTCGAGTCGAGCCCGAATTTAATTATTGAATATTTGTAAGCTTCTTTGAGCTTAATCGAGTCTATACGAGCTTAATAATATCAATATTAAATTAAATTATTCATCAATTAATTATAAAAAATAAAATTTTATATTTCTAAAAATCATATATATCTGCAAAATTTTAATTTTACGTAAGTAATTCTCCGGTGAAACTTGTTCATAGTATAAAGTTTATACCATTACATTGACAAACTAATATTATTACACTTATCAACTGTCAACTGATATCATTACACATATAAATTAAGATCCTAGTATTAAATGTTATTGATATTAATTTGTAAGAGTAGTGGTATCAGTTTCATATTATTCATAAGAGAATTTGTGATTTTATTTAACTGAATAATTTAATTACATATTTTATATTTATCATATATATTTAGTGTGAAATTATAAAATAAAATCAAACCACTCATTATATTTATATGAGCTAGCTCACGAGCTAATAAATCGAATATCATTGTGCTTGATTTTGTCTTTTTTATGTGCTTTATTAAACGAGCTCGAACAAATATTTATCGAGTTGAATCCAAAATAGTTCGTAAACGGCTTGGTTTGATTACATCCTTTGAAATTGCAATTAAATATATATATATATATATATATATATTGATATTAGCATGTAGTCTTGCATATGATGTGGGATTGAAAATAGTATTTATATTATTAATTTTAGGTTAAATCTACAAACGTTTAACTAGTTTGATTGGTTTAATTATAGACATAATTTTTATTTTTTAATATTGTGTGTGCATTATTTTCATTCATTTTTTATTCTAAATTATAAATTAGGGAGTATGTTAGTATGTATTTAATATAATGTATTTGTGCAAAAAATAATGATGGATAAAGGAAGATGTAGACCGTGAGAAAATCCCAGGAAATAACCTAGAAAGTTGAATGATAATATTTTGAACATAAAGAGAATGAAGAGATAAAGAAAAAAAGACACCTTCTTTCAACGTTGATGCAACAGTGTCTTTAACGTGGACAAGACCAAAGAAACGTTATTGCACATAACCACTCTTATCAACAAATATCAAGACAATTGACATTTGCTCCTTTTTATATTAATATCGTGCTTCGTCAACCAGATACAAAATTTTGCATCACCAATTTCTTCTCGAATGTCATTCTTGACTTTAATTGCCAAAACATGCAAAATTTGTTTTTGTATCGTTGACGATGTGTATGATGCATTTCGTGGAGCTTTATTCAAAAAGTATGCTTCTTTGTCATTGAAAGAGCCTATTAAACTCAACAACTCTGAAAAATTGCCACGATTAGTTGAGGTAATGGACTCATCATGGCCTCTAAATGAACATCCTTGAAATGCAAGCCATCTAGTCGCCTCAATTGAAGATTTCAAACGAAGTCTATTTGAGATGTGAACTTTTCAAAACTATGTATAATATGTGATTGTTGGTTAATGAGATCTGCACATGCTTTCACAACATTTTGATGAGGTGAAGTAAGATTTTTTCCAAGATGTTTCATAAATGAGCAATTTTTTCTATCTCGTACCTTCTTCCATGATCGAAATCCATTAATAGTAAATGCATCCAATCCAGAAAGTATGTCTTTAATATATGAGGAGATTATTCCATCCACGATGGAAATAACTTAAACCATGATGCCAGAAAACAACGAGAATTTATTTTTCCTGTCTTTGGGTGCTGGAGTACACATTGAAATGGTCCAACTTTAATATAAACTCTCATCACTTCATCACGCATTTTCAATTCGATATTCTCATATTGGTGGTCGTAGTCCAGGATCACGCACTAATGATTGAACATCAAAATATTCACTAATTTCAACTCTAGGGGATTTTGTAGGCCGAACTTCAGGATTTGGATTGTTGTTTTCAATTATCTAATTTAATTGTGATGTCGAACTCCGGACATTCTTTTTTTAAAAAAACAAATCAATTGTTTGTAGTTTTTTCATCTACGAAAAAACAGAGCAACAAATGTCATTTAATATTTATAAATATCACCAATACGTGAACTTTATCATTATCTAATATAAAAAAGAGATTACTTGCTTTTAAAATAAGAATATTAAAACGTTGCTCCCGTTAAAGGCGGCGAGAATTTCCTCCCCAAGTAAGCTCCGTTGCTTGTCGGTGGGTCATTTGCGACAAATTTGTTGGTTAGGTCAGCGAACGCGCGTTGATTCCCAAGCCCTCATGCATTTCATACTACACATCTCATGGCTGACGGTTAGAAACTGCTACTATAGAGTTTCTGTGAGATTGTAAATCAAAACCCCATTCCCTAAAGTAACGAAAATCCCTAATTTACCAACACGTCTAAAACCCCTAAATTGTAGAACCCCCAAATTGAACTTACCGCAGATAGGTTACAACTGTAGCAGAGCCGTAGAAGAAGGTCGTGGTATCAATTCCAGAGGAATCGAACTATAAAGCTCATGGATGCAGTGTTGGTGGGTCGTCAAGGCGTAAACTTTTGACTGCTGGAGCGCCGTGAAACGATGTTCCTCTGCTTCACTTCGCGAGTCTGCTGCAGGCCACGGTCGAACTAAATCGATAAAATTAACAGTGGGGGATGAACCCATATGTGGAATTGCGTATCGGAATAACCAAAGTCGGTAAATCGGATTGATTCAATGGAACAATACAAGGGGTGCTCACCGCCGGGAAACCAGTTCCCTAGGGAGAAGATGTCTGCACGCAAAGTAGGAAGAGATCAAATCGAAATCGATCGGAACTTGGCGCCTTGTCATCTATCAAGATCCTGTTGTTCTATTTATATGTGAGTCTATAATTACTAATGAATGTTATGATACATGGCGTCTGTACTTTCGTTTTGCGGGTTTGTTTTGTATAAATGCTCGGGGTCGAAGTGGAGGTCTTGTAATGTGTTGGAAGGAGGGATGTAATTTAATTGTTCTGTCCTATCCCGCGGGCCATATTCATTGCCATATAATATTTAATAATCTTCTGTGGCACTTTACGGGTTTTTATGGGCACTCGAGTTCGAGTCAAAGACATCTTTCGTGGACGTTGTTGAGACGGATTGATCCTGCGCACTCCTTCGGCTCGGCGCCATGGCTGGTTGGGGGGGACTTTATCGAAATTCTCTACCACACAGAAAAACTTGGGGTGTAGTCCAGCAAACGCAACCAATGAATGCATTTCGAGAGGCCCTCGATGAGTTTGATCTCCATGATTTACATGCATAGGGGGAACCATTCATGTGGTATGGAGCCCGACAGGACCATGGTATCATCCAAGAGAGGTTAGATCGTTTTGTTGAGAACGTAGGGTGGCGGACCTTATTTCCGACAGCAACGACAAGGAACATGGATTTCTATGGGTCGGACCACCGTGCAGTCCTCATTGACATATCAACCACGTTGATTCCCATGCAAAGAGTTGCACGCAGATGCTTTTTTGAGCACAAGTGGTTTAACGACGACAACTGGGTGAATTTGGCCTTTGAGACTAAAGGAGGCCCAACGATTTTTTACGATGCGCAGTGTAAAGTGTAGAATTCGCCTTGACCTTTTAGTGCTCGGCGTCTCATGACTCAAATTTGGATCGGGAACTCCGTCGTACGGTCCCCCCACCAGATGCAGAGCGAATTCGAGAGCTTGACACAAGAATCCAGCGGACCCATGCATTGGATGAAATGCACTGGCGACAGTGGTCACGTGTGGCTTGGCTGCAACATGGTGATGGTAATAACAAGTACTTTCATGCGGTCACCTCCGGACGCAAACGGAAGAACCATATCTCTAGCTTGGTTAATGCCCATGGAGATTGGACAACTTTAGTCGAGGGTATGGCGGCAATCGTGGTAGATTATTTTCAGCAGCTATTCTCGACGACTTCATCGTCGCAAGTAGACATGGAACGGATGTTGCCCCACCAAACGCGGTCAATCTCGGCATCGTCAGCTCAGGAGTTGGCCAGACCCTACTGTTGGGGAATTAATTGTCCGGATCTATTCGGGATGAATATTTAAATACAAATTTAATTCTTGACAATTATTAATAGCATGAATTAACCCATATTAATTCAAATAATAATTCAACAACAAATCATGCATATAAACAGCTCACGTAAATCCTACGCATGCGGGATTACTACGAGTTTACGTGAACTTACCTCTTGGAATGGCAATGGTCTTGTATATGAAAACACACCAAAAGTCCTTCCCAAGTATTCCCTAGTCCTTGCTCGACAATCCGGTGGAAGGATACTCGCGAACAATTAACAAAAGGAAAAATAAACTTTGTTGCACCACTTTTGTGGATTTACTATTTTTTCCAGCACAAGGAATTGTACTTGGGAATGAAATAATCATCCCCTATTTATAGATGGGGTGGTGGACGATTTTTAGGGAAGAAAAACAATGTGGGAAAATCTTTTCTTGATCTCCAAGAAATCTTGAATATATCTCTTATATTCTTTTCCCCATAATTAAAATATTCCACAAAAATCCCACCTCATCTTGCTATGGTGTATTTTTCGAAAAAGAGGGAACAAGAATCCAAGATTTGGATCTTCTTGAATTTATGAGATATTCTTGTATTTCAAGAAATACATATCTTCCATAATATCTTTTCAAGAAAATCAAGAAAATCTTTCTTTCCCTTTTTTTCTCAAAATTTCGAAATCACAAATATGAATAACCAAGTGGGAGATTTCTTGAATTTAATGAGATAATCTTATTCCAAGAATACATATCTTCATTCCATAACAAAATTCAAAGAAAATCTTTCTCCCTTTTATCCATATTTTTGAAAAAAAACAAGGAAAAATAGGCAACAAATTTATTTTATTTTTAAACACTTTTTTAGGTTATTGGACTCTATCTTGGGCTACTTGGGGGCCTTTAGGAGAATTAAGATTGGATTCTTCCAATGGACCTTGAATTATCAATATTGAGCCACAATATTATTCAAGCCCATAAATATTAATTAATCCCACTACATAATTAATATTGACTATCCATCTTAACCCATATTACGCTTAATATGGCAAGGTTATTATTTCCCGTGTTTAAGATTATCTAGCCCATTAATTAATTCAAGCCACTAAAATAGCTTTCCATTAATTAATATCTTTTATCTTTAGTAAAGGAACGGTTCAACATTATTATCCATCTTTTAAACTAGTTCCACTTGCAAGATTTGGTATGATAAAATTTATGAACCTCCCAGGGCAAATCGAGCAAGCGTACTTGCACACGATTCTCCAGATTAAATCTTAGCAATCGATGTGACCAATAATTTTGCCCAAGATATAGGGTATTGAATCTCATTGATTCTCTTCCCATAATAAGTCAAAGCAATAGTTACTAACCACACGCAATCCTATTTAAGGGACGAAGATTAAGAAATAACTAACCACTGAGGTCTAATTCTTCCTAGTTCAGTTCTGAAGAATTTATCCTCCTGTAGGTCCTCTTCAATGCATCAGTCATGCACTAGTGTAATCTCTTGGTCAAGACAAACCAATCTGAGCCTTACACTACAACCTTTCACGATGGATTGTTCATTTCCATCTAGGTCGTGAATGGTGTACTTTTAGTTACAAGGAACTGATAATTTAATCTTCTGTGATCTTGGTATCACTCAATTAACTACAATGTAACATGTACTATTTAATGAACAGTTATGCAGTAAATATATGTAACATTCAATGATATTTAAAGCATCAGTGATAAACAATTTATTTCAGTAAATAAGTCCGAAAAGCAGTTAGTCTGATTATACAAAGTAAAACATACTTTTCAGTATAATCCCAACAATCTCCCACTTATACTCAAAGTCTGCTTTTAAGTATACATCAGCATGTCTCGTGTAGTACGTGACAACTAATGCCACCTACACGAACCTAATAATGTCTCCCACTTATACTCAAAGCAGATTGGCAACGGTCTTGACACCCATTCCTTTCACATGTCTCTCGAATGTATTCAGAGGCAGACCCTTTGTGAATGGATCACTAGGTTGTCTTCCCGACGCGATCTTTGCCACCTATATATCTTCTCTTAACGATGTCTCGATAAGATGGTATTTCCTTTCAATGTGTTTGCCGGTCTTGTGGGCTCTTGGTTCCCTTGAATTTCAGAATCTTTCGGCATTGTCACAATAAACATGATTCTCATTGGGCAAATCGGAACCACATCCAAGTCCACTAGGAAGTTCTTGAGCCAAACCACTTCTTTTCACGCCTCGCAAGTTAGCCTACATATTCGGCTTCCATGGTAGAATCTGCGACGCATTTCTGCTTAACGCTTCTCCACGTCATGGCTCCCCCATGCAAAACACACTACCGGAGGTAGATTTTCTGGAATCTAAGTCTGATTGGAAATCCGAGTCCGTGTAGCCGATGGGGATTAGACTATCTGACTGATAAACCAACATTCTATCTCGAGTTCTTTTCAGATACTTCAGAATGTTTTTAATCGCCATTCAATGTTCCTTCCCGGGATACTCGATATCTTGCCTACATGCCAACAACAAAGCGAGATATCCGGTCTCGTGACACAACATTGCATACATAAGGCTTCCGACACCAAGCATAATGAATGTCTTTCATGTCATCTATCTCCTTTCGTGTCTTAGGGCACATTTTTCGATAGATGGATTCCATGCCCGAAAAGGTACGGCCTTTCTTGAATCCTCAAGATGTGAACCGTTTCAAGACAAAGGTTCATGTATGAAGTTTATGATAAGCCTATCATCCATTTTCTTGCGATCTCGAGTGATCTTGATTCCAAGGAGGATGTGCCCGGCTTCCCTTAGTCATTCATATCAAACTGTTTTTGAAAGCCATGCCCTTACGCCCCGATAACACCTTTACATCGTTCCCGATGAGCGTAATGTCATCTACGATAGTACTAAGAATACCAATGCGATTCCGACACGCTTTTTTATACACAACTCTTTAACTCGCTTTTGATCAAACCCGTAAGACTTTATAACATGATCAAAACATTGGTTCCAAGCTCGGGCTGCTTTGTTTTGAGTCCGTAAATGGACTTCATGAGCTTACAAACTAGGTGTTCTTGGCCCTTTTCAATGAAGCCTTGGGGTTGTTGCATATAGATTTCCTCATCAAGACTTCGTTAAGGAAAGCTGTCTTGACATCCATTTGCCAAATTTCAAAATCGAGATGCGCAGCTATCGACAAGAGAATCCGGATGGACTTGAGCATTACTACAGGTGAAAAGGTTTTCTCATAATCGATCCCTTCTTTCTGAGTATAACCTTTCGCCACAAGCCTTGCCTTGAAGGTTTCCACCTTCCCGTCCGGTCCCCTCTTTCTCTTGTATACCCACTTGCAACCAATAGGTTTGACCCCATTAAGTGGTTCGACTAGCTCCCACACTCTGTTATGATCCATAGACCATATTTATGCTTTCATTGCCTTTTGTCAAGAAACCGCATCCTTATCTTGGATTGCCTCATCGTATGTCCATGGGTCTGATTCATCTTGTCCGGGAATCAAGTCCGAGGACTCTCCTATCCCCATGAATCTCTCGGGCTGTCTCACAACCCTCCCACTATGAAGAGGCTCCGGTTGTGAAAGTGTGTCGTTTGGTATATCATCTTGTACAATTGGCAATGAGGTTAGCCCCCTTAGCTCACTTAAGGTAATCTCACTTCTGGGTCTTCTTTCGTTCATATAGTCTTCCTCCAAAAATCTAAAGTGGGTGCTTATGACCACCTTTTGATCTTTGGGACCATAGAACATACACCATTTTGTTCCAACGGGGTATCCTATAAACAACCTTAATTCTGATCGAGGATCCAATTTCCTGGCTTCCTTGTCCAACACGTAGGCCGGACACCCCCAAATTCTCATATGTCTCAAACTAGGCTTGCGCCTAGTCCACAATTCTTTGGGAGTTTTGGGAACCGACTTGGATGGCACCAAGTTCAGAATGTAAGTCGTTGTTTCCAAGGCATGACCCCGGAACGACTTGGGAAGATCCACATAACACATCATTGATCTAACCATTTCCAAAAGAGTTATGTTTCTTCGCTCTGCAACCCCGTTTTGTTGAGGGGGTTCCTTGATCGGTTGGGGATGCAACCCTTCATCCGACAAGTAGTTCAAAACTCATATTTGAGGTACTCGCCTCCACGATCAGATCGTAGAGACTTGATACATTTTTCCCCATGATTCTCTGGCTTGAGCCTTAAATTCTTTGAATTTCTCAAAGGTCTCGATTTATGCTTCATAAGGAAAAAAATAACCGTACCTCTCGAGTAGTCATCAATAAAAGTGACAAAAATCAGAACCTCCTCTTGCCATGGTTGACATTGGACCACATACGCGTGGGAATGATTTCTAACACTTCTTTGGCTCTATTCCCTTGGCTCAATGCCCTCTTGGTTTTTTTTACCCTCCAAACATGATTCGCGAGGTTGGAATCGGTTCAACTTGGAGAGACTCTAGTGAACCGTCTTTCACCAACCTTTGGATCCTCTTTGGATTAATATGTCCCAATCTTAGATGCCATATAAGTGTTTCGTTCACGTCTGATGAATGTTTTTTTTACCTAAAAGCTTGATTGATGTGTTATAGGATGCATTTCGTGAGTGGTGTGCACAGTTAATTATATAGAGATTACTTGACAACGTTCCATGACAGATAAATTTATCATAAAGAGAAATGGTAACAACTTTATCAAAAGTAACCGAATATCCATCAAGGTAAAGTTTAGAAATTGAAATCAAGTTCTTTCTAAAATTCGGAACGTAAAGTACATCTCTTAAAATTAAAACTCTGTCTTCAAAAGACAGGTGCACTTCTCCCACTGCTTCAGCTACCACTCTCGTGGCATTGCCCAGTGTGAGGAGGATCTCACTCCCACTAAGTTGTCGGGTCCTCTTGAACCCCTGTAAAGTGAAACATACATGATCAACGGATCCCGTATCCACCACCCATAAATGGGAGGCATACGCCGCTAAGCAAGTTTCAACAACTAGTACGTGAGAATTACCTTTCTTTCCAATCCTTTTGGGATTGGAACAGGCTGACCTCCAATGTCCTCTCTCACCGCACTTGAAGCACCTCCCCTTAGTTGGCTTGCACACTCCTCCACCTCCCTTCACCTTTTCTTTGCCTTTGGCAACACTTGAGTTCACTTGCTTGTGGCTCTTGTCCTTTTTCTTGTTCTTACCACCCCTTGGCCTAGAAGAAGAATAAGGTTCATTTGCCACCAAAACTTGGCTCTTTTGCCCTAATATCGCCTCTGCCGAGACCAAAGCTTGCAATAGATCAGGCATCGAGAACTTCTGATTATTCATCTGATAGTTCAACCTGAACTGTTCAAAACTTTTCGGCAGAGAATGGAGCACGAAATCAATTTGGGTCTCGATGTCGTATTCGGCGCCAAGTACCTCAAGTTTGTTAAGGTGAGCCATCATCTGGAGAATGTGCTCCCTTACGGGCATTCCCTCCACCATTTTCATAGAGAGCAAGTCCCTCATGGTGATCTGACGAGCCACTCGGTTATGATGTTGAAACATCGCTTTAAGACTAGTCATGATGTCTGCAGCGGTCTCAACGTTCTGGTGTTGGTGTTGCAACACATATGACATTGAAGCCAAGATGGTATACTTTGCCATTTCGTTGGAACGCTCCCAGTCAGCATACTCTTTCTTAACCGATTTGCTTGACTCTTCATTTGGCTTTTCTGGTTTAGGTGTAGTGAGAACCCAGTTATGGCTTTGTGCAGTGAGGACAATAGTAAGTTTATGACTCCAATCAACAAAGTTTTCACCAGTAAGTAAATTGTCTTTAAGTATATTGAACAGTGGATTAAAAGGTTGCGACATGATGAACTGAAATAAATAATAATATGCATAATCACAAGTATATCACAGAATTTTATCACATGTTTCATATTAAAATCTCCAAAAAATATGAACATGCATCAGCCAACATCTCGAAACAGTTTTAAATAAGCCACGGGTGGGTCATTATTTAAACACATTCAAGCAAAGTTACAAACAAGAACGATTAAACCTTTAATATCCAGATTAATAGTTGGCTCCACTTGACCAATATAAAATCGACAGGACTTGAGGGGAAGTATATGCATATCAATTTTATACCTAAGTAATAACCATGATTAAATACATAATTATTATTTCGCTTTTGAACGAGCCTCGTGGGGAGGGTCATCATCGCCACTAGTAATAATCCACAATCATCCATTAGGAATTTATTCATGTGAAAGCTATCTTTTGACCGGCCCCATGGGGGAATTTCTCCAAAAGAATTCACAAATAAATAAATCATGGAGGTCAATAATTAATTCAATTTTATTATCCTAATAAAATTATCAATTAATTGTTTAAACATACTTAGTAATTTTTGAAAGTGAGATTTTTTCAAAACATTTTCTCATGCATCGCAAATTTAAACACAATTTAAATAAGCATAAATAATGATAAACATCAAGACAAAAATTAAACATATTGGGCACATTTATCCAATTGTCATGGTTAATTTTATCATGTTTTGATCTCGAAATCGTCTTCATGCTTCATCGTTCTTCTTGAAAAGCTCCCCTTGCCCGGTTTAAAAAAAATGTCTTGTCAAGCCCGTCATCGACCATTTCATTCGGAGTGCGACTAACACTCGGCCGTGTCGAATGGCGCCACAGCGCCATCGCCGTGTCGAATCTCGCCGGCGCCACTTGGGTAACGCCCGATGTCAGCGGCTTTGTCCCGCCGTGTACGCATCACCGCCGTCGCCCATCGCCCTTCGCGCCGGTGCCGTCCGGATCCGCGTCTTCGACCCTCGGCCTCGCCCTCGCCAATGCTGGCGCAAGCAACGTCCGCGTCGTCGCGGCGTGCCTCTCCCAACGCGTTTAGCGCGGACGCCATTGCCCCTTTGAGTTTCACGATCCCATCTTTTAATTCTTCATCTCGCCTCCGTTTTTACCCCGATGGGTTACAATTTATTTATAAAATAAATAAAATAGATCTAGACTAGTCTATTACATTGATCCAATCAAACTAATACTAATCTACTCGTGGATTTTTCACGAGGCAAAAACGAATCCGAACGAATCGAAATAAAAACCACAATTTATATGCATGCATAAATAAACACATTAAATTCCATGACAATTGGATACCAAAAAAAAAAAGATCTAGCAATTCTACTATCCAATTTCAAAATTTAATGACAAATAATTAAATTACAATTTAAAATTGAGTCAAAACCGAGGCTCGATACCAGCTTGTTGGGGAATTAATTGCCGGATCTATTCGGGATGAATATTTAAATACAAATTTAATTCTTGACAATTATTAATAGCATGAATTAACCCATATTAATTCAAATAATAATTCAACAACAAATCATGATATAAACAACTCACGAATCCTACGATGCGGGATTACTACGAAGTTTACGTGAACTTACCTCTTGGAATGACAATGGTCTTGTATATGAAAAAACACACCAAAAGTCCTTCCCAAGTATTCCTAGTCCTTGCTCGACAATCCGGTGGAAGGATACTCATTAACAATTAACAAAAAGGAAAAATAAACTTTGTTGCACCACTTTTGTGGATTTACTAATTTTTCCAAAGACATGGAATTGTACTTGGGATGAAAAGAATCATCCCCTATTTATAGATGGGGTGGTGGACGATTTTTAGGAAGAAAAAAAAAAAAATGTGGTGAAATCTTTTTTCTTGATCTCCAAGAAATCTTGAATATATCTCCTATATTCTTTTCCCCATAATTAAAATATTCCACAAAAATCCCACCTCATCTTGCTATGGTGTATTTTTCAAAAAAAAAGAGGGAACAAGAATCCAAGATTTGGATCTTCTTGAATTTATGAGATATTCTTGTATTTCAAGAAATACATATCTTCCATAATATATTTTCAAGAAAATCAAGAAAATCTTTTCTTTCCCTTTTTTCTCAAAATTTCAAATCACAAATATGAATAACCAAGTGGGAGATTTCTTGAATTTAATGAGATAATCTTGTATTCCAAGAATACATATCTTCATTCCATAACAAAATTCAAAGAAAATCTTTCTCCCCTTTTATCCATATTTTTCGAAAAAAAACAAGGAAAAATAGGCAACAAATTTATTTTATTTTTAAACACATTTTTCAGTTATTGGACTTTATCTTTGGGCTACTTGGGGGGCCTTTAGGAGAATTAAGATTGGACCTTCCAATGGACCTTGAATTATCAATATTGAGCCACAATATTATTCAAGCCCATAAATATTAATTAATTCCACTACATAATTAATATCAAGACTATCCATCTTAACCCATATTACAGTTAATATGGCTCCTGGTTATTATTTCCGTGTTTAAGATTATTTAGTCCATTAATTAATTCAAGCCACTGAAATAGCTTTCCATTAATTAATAATTTTTTATCCTTGGTAAAGGAACGGTTCAACATTATTATCCCATCTAGGAAACTAGTTCCACTTGCAAGATTTGGTATAATAAAACTTATGAACCTCCCGAGGGCAAATCGAACAAGCGTTTTGCACACGATTCTCCGATTAAATCTTAGCAATCGCGTGTGACCAATAATATTGCCCAAGATATAGGGTATTGAATCTCATTGATTCTCTTCCCATAATAAGTCAAAGCAATAGTTACTAACCACACGCAATCCTATTTAAGGGACGAAGATTAAGAAATAACTAACCACTGAGGTCTAATTCTTCCTAGTTCAGTTCTGAAGAATTTATCCTCCTGTAGGTCCTCTTCAATGCATCAGTCATGCACTAGTGTAATCTCTTGGTCAAGACAAACCAATCTGAGCCTTACACTACAACCTTTCACGATGGATTGTTCATTTCCATCTAGGTCGTGAATGGTGTACTTTTAGTTACAAGGAACTGTTAATTTAATCTTCTGTGATCTTGGTATCACTAAATTAACTACAATGTAACACGTACTATTTAATGAATAGTTATGCAGTAAATATATATAACATTCGATGATATTTAAAGCATCAGTGATAAACAATTTATTTCAGTAAATAAGTCCGAAAAGCAGTTAGTCTGATTATACAAAGTAAAAGTATATTTTCCAGTATAATCCCAACACCTACACAGCAGAGGAAGTTAAACATGCGCTTTGGGATATGCATCCGTTAAAAGCTCCGGGTTCGGATGGGTTTTCGGCTGAGTTTTATCAACGCATGTGGCTGACAATTGGGGCAACATTCATCGATGCAGCCCTCAACATTCTCAATTATGGCACCGACCTAACCCCTTGGAATCACATCGTTGTCACGCTTATTCCCAAAACGGATGCGCCCCGATCCATTAAAGAGTTCTGGCCCATTAGTCTATGCAATGTAGCTTACAAGGTGGTAGCTCGGGCCATTACAAATCATTTGAGATAACTCTAGAAGATATAATTGATCACCAGCAAAGTGCGTTTGTCTCGGGCAGACTCATTACGGATAACGTCCTACTAGGGTTCAAGTGCATGCACTGTCTACGACATAATAAGAAGACCAAGACGGGGTATGCACCACTTAAGTTAGACATGAGCAAGGCATATGATAGAGTGGAGTGGGGTTTTTTACGGGCAATGATGCTTAAACTGGGATTCCCCAGGATAGTGGTCGACCTCATTTTGCGGTGTATTTCCACAGTACAATACTCTTTTCAAATAAATGGCTCGGTGGTTGGAGACTTGGTACCGCAACGAGGTATTAGACAGGGAGACCCACTTTCCCCTTACTTATTTGTCCTGATAGCACAGGCACTATCGGCTATGTTTAACGGGTATGTCGAGGCGGGCTTAATCTGAGGTTGTAAATGCATTTTATAATTTACACATTTTTTATTTTTTGATCCCACGACTTATAACCTAGTATTAAAAAGTGAGGTGACCTCCATTTCCCATTTTTTTACTGGAAACTTAATTAAACATCATACTAACAATATTTTTTGGATTGAATTAAGATTTTTTTAGGCATTATTATTGCTTATAATGACATATTCTTGTGTCAGCTGGGTTAGTCTAACCTAAGAAAAATGGAGGCAATCCAAAACAACAAAAAAACACTTATAAAAAAAATAAAAAATGTAGGACACATCACTTTTACCTGCTAGATTATTTGGTATAGCAGATCGTAGGATCACAAAGTTAAAATATTGCAAGTTACAGGACAATAATTAGAATTTGAAAGTTGATAGGACAAAAAAGGGATAAATTACATAACAAAAAAAAAAACTATTTTCCTTACATATTAATATAAAAAACTATTAACATTAGTTGTTTTCATTAAACATCATCTCCTATTTTTACTAAATAATTACTTAATTAATATTAATGGTTTTCACTAAACAATAAGCACACATTTCATACTATAAACATAAACATGTTTCAAAAAGGACAAGACATATATACATATATACATGGATATACAAATGATTGGCGGATTAAATTTGGATCATATGAATATTTAGATCAAAAGGTCCATTATATTATGCATTAAAATTATAGACGTGTCGGGATTGTCCCGCATAAAGATAGGATCCAAATCTGAAAAACACACAAAGAGAGGAGCAAATTAATATGTGACCTGCATTTGACAATAGGGCAACCACCCATAAGTTGGACAAGAAGCACGCCCTCCGTGCTAAACCCCCTTACACTTGAAACAAAATAATTTTCTACAATTAGGAACTCGTTCCTTCACCACCGACCTCCCACAAGCAACGCATTGCAATTTCTGTCTGGGCAATACCATTTATCAAGCCCAAAATTGCTGACTCGGCTGCTAGGTCGAGCGTCTGGTCACAATTCAATGTGGGCCAAGGGATGGAGGGTAGAGATTGTGAGAGTGGAGATTGTGAGGGTGGAGATTGTAAGACAATCATCTACTTATGAACTGTGGGAATAGATTGTCAAACTTTCACAAAAATTATGATAATATTTTTTACGAGAAGCTAGAATTACGAAATTTGATAAGAAGATATTCATTTATTGAAAACAATTATCTATTTGTGATCAGAGGGAATAGATTGTCAAACTTTCACGAAAATTATGACAAAAAGATCAGCTGATTTCATTTTTCCCGAAAAAGTGGATACTAAAATTTGTATGTAGTATCTCAAATCGCGTACTCAATCGTTATGATATTAACTGATAGAGATGCTATGTAAAAGATTGAATTTCTCTCACTATAATTTTGGTGGAGTGTAGAATATCGTATTTATAATGATTTTTACAAGATATAAAAGAATATTCTACGCTATATAATCAACTGCCTTCAATCGAGAGGTCCGATATAATACGTCATGCAAATATTATCCCTTAATTTATGCGTGTGTATATACTTTTTATTTTTCTTGATTTCTATCTTTACGATACTTATATAAAAATTTGATCTTTTATCAAATATTATATGTATATTTTTGTGTATCTTATATATATACACTTATATATTATCCCGAAATTTTAGGATTGTTTCAAAATAATTTTTTAAATTTCTCAATGTTATTTTGACGACTAGATTTTCATGATCGAGTAATTAACATTATTATAATAATTAGAAATTCTCCTATAATTGCAGGATAATATATTTGACAATTATTTTATGTGAACCATTTTTTATAATTATTGCAATTTACTATTTGGATGCAAAAAAGAAAAAAGTTTCTATTTTTTGGAGTGTGTTGTGGTAGAACAAAGAAGTTGTCAATGCAGACTATTTTAATTTCTAGTGAATGATGTTTAATTACAAAAGGGCGCGGCTATCCACACCCATTAATTTGCTAAGTTCACCCATTACTTAGTACACCTCCCTCATAATTTACTTATTTTTAAATTTTACTTAATATACCCGCAATTAATTTACAAATATATCCCTAAATTAATATTTGCATCCTCTATTAATTATACACGCACCCACCACTTCTAAAATAGTTCATTATGATAGATTTACAAGGTACAATATTCTTTTAGTTTTTGAGGTGCCTGAGTATTCTTTTATTTTCCATTTTTTTAAGTTACTGAGTTTTTTATATATATAATTTTCTGATTAAGGCTTGTTTGAGAAAGGAGCTAAATCCGATTACACAATATTATGTTTAGTGGTAATTGTAAACAGAAAAATTCAAGGAAGCTTTGACCGTGAAGGAAAAAAATGGAGAAGGAAAGTGGCCAAATGTATGCAACATAATTGCAATTAATATTTTTTTACAGACTAAAACCAGAAGAAAATTCAATCATACAAACTTATTAAATTTATTCGCACACCTAAAGCGATCGAATAACCTAACATATACTCCCTCCGTCCCATTTGATTTTGCACCATTTGACTTGCACACATATTAAGAAAAAAAAATTGTATGTTTTGTTGACTTTTCAAAAGGGATGGAGGGTAGAGATTGTGAGAGTGGAGATTATAAGATTATTTTACATAATTGGGGTGCGCAAAAATTGTATATTTTGTTGACTTTTCAAAAGGGATGGAGGGTAGAGATTGTGAGAGTGGAGATTGTAAGATTATTTTACATAATTGGGGTGCGCAAAATGGATTGGGACGGACCGAAATGAAAAGTGTGCAAAATAAAATTGGGACGGAGAGAGTATTTGCTTCCTTCTTTCTCCATTTTTTTCTTCTCCATCAAATTGAATTTCTCTCTTACTAATCATCATAACTTGTTCAATTTCAATATTTAGGCTTCTTAATCCTGTTTTCACTCTCTAATCAACATGCAGAAGCATTTTTTTCCATCTTCGTAGACCACAACGCCTCCAAGTCCTCCGTCATACCCTTCGTTTCCATCTCGGCGATTTGCCAGCAACCGCCACCTCTAGCAGATCGCCTTCCGCTCTGTCAATCTATCTTCCGCCATTCGTATAGAGGTATCACAATTTAGGTCTCGGATGCCCTAATTATGTATATATAATTGTAGAGCCACCTAATTTTTTATTTCTCTCTTTAGAAATGTGAGAATAACTATATCATGGAATTAACATTGGTGAAATTTATGATACTTGAAGCATTTGCAGAGTGCGAATTATTCGAAAAATGAAAGTTATAGATTATTACTAACTTCTCTTTTGTTCCTTTCTATTTTGATATTTCAGTGATAAATAAGAAAGAATGAAGTGGAAAAAACATTTGACCTGTTTGATCATTAGGTGTAACATTTTACATGTTCTTGGAGTGAATCCTCTTGACGATTTTTACAATGTAAATCTTCCACACTGGAAGTCTGTTTTGCTACAAATTCAAGGCGCACATAGTTAGTTATATCTTTCTTCTTTGTTGTTTTTTAATAAGTAGATTGTCTGCTAACTGCGGTCTGGTTTGTTCCTTTTGTTATTAATACTCTCTCTCTCTCTCTAAAAAAATTGATGCAGCAATAATGTTGGATTTTACAATGTTATTCATATGTCTACCCAAAATCCTACATATGACTCTCCAAGATGCTTGAAAATGTATCTATTGCACAAGCATTGGATTCATATTTTTTTTCTAATAATACATGTGCTTGGTTATGTTATTATCTCATTAAATGAGATAATGACAGGATTTTTAACATTTATTGACAACATGTTATTTGACTGAACATTGAAAACAAACAGTTATCACAACTATTGTAGCTTGATTGATTAGTTCTAGTATATAAGAAATAAAAAATTGAGCGCTTTTTATGCTTATTGGATGCAGGTCACATCATCCTTCTTCAGTATTAATGTGTTCTTTTAATTTTAAATTGTCTATTTCAAACTAACCCATTGTCTACTTGAATGTGGGTGAATGTGGATATATATTAGTGTTGAAACTAGGGTTCGGGCAAAAATTTGGTGGGAAAAATCAAGGTTTTCCCACAATTTTTTGCCAAATTTCATTCTGATTGGGCTAAAAAATGTAAGTGATTTGGCGCAAAAAATGTTGATTGGTTGAGAAATTAGGCCCGAAAAAATAAAGGTAAGAACTTTTGGTTATTTTGAATCGATGGGACCATATATGCAAGTGGTTGAAGGTAGTTTAAGTGGTTAAATGCAGATTAATTATGTCAGATAACTTATGGGACCAAATACGCAAGTTGTTGAAAAGGTGGTTAAGTGTTTAATTCACATTAATTATGTCTCATAACGTTTGGGACCAAATCAAAGTGGATTTAATAGTTTCATTCTGGTGGAACCAAATTTGAAAGTTAAAAATCTTTGCGTGACTAGGTTTGCCAAAAGGTGGGACTCTGGGTTGAAAACCCTCGTGGTTAAATGGGACCAAAAAGTCAAAAAAACTCAAAAAGGCACTAATAAATATAACTAGAATTCCATTAAATTTAGTTACTACATCCAAGTGAGATTTACAGACTTTTTTTTGCAAATTATCCATCATAAACGTAACAAATTCCACTTCTGATGGACTTCTTGAATACCTCATCACCTTTAATTGTTTTGGCCCAAGATATCCTGGAGTAGTTCTCTCTACGAATTTCATCTCATAAGGCATATTCCCCCACAACAACTGGAAATAAAAAAAAAAAAAATATAGGAGTACTAGTTTATTTTCAAACCATGTTGATACTTTGCTGAAAATAGTGTCGTTGATATGTCAATCTTGTTGGGGAAAATTAGTTTTGAAACAATTAATTAAATTTGTTGGAATTTAATTGATATTTAATAAGAGTATTGGACACTCGTCTTTGACCAATTAAATGAGAGCTTAAATTTAATTTTTGGAAAATTAAACGGTATATGACCGATTTACTCTCGGAGTAAATGATCGTAGTGTATTTATAATTTCAAAATCGAATTTTGGTGAGTGGGAAATTAAATCATGAAGTTGAGACGTCAAAATACACTTTATGGATTAAAGTGTTGTTGGGTAGTGTGAAAATTAACTGAGAGTTAATTATCTCACATTGAATTAATTTAGTCCACGAATTTGAGTTTGAAGCATAATGAATGTAGACGTTCGGGACGTTCAAATTAATTGACGTTTCAAATCAGATTGTAAAGTAAGACGTTACATGATGACATTAAGTGTCATTAATGAAGACGTTTCAAAATGGAAATAATTTAAATAAATGACATTAATTGTCATTGTGAGCCCGAATTAAAATCATTATGTCTCCCACCTGATGGACATACCTATAAATAGGTTGTATTCATATGTTCATTTTCATCAAAAAGAAAACCGAGAAATAGAACAATCAAACGAGAAGTTTTTCCAAAGTGCATGCATTCATGCTCGTTTGCATATTCATATAAAGTGCAGTCTAGCTTTCAAATCATTTTCAGTTCGGTGGAGCTTTATACGTTGTGGTGTTGTTCGTATAAAGACGAAGTCAATTTACCTCTTGTTGTTGTTTTATTTTGTGCTTGCTGGTTTCGTGTGTGCAGGTTGTTGTTCTTGAACATGCTCAAAGTGGGAAGTTGTTGTTCGTGGAAAGCTGCTACAAGGGGAAAAGTGTTGTTTTGGAAGAGTATTAGTTCGTGAATTAAAAAAGTATTAGTTGAACTTTTCCACTTTTCTGTTTTCCTTTATTTTATTTTCCGTCAATATTGTAAGCCATCGTTGGTACTCAAATTTCTAACAAACCTTTAATTACCAAACATTTTTGTGTAATTTATAAGAACCCAATTAAAAACGGATTGACCTGTCGTGCATTTACTCATACCTGTATTTCACGGTCAACATCGGAGGAAACGTGGAACTCCAAATATTGATATTCCAACTGTAACAACAAGCATAATCAAAATTTGATCATCAGATTATAAGTTAAAGCATATATATTTAAGAAAAGAAGGCAAAATTACTTAATGAGAAGTGAAGTTCTCATCCGAGAGTCTGTCGAGTAAGGCAGGCGGTATTTTGAGCACCACTTCTTCAAGTGAGTTACCACGGGTTCTCGAGGGAGTGAGCCTGGGCACATTGTTGATTTGCAGGATGAAGGATTTCGGCACTTGATAACAAACCAAAGAAATGAGGTTGATCATGTTAGATACTTGTATATACTCAATATCAAGACAGTATGATATGTCCAAATGCTTCAACGAAGAATGACCAGTAACGACCACTTCTCTCAAACTCAAGTGACGAATGGACAAGCTCACAAGAAGAGGCGAGTATCAAAGTAGACGTTGAATTGCTCCATTTTCCACAGACGCTAGTTAAAGCTATTTTCTTAAGGCATTTGAAGTCGGACATTTCGAAAAAATCACAAAGCCTAATAATGGGATGGTGGTTCCCGCTGTGGTAATTCAAATGTAAGTCTATGATTCCAACTTCTTCAGTCAATACAAGCTCGAGCAACATACTGATAATATTAATATCGAATATTCCCTCGAAAAAAGGCATACATACCTTGAACTCTTTAATTGCCTGAATTTTCTTATGTGACTCGAAGAAATGGCAAGTCAACTTAAAGTATTTTTCCATTTTTACCAACATAAAGTAGTTTTCCATATTTACAACATAGAGTAGTTTTCCATATTTACAACATAGAGTAGTTTTCAGTGTTTTCTACTTCTAATTTGTTAATCTCCCCACGACATAACCCCAAGAACTACCGTGTAAATGCACTTCTGCAGAAATAATCCAATTTCCCTTTTTCTCCTTTAGAGCCTGCATAAATATCTCCTCTCTCTTTCAGTGAGGGGAGGAGGTTGAAGCGAGTGGTGATATAAGCATATAGATCGCCGCCATCGTTAATAAGATGATGGTCGCTACAGCTTCATGAAATGTCAGTCGAGATATTATGGATATAAGAATATCATCCGACAATTCGTTAATTATGTCCTACAATTTGAATTGGTAAATTTGATACTATTAATTACCCCATAATAAATTCAATAAAAGAAAATATAAGTCTCTTGTTATGGTGCACACACAAAAATATATATATATATATATATATATATATATATATATATAATATATAATCCCTCTCGCTTTCTCATAAATGCTTTCAAATACTACTTTTCTTCATACCTATAAATATACAAACACAAGATAATTAATAAATAGAGTTTACTACTGAATACAAGTTTCACTTGCAACAACAAATTATTTTATTGTGTGGTCATATTACAAATTAATATATATTGATATTTGCAAAAACTAGTTAATTCTCTTCCAAAATAACAAGACAAAGAATTCATTAATTGAGAGCACCAATAAAAAGCTTATAATTCAATCAGAAGCATCATGGGTTTTCAATGTAAAGAATTATTAAATTTCATTCAAGAAATTTGATATTATTACTACAAAATCTAAGAAATTTTAACACGAGTGGGTGTGACAATCAAAATAAACAACGCGAGAAACCAACTATACATATATAATAATAATAGTACCAGTTCAGTATTTACCTTTCAACATATTTTCTGATTATCTTAAGGTTCAGGTCAGATCTAGGAAGTCAAGAAGTATGTTAAAAGAATTAATGTTTAGCTTATGCATATAAAAAGTAATTGGATTGCAGATGATTTCAATTGAATCCCATGAAAAATATTCAAAGATTTTGACGGATTAATTACTTAAACTAGGACTAATTTTTGTGATACACATTTGTGATAATTTTTGTTGTGTATTATCACAAAGATTTTTTTTTTTAATTTGTAAGTTGATCTAATTCACAAAGATTCTGAGGAGTTAATTTTTGTGATAATTGTTTAGCTTACACTAGGACTAATTTTTTTCTTTTAAAGAAATGGGCACATTTGTGATATATTTGGAGTGTATTAATCACAAAGATTTTTTAATTTTTTTTAATTCAATCTATTTTATAACTTGTTTCGATTCGATATACTGGCCTAATTTAAGAGTAACTAAGAATAAACTTTTTTGTGATTTTATAAAAATCAGCGTGGTTGATTGTAATTTGTTATACTTGTTGCGTACATGTCGAAACACTTCTCTTTAATCAACTACTACTAAATGTCATGTGTGCTATGTGGGGATTTAAAAATAATTATTGCAATATATAGAATATAGAATAAATTTAAAAATAACATATTATACTATAATAAATGAATATGTTTAAAAATAATATATTCTACTTTATTCCTTCCTTAAAAAAATATCTTTTTAAGCTCTAAATTTTATTTCAAATTATTTTTCTTCTAGCAATTTTCACCCCCTTTCCTCTCAATTTATCCCATTCAAATATCTCTAAAAAAAAGATTTAGTTAAAAGGAATTTTTTTGTTATTCATCTCTTATATTTTTCTTATTATAACATAAATTATTATTTCCTAATTTTTCAACACTCCCTCTTAAGTCCCATCTTTTAATGAAGGAAATGAACGAGAGAAGAAATAAAAAAGGAGATAGAAAATTGCAGATTAAAAATTAATTAAAGGTAAAATTGTGTAAATTTTATGTTTCTTAATTTTTTTTCTGAATAGCTAAAAATGAATTTATCAAGGAATAAAGAGGGTATTTACTTCTGAGTATGTCACATGTACACTGGGTGCATTATGCAATTTAAATGTACTTTTGAAACGTGTAATTTATTTTTCTAAAATATTTAAATTGTTTACATTGGTACCTTCAACTTTTTCAATAATTTACACCGCAATAACAAGTGAAATGATTAAAATGTTAACTTTTTATAAATTACAGGACCAAAATCAAAGTCCGTATAACAGGTAAGTTATCAGACAAAAAATTGATTTTTCCTAAAATAAATTTATTAATATGTAAAACTTAGGTCACTTTGTGTTAAACTCTAATGACCCTGTAACTTATTCCAAATAAACAAACCAATCACCCCCTTATAATATTCTTGAAATATTCAAACGACATGTCATATTTTAAAGAAACTTAAGTTAAGGGCCTGTTTGGATTGCATTGATAATACAACATTTATGTCAAGTACAACTATCGTAGATAGACATGATTATCAGTGATGTAAAAGTCCCGACTAGTCCCCGCCTAGGCGGAGTCTAGGCGCTAGGCAGTCGTCGGGTGACCCGATTTTGCCTAGGCGCCGCCTAGACGATCGCGGAGCTAGACGGCTAAGTCGGGAGCTAGATGTTCAACACTAAGGTGTTATTTGATAATGAAAGTCTTTGTTCTTAGAATAAATTGATGGTAAGATAAAGATTGATAATTTTCACTACACTAAAATTCCAAAACACAAATTTGTTTAGTTTTTTTATATTAAATTATTCTTCTTGTACTCTATAATGGATAATAGATATAAGAAAAGGTGTTTCAATTGTTATCTAGATTTAGGGTGTTGTATAATGAATTTGTTAATTAATTTTGAAGTGTATTTTTGTTATAATATATCGATAAGTAGTAAATAAACTCATTTAGATGAAAAAAAACAAAAGAAAATCGAACCGACTAGTCCCCGCCTAGACGGCCTAGGCGCTAGGCGGTCCATATCCGCCCGACTACCGATTTTCGACTTCTGCACCCTTGATGATTATATGAAGAATTTAATACAATAAAACATTTAAAGGGTGCTCTGTAAAAATTGCATGTAATGAAATGAGAAGGAAATGAAAATGAAAAAAAAAAAAAAAAAACCAAAGTCAAACCACATATATTTGAGACTTCAGACAAATTTATTTATTTAGTGCAATAATTATTGCTTAAATACTAGAAATAAAGATGCAAAAAGATGCTAATCAAATAATAAGAATCTCAATAATAAAAGAAAAATAATAAAAAAAATATTATCTTTCTTAAAAAAGTTTATTCTCAAAATTTTTAATTTTTTTTACAGGAAAATAAATATATTAATCAAATATCGGAAGGTTAATTCCAGATCAACAACATCAACAATCATCTTAAAGAATGTATAACCGAGAACAACAAAACATCATGAAAAAAAGCAAATTAAGGCAAAATTCAATGGTAAATACAATTTCCCGATCGACGCACCCAACTAAATACACATGAATTAAAAGACAAGCAACGCTAAAGGGCGTCAAAAACCACCCACCAAAGTAAGAAAGATCCATTTGGGGTTTTGCAAAGCAAATAAAACAACTTGTGAATCCACTTCAATCACAATATTGTGGACACCTTCAATCACAGCACGCTTCACGCCCTCTAGAACCGCCAAAGCTTCCGCTTCTCCAAATTAAATCATAATAATTTACTCAAATTGTCATTAAATTTTGTTCATAAATTAAATTCTAAATCCCCATCATAATTCACTCAAATTGCAATTAAATTTTGTCCATAAATATACTCCAAATCCCCCTTTACTCTCGTCTCCACTCTCTACCTTATTAAGAACTGGTATTTCGCCCGTGCGATGCACAATTTTAAAATTTTGATTATACATATTTACGTTAGTATTTATTAAATATTATTTTTCATATATGTGCATTGAATATTTTTTTTAAACCTTAACATTTATGTTAAGTTGTTACGAAATGATTAAGTGACTAAATACATATAATATAATCGAGATTGAAATATCTTAAAATCAAAATTACACAATAACTCAAAGAAAACAAATGTGGTCATTTCCTTGGAAAGAAAAACCTGAATGTGGGCCATTAGATATATGGGCTTATCCATGATTCAATCATTCAAAACATGAGAATGGGCTCATATGCCGTAACACTTGTTTCAAGGGTCTGGTTATTCACACCCACAATATTAGTAAATATACACAGTTAAATTTTTTGTTATTTTATTATAATTATGAAAATACTGTATTACCCTTACTATTTTTATCCCCCACAAAATCCTTAATTTTTGTAACTCCTGGCGACCCCCCCTCACCGTCCCACCCTCTTCTCCTTTTTAGTGAAAAACAAAACTCATAGGATCGATTTGCCTCACGCATTCGGCATAAGTACAATTTAAGCACAAATTACACCCGCCCCTCTTAAAGTGTTAAAGCAATAATGCCTAACTTATGCCCCATCTAATCGTGAGACTGTCTCATGCAAGTATGTCTCTTTCCTGAATCATCTATTGGTAGCCTCATCCACTTTCCTCCTCCCTGTTTTCTATCAAAATAAAACAAGAAAAAGATAAAAACGAAGATCAAAGGAAAACCACTTGAGACGTGCTTAAAATGCACTGTCCTAAAAAAAATACACTTAACAATCTATCGAGATTAATGTTTTACAGGATAAACCTGTAAGAGAGCAAACAAATAATAAACCCAACCAAAAAAGAATAAAACAAAGAAAAAGATTTATCTTAAATGAATTATCTCATTTGTTCTCAATAAACATTATAATATATAAATAATATAGCGGCATGTAAATTGGTTTTTAACCACCTTAAGAATAGGGGATATCCAGCAAAATATGTTGACTCCGGAGTTGAACGTGAAATACTAATGCAGGGAACAACGTGAACTACACAAACAATTTTCTTAATCTCCGATTTGATTATGGAATACCGTAAATGAGGAAAACAAGAGAAAACACTCTCAATATTTTAATTTCATAATCAACTAAATAATACTTTTTACAATGAACCCTTTAAACAAAAGCGCAAAACCTAAAAGATAAACACGGAGATAATCTACGAAATTATATCTAATAAATTAAAGATCCTAATTAAACTAATTTTCTAATAATCTTGATTCTCCAAATCAACTCATAATTATGCGAGATTGCTATGGCGATCTCGTTTCCATCATTCTCACCCTCTTTGAAACGATTTGTCCTCGAATCTAAATCGGTCCAAATCTCCAGGAATAAAGTATAATCATCAAATAATTGAGCTCAAAAATATCTGTCATTCTAGTATGACTCAAAACCTTCAGGCAATAGGACATAGGTTTCATAGCACTGTCAACAAAATAACTATCATTAATTATAAAAAGATAACAATTATTTTGCGAGATATAACCTTCATCATAATCGAGGTAGGAGTCATCGTATGCCGTAACAAAATGTGGAAAAAATAAAACGTGACCATTTTATGTAACAAATTTTTTGCACGGACCGTCTTCAGGCTCAACGTTGAAAATGGGATTCACATAATCAATTATGAGCTCCTTTTTATCATAAATAGGTGGCTCATCGTAACAAAAATTGTCAAAATAATCCTCAGGCTTGTGGTCACCATTAGAATTATTAAACCCAAATGACCCAATATGAGACTCAGACCCATCAAGAATAGATCCATCATGCTCGATAGATCCATTAACTAAATCAGGGCCATCAAAATATGTGTTGTCAAAATTAGAATCAGAGCCAATAAAATTCAAAATCTTCAAAAATATCCACACGCCCACCATGTAAGTTTGATCCAGCAAGCTCAAAATCAGTAATAAACTGGCTTTTTCCAACATACCCAAGAGGAGGCGCAAGCTTAATCTGGTTCAACATGCTATCAGGCTCATTTATGCCATTAGAATAATTAAGCCCAAAAACACATTTTCACATACCATCTGTAAACACGTTGCACACATGAGGTCGAATTTTTGGAAACACAACCATTCCATGGTCATTTCCTCCGCAATTGATACATCAGAAGTTATCCGGTGGCTGGCGACCCTTGAACGCAGGCGCTCTGCTCATAGGGCATTGGTAGTGAAACATGAGAATGAAGCCATGATCGAATTAGACATAGTGGCTCGGGAAAATCGTCCGGCGGCAGGCGGCGGAACAACACCGTAGGACTGGCGAAGAGAGGGCCTTTCTCTAATCCGGGTAAGAATCTAGTCGAACTCTTCTGAGCCTTACCGGCAATTGGGTAATCTCTGAGATGATAAGGGAGAGTCCTTTTTGGGTAGAAACTCACTATTGACATGTTTTCTGAATTAGTACCATTCAGTAATTTTAGGCTTATCTTGACAGAATCGGGCGGATCTTAATTCTTGCCACCACATGGAGGCGCACGACGGTTGGGTGGGGCTGCCTTGAAGGTAGTGTGTTCTTCATAGGCGTGGAGCCAATCCATACACGCATCTACATCATTGCTTCGGTAAAACTCCGGCAGATCTATCGTAAATCCATTACAAATGCGATGATCAGCCATAGGTGGTGCATCTTGATGGGGTAGGGTCAGGAATTGACTCTAACTGCCTCAAGTTTTGTTGTTTATTGTGCACACAATGTCTGAATAGATTGGACGAGAATCACAATCTGATATTTCAATTTCTGCATCTCCCGCGCATTCCGACGAGGAGGCATTGAATGGAGCGTACCGCAACTCTGGATACCAACTAATGCAGGGAACAAAGTGAACTTTACAAATATTTTCTTCGATAATTTGATTAAACCAATAATCAAGAATGAAAAAAAACAAGAGAAAACACTCTCAATATTTTAAATTAATAATCAACTATATAATTCTTTTACAATTGAACCATTTAAATAACAACGGAAACCTAAAAGATAAACACGGAACTAATCTATGTAAATTATATCTAATAAATTAACGATCCAAATTAAACTAATTTTATAATAATCTTGATTCTCCAAATCAACTCATAATTAACCGAGATAGTTATCGCGATAACGTCTCCATCATTCTCACCCTCTTAGAAACGATTCGTCCTCAAATCGAAATCGATCTCGTCTCCTTAGGAATAAATTAAAACCATCAAATAATTGAGCTAAAACAATCTTAATAGCACTGCCAACAAAATAACTATAGTTAATTATAAAAAAATAACAATTATTTCAACGAGATATAACTTCATCATAATTGAGGTAAGACTCGTAGTATGCGTATCAAAACTTGAAAAAATTACATCGTGACCATTTTCCGTAACAAAATTTTTTGCATGAATAAGTCTTGTGTTCAACGTCGAAAATGTGATTCACATAATCAATTACGAAGTTTTCTTCTTCATAAATAGGTGGCTCATCTTAATCAAAATTGTCAAAATAATCCCCAGGCTCGTGGTCACCATTAGAATTATTAAACCCAAATGACCCAATATGAGACTCAGACCCATCAAAAAATTAGATCCATCGTGCCTGATAGATCCATTAATTAAATCCGGGCCATCAAAAATCTGTGTTCTCAAAATTAGAATCAGGTCCATCAAATTCAAAATCTTCAGAAATATCTTCAGACCCACCATGTAAGTTTGATCCACGAAGCTCAAAATCAGTACTAACTGACTCGGTCCAACATACACAAGAGGAGGCGCATGCTTAACGGGTCCAACACGTAGGTCCCGAATCCAGCCCGAGATGGCAGTGTTTCAAAGGAGGGTGAATAGACTTCAAACTTTTACGTGATCAACATGATTTGCAAGTTAATGTTGATATAGAGGCGGTGAATTAGTATGATCGATATTCAACCTATTGATCGCTATGAAGTCGATTGGCCATTTCTATCGATTTAACCGATGTGTGGAAACTTTTGTTAACCCGTGTGAAACCCTCGAGTAAATCGGTCTTAAGGTTTTCGGGATAAATCGAGACAAAGTGTCGACTGACGTCAAGAGCTTAAGACAAAGAATCACACAAGATTTATAGTGGTTAGGACTAACTTGTCCTACGCCCACTCTTCCCTATCGAAGGGGCACTCACTAACCAATTGACTTAGTTTAATGTATTTAGTCAACACAAAGACAAACAAATGTTTATAGAGTTCTCACTCACACCGCCGTAAATAAAACTAGAAACTCAAGTTTGAAATCTTGCTAACAAACTTAACCTATCAACCGATTTTGGGTAAGATTTATTTGGTTTTCAACCTGAAATCTATCCTAGTATTTGAGTAGCCTAAGTTTCAATGAGATAAATCTCTTGCTAAGAAACTAAGGGATGAACACTTGAAATATTTGCTTGAGTTCTTGTTTTCTTGTGGAAATGGCTTGAGTGTTTAAGCTTGTAGAATTTCCGTCATCTTACTCAAGGTTGATCTCTTATTTATGTAAGTTTAAATCGTACTAGCCGTTGGAGAGAAATTTGAATTTGGTCTATTTGAAAAAGGTTTAGGGTGATTTTGTTGAGATTTAAAGGCGTAAACACGTAATATATATGCTGAAATGAAATATGGGGTTCACCAACAACGAACAATTAATTGAATAATTAAATACGAGTAAATGTAAAATGTAATTTTATGTTAATTGCAGATAACGGATTCCTCAACTATGGTATCCACGTAACAATAGTTTACTAATTTGCACTGATCTGCCAACGTTGAATCCTCGAGATGAATTTGCTAGGAAAATTCTAACTTAGAGATTTTATGGAGAAAATATGAACTCATGTAATATGAATTCCCAAGAGCTCATATATATAGGAGGAGACCCAACTTAAATCTTAAGCTAACCTTTATTGGAAAAATCTTAATAAAATAAATCTTTATTTATTTCCCACATATAAAATCTCTACGGATTTAATTCCATGTATATCAAATCTCTACGGATTTGATTCCATACATATTAAATCCTATAATAATAATATTCCATATATTATTATTGAGAATTCTATTTAATTAAATCTAATTTAATTAAATAGTAATAATAATTAGTTCTAAATATAATTATTATTGTATTCTCCATAAATTAAATATTAATATCATATATAATATTTAATCAACCAACTATAATTAGTAAACAACCGTTACTTGTTGTGTGACCCATAGGCCCTCATATATCGAGTGATTAGTCAAACTAACGGTCTTAATTGAACCCTAGACAATAAATCAGATATTCTCAATATGTGAGGTAACGTTATTTAGAAATGTGCAACTACTAGTAAATCAAAACATGGGCTATTACGATTTCCTTCATTTTCATTCAATAATACTAGATTAAGTCTTGAACATGATGAAGTGTCTATTCAAATAACTTAATCATATTGTCTCTATCACTAATTGATCATGTATGTCACACTTAGCCACAAAATCTAAGTTGACGTGCATCGACCGATGACTTGAATATATCCTCGTAATCATATTGTCTCTATCACTAATTGATCATGTATTGTCTCTATCACTAATTGATCATGTATGTCACACTTGCTTCTTCCTCAAAATACAATCTTGAATATATCCAATATATTCTATTTCCCAAAAATATCTCCCAACAAAATCTTTCCTCCCTTCTTGTCCATAATTTTCTAAAAATATCAAAATAAATAGGGAAGGAATAAGATCTTTTACCTTATATGAATTTATGGGATAAACTTGTATCTCAAGAATACTTATTCCATAAAATCTTTCCAAGAAAATCAAGAAAAATCTTTTCTCTCTCATACTCATAATTTTGAAAATAATAAGAAAAAAATAAGCAATAATATTTTTTTTCTTTTTTTTTATTAATTGGACTTTAATTGGGCTATTTGAGGGCCTTTATGAGAATTAAAATTGGACCTCCAATGGGCTAAGAATCTTTAATTGTATGCATTTTTTAAAAATAAAAATGATGAGAAGATGATTGTCAACCTCCATGAATTTTATAAAATTTATGCATGTTAAACTAAATGGGTTTAAAAAAAAAGATCAGTACAGGTGGTCACATTAAAAAGTGATCTTTTGAACTCCCGCTAACGATACCAATTGTTGGTCCCAAAAAACTCGATTTAAAAAGTCAAAAAATCTCAATGGGAGGTGACTTTAAATTTTTTGCAAATGTGTTATGCAGATTTGCTAAAGTATGTATGACACTTAATATGAAAGCAAATAAGAACACACGTATTTTTATAGTGGTTCAGACGAACTTGTCCTACATCCACTCTTCCCTTCATCGGGCACTTCCTTAACCAATAAATATTTATAGAGCTCTCACTCAATCCAGGACTTATCTCCCTCACTTGGATGCTTTATAGATATTTAATGAATTCTCACTCTCTGACTTATCTCCCTCACCGGATTGCCTTCTTGGACTTATCTTCCTCACGGGATCGTCTACCCCCTTACAGGGATTGCCTCTTAACTACCCTCACTTAACCACTAATTTTATCTCTCAAGAAAGGGTATGGGTTTGGTACTATTTTTTTCCAACTAGGTGAGATTTTCCTTACATTGTTTTTAACCTTTAAGCTAAGGTTGGGGAAAATCTCTCTCTGCTTAGGATATTACATTTATGCTTAGATCTAATGTAGAACACTCTCGGGGTAAATTTGAATATTTAATGCTCTGTGTTCTTGAATGGAGATGTTTGAATATTTGGCTTTAATTTTCACTTTTAAAGATCCTCCATTGTTTTCTTTTTGAAGATAGTGCAATGTATTTATAGTGTGGATTTAAATATTACCGTTGGAGTAATATTCAAATACATACTAATAAACTTCAGCCTTTTCTTTTCATTATATTGCAATCGTGTTTTTTGCGACTTTATGTCACATCAATACGTGTGTTGTCATCTTCTCATCGGGATGTACTTTCGTGTCTAACTGATCTGATCAACTACCGATTTCGGTCACAGATTTTTTGGTGCGCAGAATCGTCAAGATGACAGATCGGATCAAGACAACATTAGGGTTAGCACAACATTAGGTCACCAGATCAGTCAAGAACATCGTGCCACCAGATCCGCCAAAGAATATCAGTCGTTTTCGATCAAAGACAAATTAACATGCGCTTTTTGTTCAAATTTCATCAGTTACATGGAACTCAACAGTCCCGTTTTGTTCCGATCGGCCTTTGCCTTCTTGATGAGTTCCCTCAACTTGTTACCGTAAGAATACAACTAAGTCTAGAAATGCAAACTTTCTATACAACTTAACTTGTCCTATTACAAGGTGTTTTGGCATAATAATCAAAACTAAAATTATCCCAACAAAGCCAAATATTATTCAAGTCCATTAATATTAATTTATTCCACTATAAAATTAATATTGAACTATCTATCTTAACCCATATTACGATTTCACAATAATATGACTCCCGGTTATTATTTCCCGTGCTTAAGATTATCTAGTCCACTAATTAATTAAGCCACTGAACAAGCTTTATATTAATTAATATCTTTGTCCTTGGAGTAAAGACAGCTCAACATTATTATCCATACCGGAAATAAATTTTCACTTACAAGATTTGGTATGATAAAGCTTCGAGCCCAATTAATGGGACAAATCAAGCAACCCGCATATACCGCACCGATTCTCCGTATTAAATCTTAGCAATCGTTATGTAACTAATAATATTGTCCAAGATATAAGGTATCGAACTGCGTTGATTCTTTTCCCATCATAAATCAAAGCAATAGTTATTAATTTCATGATCCTATTTATGGGCGGAGATAACGAACATTCGAGGTCTAATTTCAGATATTCAATATGAAAAAATTTATCCTCATGTAGGTCCTATTCAAATAAGATCATAATGCACTAGTGTAATCTCTTGGTCAAGACAAGCCAACCTCGAGCCTTACACTTCAACCTTTCATGATGGATTGTTCATTTTCATCTGGGTTGTTAATTTGTACTTAGTTACGAGGAATTGTTAATTTGATCTTCCGTGATCTCGTATCACCAAATTAACTACATTGTAATGCTTACTTTTTTATTGAACAAAGTTTACAACAAATATAACATTCAATCATATTTTAATACAATAGTGATAAATAATTTATTTAAGTAAATAAATAAGAAATTCAAGATGGTTATACAAAGTAAAAGCATATTTTCCAAAGATAACCCCAACAATCTCCCACTTATACTCAAAGTCCGCTTTTAAGTATACTACAACACGCCTGCGGTTCTACGTGACATCTAATGTCACCTACACTAACCTAATAATATTTCTCCCACTTATACTCAAAGTTTGCTTTTAAGTATACTACAAAGACGTCTCGTGTTCTCGTGACATCTAATGTCACCTACACCTAACCTAATAATATTTATCCCACTTATACTCAAAGTAGATTGGCAATGCTCTTGACACTCATTCCTTCCACATGTCTCTCGAATGTATTCTCGAGGCGCCCTTTATGAATGGATCTACTAGGTTGTCTTCCAACGCAATCTTTGCCAACCTTTATGTCACCTCTCTTAACGATTTCTGTGATAAGATGGTATTTTCTTTCTATGTGTTTCTACTTTGCTTTGTGGGCTCTTGCCCTAGA
The DNA here is from genome assembly GCA_037126765.1 of Stenogyne calaminthoides. Classification (NCBI taxonomy): domain Eukaryota; kingdom Viridiplantae; phylum Streptophyta; class Magnoliopsida; order Lamiales; family Lamiaceae; genus Stenogyne; species Stenogyne calaminthoides. Next base: position 7,009,916 of record JBBCBC010000024.1, on the reverse strand, counting down.
ATTTGCAAGAATCGCTTCGACATTATCACGAAGAAACCGTGATTGTCTTGGGCAAATCGAGAACAAAGTCCAAGTCCACTAGGAAGTTCTTGAGCCAAATCGGCCCCTTTTCACGCTTTCACAAAGCAGCCTACATATCGGCTTCCATGGTAGAATCTGCGATGCATTTCGCTTAACGCTTCTCCATGTTGGCGCTCTTCCCCCAAATGCAAAATACACTACCCGAGGTTAACTTTTTCGAGTCTATGTCTTATTGGAAATCTGAGTCCATGTAACCGGTGGGGATCAGACTGTCTGACCGATAAACCAACATTTTGTCCCGTGTCCTCTTTAGATACTTTAGAATGTTTTTAACTGCAGTCCAATGTTCTTTCCCAGGGTTACTTTGATATCTTGCTACCATGCCTAAGTCAAAGCACATATCCGGTCTCGTGCACAACATTGCATACATGAGGCTTCTGCGCAACAAGGCGTAGGAATCCCTTCATGTCATCTATCTCTTCTTGGTTTTGGGGACACATTTCCTTGAATAGATGGATTCCGTGTCTAAAAGGCATAAAGTCTTTCTTTGAATCTTGCATGATGAATCGCTTCAAAATGGTATCTATGTATGAAGCTTGTGAGAGGCCGATCATTCTTCTCCTGCGATCTCGAGTTATCTTGATCCCTAGGACGTGACCAGCTTCTCCTAAGTCCTTCATATCAAACTGTTTTGACAGCCATGCCCTTACGTCTAATAGGACCTTTACATCTTTCCTAATGAGTGAATGTCTTCACGATAATACTAAGAATACCAAGGGTTAAACACGCTTTTTACAAACATTAACTTTCAAAATTGTTTTGATCAAAACAATAGGATTTTATAACCTATCAAAACATTGATTCCAAGTACAAGATCTTTGCTTCGGTCCATAAATGGACTTTAGCTTGCAAACCAGATTTTTCGGACTTTTTTTTTCAATGAAGCCAGGTTGTTGCATATAGATTTTCTCGTGTCAAGACTTCATTTGAGGAAAGTTGTCTTGACATCCATTTGCCAGATCTCAAAATCTAGGTGTGCAGCAATCAACAAGAGAATGCAGATGGACTTGAGCATGGCTACGGGCGAAAAGATTTTCTCATAATCGATCCCTTCTTTCTCAGTGTACCCTTTCGCCATGAGTCTTGCTTTAAAGGTTTCCACCTTCCCGTCCGGTCCCCTCTTTCTCTTGTATACCCACTTGCATCCAATGAGTTTCACCCCATTAAGTGGTTCGACTAGCTCCCCACACTTTATTGTGATCTATTGAACCCATTTAAACTTCCATTTGTAGTTTGCCAAGAATATGCATCCTTGTCTTGGATCGCCCTCGTCAATGCGACCACGGGTCTCATTCTTCTCCGGAGATCAAGTCCAGAAATCATGGATCAAGAGAACCAAGAGTCCCGAATTCAAGCAATATCCGCTTAGGGGCGCTTGCAAATTCAAGAGAACCAAGAAAGTCCACGAGTCAAACAAACACATTAAAAAGGAAAGACATCTTATACGCAGAAATCGTTAAGAGAGGAGATATAGATGTGGCAAAGATGGCATTCCGAGGGCGACCCTAGCGCATCCATTCAAAAGCGTCCGCCTCTGAATACATTCGAGACATGTGAGTGGGAATGGGTGTCAAGACCGTTGTCAATCTGCTTTGAGTATAAGTGGGGAGAAATTATTAGGTTCGTAGTAGGTGACATTAGATGTCACGGACTACTCGAGACATGTTGTAGTATACTTAAGTTGACTTTGAGTATAAGTGGGAGATTGTTGGGATTATCTTGAAAAGTATGCTTTTTTACTTTGTATAATCGAAACGGAATTTTGACTTATTCTTTGAAATAAATTGTTTATCGATGCTTTAAATATGATTGAATGTTATAGATATTTACCGCATAACCATTTCAATAATTCAGACGTGTTACATCAGAAAGTTAATTTAGTGATACCGGATCACGTAAGATTAAATTAATAAGATCCCTTGTAACTAAAAAGTACGCCATTCACGACCGGATGGAAATGAACAACCATCACGAAAGGTTGAGGTGTAAGGCCCAGATTGGTTTGTCTTGACCAAGAGATTACACTAGTGCATGTCCTGATTTGAATAGGACCCTGAGAGGATAAATTCTTGAGCTGAACAAGGAAGAATTAGACCTCGGTGGTTCGTTGTTTTAACCTTCATCCCTTAAATAGGATCACGTGGGATTGGTAACTATTCTTTTGACTTATCATGGGTAAGCAAAATTAGAGATTCAATACTTTTTTATCTTGGGCAATATTATTGGTCACATGTGATTGCTAAGATTTAATCTGAAGAATCGTGTGCAAAGTACTTTTGCTTGATTTGCCCCAAAGGGAGGTTCATAAGTTTTATCATACCAAATCTTGCAAGTGGAATTAGTTTAGGTATGGATAATAATGTTGAACCGTTCTCGACCAGGGACAAAAAGATATTAATTAACTGAAAAGCTATTTGGGTGGCTTGAATTAATTAATGGGCTAGATAATCTTAAACAAGGGAAATAATGACGGGAGCCATATTGATTTGTAATATGGGTTAAGATGGATAGTCAATATTAATTATGTAGTGGGATTAATTAATATTTATGGGCTTGAATTATATTGTGGCTCAATATTAGATATTCAAGATCCATTAGAAGGTCCAATCTTAATTCTCCTAAAAGGCCCCCAGTAGCCCAACAAATAGTCCAATAAGCGAAAAGGTGATTAAAATAAAATAAATATTGTTGCTTAATTTTCTACAAATTTTTTCAAAATTTATGGATAAAAGAGGAGAAAAGATTTTCTTTGAATTTTGTTATGGAATGAAGATATGTATTCTTGGAATACAAGATTATCTCATTAAATTCAAGAAATCTCTAATTTGGTTATTCATAAGGGATATTTCGAAATTTTTGAAAATAAAGTGCAAGAAAGATTTTCTTGATTTTCTTGAAAAAGATATTATGGAAGATATGTATTTCTTGAAATACAAGAATATCTCATAAATTCAAAGAAGATCCAAATCTTGGATTCTCGGACATCCTTAATTTTTTGAAAATCATCTATTATAGAGGAGGTGGGATTTTTTGGAATATTTTAATTATGGAAAAAAAAAGAATATAAGGGATATATTCAAGATTTCTTGGTGACGAGAAAAGTCTTTTCCCACATTGATTTTTTCACGAAATTTCGACCACCCTCCCTCTTATAAATAAGGGATGATTAGTTCAATCCCAAGTACAATTCCATGTCTTTGGAAATATTAGCAAATCCACATAAGTGGTGCAACAAAGTTTTTTTTTTCCTTTTGTTAATTGTTCATGAAAGTATCCTTCCAATAGGATTGTCGAGCAAGGGCTAAGGGAATACTTGGGAAGTCCTTTTGGTTGGTCCGTCGGACCAAAGCCTTTGCCATCGAGAATGCGTTCGCGTAAACCCGTAGATTCCACGCGTAGGTTTTACGTGGCTTTTATATCATGATATGTTGTTGCAATTATTATTTGAATTAATATAGGATTAATTCATGCTAGTAATAATTAATGAATTAAATTTGTATTTAAATATTCACCCCGAATAGATCGTACAACTCATTCCCCCAACAAGTGGTATCGAGCCCCTTTGTTTGGACTCTGAATTTTTTTAAATTGTAATTTAATTCGTGGACATTAAATTTGAAATTGGATAGTAGAAAGCTGTTAGATATGTTTGTTTGGTATCAATTGTCATGGATTTTTAATGTTTTATTTTGCATGCATATAAGCGTGGTTTTTTTAATTAATTCGATTCGGGTTTTGTTTTGCCTCGTGAGAAAATCCACGAGTAGACTAGGATTTGTTTGATTTGATCAATGTAATAGACTAGTCTAGATCTTGGTTTATTTATTTTTTGTAAATAAAATTGTGCTTAGGATCGGGAACGAAGAGATGAAGAATTAAAGGCCGAAATCAAAACCAGGCGTTGTGGCGGCATATGGTAACCGTGAGGCCTTGAGATGCGTCGAGATGAGGGTGGTCAAGATCTGATGCGCTTCCAAAGCCGAGCGGATTCGGCGGATGCTTGCATGAGCGTCTTTGTTGTATGAATGAATCTGTAGAGACGCGGCGCGACATGGAGGCGGGTGAAGGCTGGATGGTCACGGATGATCTTGTGCGCCTTTGCCGACTCTGCCGAGAATCAACCAAGGGTTGCACGGGCGTGCCGGCGTGTGATTGCCGGTCTTGTACAAGACCAAGTGGCAGTGGGGATTGAGCGTCGTCCGACTCTGTAACTGGCGTGTGGTTCGAGAGGCAAGTATTTTTTTTTCGAGCCGAGCCCAGTGGGAGAAATTAGGAGGCGTGTTCTTCAAAAGATCGAAGCGAAAAATCAAACCATGACAATTGGATAATTTATTGCCCAATATGTTTATTTTTCTTTTTTTGCTTGATTTGATTTATGTCTTATCTTTATGCTTTTATTTAAATTTGTTTAAATGTGTTTGAATGGGGGTTGCCAAATGGAAAAAATCTCACCTTCAAAATTACTAAGTATGTTTAAATAATTAATTGACAATTTTATTGGGATAATAAAATTGAATTAATTTTGACCTCGTGATTTATTTTATTTGTGAATTCTTTTGGAGAAATTCGCGGGGACGGGTCAAAAGATAGGTTTCACATGAATGAATTCCAAGCGGATGATTGTGGGTTATTACTAGTGGCGGCGATGACCCTCCCACGAGGCTCGTTCAAAGCGAAATAGTAATCATGTTTAATCATGGTTATTACTTTAGGTATAAAATTGATATGCATATCTTAGAAGTCTCTGTCGATTTTATATTGGTCAAGTGGGAGCCAACTATTAATCTGGATATTAAAGGTTTATGCTTGTTCTTGTTTGTAACCTTGCTTGAATGTGTTTAAATAATGACCCACCCTTGCGTGGCTTATTTAAAGCTGTTTTTTTTGAGATGTTAGGCGATCGTGTTCATATTTTTTGAGATTTTAAAATGATGCATGTGATCAAACCTTGTGATATATTTGTGCTTATGCATATTATTTATTTCAGTTCATCATTATCATGACAACCTTCTAATCCACTTTATCGAATATATCTAAAGACCTTTTGCTTTTTGGTGAAAACTATTTTGGTTGGAAACACAAAAAAAAATTTATCCCTAACCGCATCATCTTAGAATGGGTACTTGATTCACAAAACCCGAAAAACCGACTAAGGATGCGGAATATGGGATGAGATGATTTATAATTGAATGGGAATTTGTGAAGCGGTTTGATGAAGGAAACAATTACGCACATATATCCGAGGATCGTTGAGGCGCCTTCATCAAGAATATGAGTCATTTGCAGACATCTTAAAGAATCTGAAGCGATGTTAGGACATCAGACCCGTATATGGCGATCAAAGTGTGAAGCAAAATTGCTCGATTAAAATTGGAAAGGGACGGTGCGGCCACATCACGTCTTTAGGGGTTATGGTGCTATTTGAGGAACTTGAGATCCTGGCGAAAAATATGACTTCAATACTAAGGTTGATTTCATTCTCCAATCCTTTACAAAAAATTTATAATCACCGCTATCTTGAGTATCTAATGGAAGATCAAGATTTTTAAAGTGGAGGATCTTATAAATGCTTTGACTTTGGTTGAAAAGGAAGTGGTGCGTGAGGAAAAGAACTTGGGGAAAGCGGGAAATCTTCTCTTCATCCTAGATCAAGTGGTGATAAGGATGATGAAAAGATAAGAAGGTTAAACCAAGAAGACTCAACATCAAATAGAAGCATGGGATCAAGTATGAGGAAAACTTTGGAAAAGCGGGAGAGTAGGACAATCGAGTCGACTGTTCCGATCCCAAAAGGAAAGGAAAAGAAAGGTAATACTCACGCACTAGTTGTTTTTGAAACTTGTTTAGCGGTGCATGCCTCCCGTTTGTGGGTGGTGGATCACGGGATCACTAATCATGTTTGTTTCACATTACTGGGGGTTCAGCGGACAAAACAACTTAGTGGGAGTGAGGTCCTCATCCCTTTGGCGTCTTTCGAGAGTGGCGGTTTTGAGCGATGGGAGAAGTGCACCTGTCTTTTGAAGACAGTGTTTTGAATTTTGAGATATTCTTTTACGTTCGAATTTTTTAGAAAGAATTCGTTTTTCGGTTCTAAACTTTTTATGATGGATATTGGTTTACTTTTTTAATAAAGTTGTTACCATTTTTTTTCTTGTTGATGAATTTATCTATCATGGAGCGTTGTTGAATGATCTCTATGCAAATTAATTGTGCACACCACTCGCAAAATGTATCTATAACATCAATTTGTTTAGAAAAGCGTTCATCGGGCGTGAGCAGAGACACTTCTTTGGCATCTAAGATTAGGTCATATAAATCAAAAGAGGATCGAAAGGTTGGTGAAAGATGGTTCTTTGGGCGTCTCCAAGTTGAACAAATTCAACCCGCGAATCATGTTTGGAGGGTAATATGACCAAGATGGCATTGGAGCCGAGGGAATGGGGCTAAAGAAGTGTTAGAGATCGTTCACATAGATGTATGTAGTCAATGTCAACCAAAGTAAAAGAGGAGGTTATGAGTAATTTTATTGATGATTACTCGAGGTACATTTTCATATGAAGCATGAATATGATACCTTTAAAAATTCTAAGAATTTAAGGCTCAAAGCAATGAGAGAATCATATGGAAAATGTATCAAGTCTCTCGATCACGATCGTGGAGGCGAATACCTCGGCGATGAGTTTTTGAACTACTTATCGATGAAGGATTGTATCGACTTTTGCCGGAACCCCTCAACAAAGCGGGGTTGCTTGAGCAAAAAAACATAATTATTTTGGAAATGGTCGGATCAATGATGAGTTATGTGGATCTTTAAAGTGGATTACGGGGTCATGCCTTGGTAACAACGACTTATATTCGGAACTTGGTGCTATCGAATCGGTTCCCAAAACCGAAAAGAATTGTGGACGGGCCGCCAGAAGCCTAGTATGAGACACATGAGAACTTTGGGATTATCGACCCCTCGTGTTTGGACAAGGAAGCCGTAGAAGTGGATCCTCGATCGAGAATTAAAGGTTGTTTTGTAGGATACCCAGGGAACAAAAGGGTGTATGTTCTATAGTTCAGAAGATCAAAAAGGTGGACATAAGCACCACTTTAGATTTTGGAAGAAGACTATATGAACAAAGAAAACCGAAGTGAGATTACCTTAAATGAGCTTAGAGGTCAAACCTCGATTGCCTTATTTGTCTTAGATGATATACCAAGCGATCGTTTTTCTGGCGGAACCTTGTCATAGTGGGAGGGTTGTTAGAATGACAAAAGAGATTCATGGGAATAGGAGAGTCCTCCGGACTTGATTTCAAGGGAATCGGACCCATGAACATATAATGAGGCAACTCCAAGATAAGGATCTTGATTCTTTGGCAAATGGCAATGAAAGCGAAATGGGTTCTATGTTTCATAATAGAGTGTGGGAGCTAGTCGAACCACTTAATGAGGTCAAACCCATTGGATGCAGTGGGTATATAAGAGGAAAAAGAGGATCGGACGGGAAGGTTGAAACCTTTAAAGCAAGACTAATGGCGAAAGGTTATACTCCGGAAGAAAGGGATGGATTATTAGGAAATTTTTTTTAAGCCCGTGGCCGTACTTAAGTCCATCTGTATTCTCTTATCGATTATTCTTGCCGCCGATTTTGAAATCGGCAAATAGATGTCAAGGCGGCTTTTCATATGAAGTCTTGATAAAGATCTATATGTGCAACAACACCAAGGTTTCATTGAAGCAGGCCGAACATCTAGTTTGTAAGCTCAAGAGGTCCATTTTACGGACTCAAAGCGGGCATCGAGCTTGGAACCAAAGTTTTTGATCATGTAATAAAAGTCTTATGGGTTTGATCAAAACAAGTTTGAAAGTTGTGTGTATAAAAAGCGTTTGGGCATTGCATTGGTATTCTTAGTACTATCGTAGATGACATTGTGATGATCGGAGCGATGTGAAGGTGTGATCGGGGCGTAAAGGCATGGTTTCAAAAGCGGTTTGATATGAAAAACTTAGGGGAAAAGCGGACATATCCTTGGGATCAAGATAACTCGAGATCGCGAGAAAAGGATGATCGGGTTATCGCAAGTTTCATACATAGACCTTTGGTTTTGAAGCGATTCAAAGATACAAGATTCGAGAAAGGATTCGTACCTTTGGGACTTGGAATCCATCTATCGAAAAATGTTCCCTAAGATGAAAGGAGATAGATGACATGAAAGGCATTCCTTGTGCTTGGTGCCGGAAACCTTATGTATGCATTCTTTGTGAGCGAGACAGGATATACGCTGCCTGTAGGCATGGTATGAATATCAAAAGTAACCAGGAAAGCGCATTGGGCGACGATTAAAAACATTCTAAAAGTGTCCGAAAAGAACTTGGGATAGAATGTTGATTTATCGATCGGATCTCAATCCCCGCCGGCTACACGGACTCGGATTTCCAATCGATTTAGATTCAGAAATTATCTGCCTCGGTTAGTGTGTTTCCATTTGGGAAGTGTAGCCATCAAATGGGCCAGTGTAAGTAAAATGCATCCTTGACTCAACCATGGGACTCGGGTAAGTAGTGCTTGTGAAGCGGTGAAAAGAACGGAATTAACTCTAGATCTTCTTAGTGGACTTGGATGGTGTTACGAATTTGTTCAGCAATATCCGCTGAGGAGGCGGTTGCAAATTCAAGAGAACCAAGAGTCCACGAGTCAAACAAACACATTAAAGGAAAAGACATCTTATAATGAAATCGTTAAGAGGAGATATAGATGTGGCAAATATAGCGTCCCGAGGGCGTACTAAGAAATCCATTCATTAAAGCGTGCGCCTCACGAATACATTAGAGACATGTGAGTGGAATGGGTGTAAGACAGTTGCAATCTTCTTTGAGTATAAGTGGGAGAAATTATTAGGTTCGTGTAGGTGACATTAGATGTCACGGACTACTCGAGACATGTTGTAGTATACTTAAAAAAGCAGACTTTGAGTATAAGTGGGAGATTGTTTGGGATTATCTTGAAAAGTATGCTTTTTACTTTATGTAATGGCGAATTTTCGGACTTATTCTTGAAATAAATTGTTTATCGATGCTTTAAATATGATTGAATGTTATATATATTTCTTGCATAAACTTTCAATAATTAAATGCGTGTTACACCTTGTAGTTAATTTAGTGATACGGATCACTGAAGATTAAATTAGCAGTCCCTTGTAACTAAAATGCGTCATTCACGACTAGATGGAAATGAACAACCATAGCGAAAGGTTGAGGTGTAAAACTCGGATTGGTTTGTCTTGATTGAGATTACACTAGTGCATAGTGATCTTGTTGAATAGGACCTCTGAGGAGGATAAATTCTTGAGCCCGAACAAGGAAGAATTAGACCTCGGTGGTTCATTGTTTCTTAACCTTAATCCCTTAAAATAGGATCACGTGGGATTGGTAACTATTGCTTTGACTTATCATGGGTGGCAGAATCAGAGAGAGAGATTCAATACTTTTTATCTTGGGCAATATTATTGGTCACATGTGATTGCTAAGATTTATCCCCGAAGAATGGTGTGCAATATGCTTTTGCTTGATTTGCCCTTGGGAGGTTCATAAGTTTTATCATACCAAATCTTGCAAGTGGAATTAGTTTCGGTATGGATAATAATGTTGAACCGTTCCTCGACCAAGGACAAAAGATATTAATTAGCGAGCTATTTGATGGCTTGAATTAATTAATGGGCTGAATAATCTTAAACGGGAAATAATGACAGGAGCCATATTGATTGTAATATGGGTTAAGATGGATAATGCTGATATTAATTATGTAGTGGGATTAATTAATATTTATGGGCTTGAATTATATTGTGGCTCAATATTAGATATTCAAAGATCCATTAGAAGGTCAATCTTAATTCTCTAAAAGGCCCTCAGTAGCCCAACAAATAGTCAAATAAGCGAAAAGGTGATTAAAAATAAAAATAAATATTGTTCTTTATATTTCCTCTAAAATTTTGAAAATTATGGATAAAAGGAGAAAAGATTTTCTTTGAATTTTTGTTATGGAATGAAGATATGTATTCTTGGAATACAAGATTATCTCATTAAATTCAAAGAAATCTCCCATTTGGTTATTCATATAGGATATTTAGAAATTTTTGAAAATAAAGGGCAAAGAAAGATTTTCTTGAAAAAGATATTATGGAAGATATGTATTTCTTGAAATACAAGAATATCTCATAAATTCAAGAAAGATCCAAATCTTGGATTCTTGACATCTTAATTTTAAAATCATCTAAAATAGGGAGGTGGGATTTTTGTTGAATATTTTAATTATGGGAAAAAAGAATATATGGGATATATTCAAGATTTCTTGGTGATCCAAGAAAGTCTTTTCCCACATTGATTTTATCATAGAAATTTTGACCACCCTCCCTCTTATAAATAGGGATGATTAGATTCAATCCCAAGTACAATTCCATGTCTTTGGAAATATTAGCAAATCCACGTAAAGTGGTGCAACAAAGTTTATTTTTTCCTTTTGTTAATTGTTAGCAGTATCCTTCCACGGTTTATGGAGGCAAGGCTAAGGAATACTTGGGAAGTCCTTTTTGGTTAGTCCGTCAGACCAAAGCCCGGGCCATCCCAGGAGAGGTACGTTCACGTAAACCCGTAGATTCGCATGCGTAGGGTTTTCGTGGCTTTTTATATGCATGATATGTTGTTGCAATTATTATTTGAATTAATATAGGATTAATTCATCTAGTAATAATTAATGAATTAAATTTGTATTTAAATATTCATCGAATAGATCGTGCAACTCATTCAACATCTTGGACCATCTTTGGATCTTATTAGGATTTATGACCTAACCTCGGATGCCGAAAGAAGTGTATCTGCGTTCACGTTAGTAGAAGCGTTTTAACTTTAACAAAGAACGGGTAGATATGTTATAGGATGAATTTCGTGGGAGGGTGTGCATAGTTAATAATATAGTAGATATTTCAAGAAAATTCATGACAAATAAACACATAGTTATAAAAATAATGCAACATGTTTATTAAAACGTAACAAAAAAATATCCATGGTCAGTAGTTTTTAGAAGCGAAATAAAAGGTTTTTACCACGAAAAATAGGAACTTAAAGAACATCTCTTAAAATTAAATCGTTGTCTTCAAAAGACGGTACAGACGTCTCCCACCGCTTGACTACCACTCTCAGAGCTTCGCTTTGGCGCGTGATGAGGATCTCACTTCCACCAAGTTGCCGGGTCGTTTGAACTGTGAAAGCAACATGATCGATTGGATCCCGTATCAACTACCCGCGGATATAAGATCTGTGCCGCTAAACAAGTTTCAACAACTAGATATAGCATTTAGAGTTACCTTTCTTTTCGCCCTTTTTGGGCTTGGAATAGGCGAACCTCCATTGGGTTTTTGCCTAGCTTGATTGCACAAGACTTCCCTTTGGATTTTTCTCGACACCCAAACATCCCTTCGTCTTCCATTGCTCTTTGCAACAATCAGTTTGATTGCTTCCGCTTTTTGGTCCTCTTCTTCTTCTTGCCTTCCCTTGGCCTAGAAGATGAAGAGCGGACCACTCAATAAAAGCTTGATTTCGTGCCCCATCAACATCTCCATCGAGACCAAAGCTCAGAATAAAACAACTAGCGAGACAAAATGCTCCAAAATTTTTGTAGAGGATATTAAATCGTCTGGGTCCTCCAGATCATAATCGCGACCCAAACCTCAAGTTTGTTCAGGATGGGCCATCAATTTGAAAACGTAATCCTCACGGGGTTGTCCTCCACCATTTTAAATAAAAAACATCTCGTGAAGGCCGATCCGACAAGCCCCGTTTTTAACTCGTCGATTGGCTCATCGGAGTTTTTGGTACATTAAGAATCCACTTGTACTTTTGTGCAAAGTTAGGGACAATCATAACTTTTCGTTCCAATCAACATAGTTTCTATATAATTCTATTGACTTTAAGTATATTAACAAAGTGGATTAAAAGGATTTCACGACATCTTTAATGAAATAAATACACATCTTGTGTCAATATCAGGATCAACACAAAGAAAATCATAATTGATCACATGAATCGTATTGAAATCTAAAAAAATATGAATACGTAAATCAATAAACATCTCAAAAACACTTTAAAATGAGCCACGTGGGTGGAAGTCATCATTGAAATCACATTTAGCGGGTTACAAAGCAAACGATTACAACCATTTTAATTTTAAGAAAAAATAATAGTTGGCAAAAACTTAATAATATAAAATGAATAAAAATCTCTTGGAATTAAATCTAGAAAAATATATAATTGAATTCTTTCTTGCGTCAAATACCTTTTTTATTCTTAAGTCAAAATATGGTGTGTAATTTTGCAGTGTCCCTTAATTAAAAATTGGTCCACACCTCTTCCCACAATTCCTAAATAACGTGTCTTTCTCTCTCTCTCTCCCTCCAAACCACCCAAATGATTCAACCCACCCAAATTTCTCTTCTCTCTCTGCACCATTTCAACTTTCAAAACCCAACCACCCATCCCCACCGCCTCCACCTCTTTCTTGTTTTTATCTTCAAATTTCTCCCCCACAAATTATATGTGTATTATACCATTCCAAATTTCTGGCCAGGCGTGATGGCTTCCCTAATCACCATTTTCTGCGTGAAGCTAGAGGAAGAAGACGACTCATCCGCACCGCCACCGTCGATCTGCCCAAAAACCGGAGGAAACCGAAGAACTCCGCAGGCCCACTATGGTTCAGATTTACCCAGTGCGCTGCCGCCGGATTTTCCAGTGGCCGATGGTTGGTGTTTATCAGTGGAAGAGCGGGCAGGTGCCACCAATCTCAATTAAAAGGCCCCAGCTCCAGGAACCCATGGGTGAAGAACAGGTAATTTCTCGACTGCCTTTTTTTTGTGTTGATTTTTTGGTTTGCTAATTTTTTGGGTTTGCTAATTTTTTTGAATAGAAAAAATTGAACGCGATTTCTTTTTGTAATATTGATGATTTTGGGTTTGCTAATTTTGGTCAACTTTTTGCAGTTTTTTGTTAGGGTTTCATGAAAGAATTTGAGTTGCTTTGATGTTTTTGCTTTGAAATTTGATTTGAAAGATCCATTTAAAATTGCATCTTCATTTAATCTCTGGGTTTATTTGGTGTTGAGAGGATGAAGAACGGCAATATATATAGGATGGTGGATGTTTTTTAGGTGAATTGAAAATGAAGATGCATATGTTCATCTATGGGATGAATATGTTCATGTTGGGATGAATATATTCATGTAAAATAAATAAGAAAATATAATTTTGATGCTGAAAATATACCATACCTCAAAATTAAAAAGGTGAACTTAAAAAAAAGTATTGGTATAATATCTAATTTGATTCTGGAGTCTGCCCACTGAAACTGGAAGCCCGGGTAGTATCAAGAAATTGTGTATTTGTTTTCATTCATTATCATCAAGTAAATAAATAAATACAGATGAAGAAAATTAAAAGAGATGTACAATTAGAATTTTAATATGCAGGAAACTCAAATTGCGACTAATTACCCCCATTATAATCTATTAAATAATGCATATACAGAAAAAAGGTAAGTAGTAGGATGATTTATTTATGAAAAAGTGTGATGTTGACGATTAAGAAAATGGAAAAGAATGAAAAAGTAAAGAGGCGATTGTATGCTTTTCATAATGAGCTTTGGACCTACTAGTGTATTATTTTTACGAATTGAACTTCCCCAGTAATTTTATGGGGGATTTGGGCTGCAAGGGTGATCACAAAAACAAATATAAAATTAGCGAGGGAGACTTGATAGTATATGCGTCTCGATTTTATCTTTAATCATCATCAATGATTAAATATAGAATTACTTACGTTTTGAGCA
>JBBCBC010000024.1:6678378-6995472 GCA_037126765.1 Stenogyne calaminthoides | reverse complement strand
AGACATGGTTTGAGTTTTTTGAGTGATTTGTGTGGTCGGATGGGTTTTTGTAAGATCTGAGGAATACTTCCAATGAGAAAATGCTAAGAACTTAGCTTTGTATTTCTTCTTCAAGAGTATCCTTCTTTTCAATCCAAATTGTCACAAGAATTAAAATAAGCTTGTTTAAGGATAAATGATGTGGCTTTAAAGATCTTAGTGATACAAACAATAATGAGTTATATGGATTGCATTTATATCGATGATCGATATGAAGAATAAAAGAGTTGAGTATTGATTTTGTAAAGAGGTTTGGCAGATAATAATTCTCCTTTTTCTTAGGGTCATAAATGAGCCCCATTTATATGGGTTAAGAGCGTGTACTCTCCGATTTCTAATCTATAAAAATAAAGTAGCCCTCGTTAGTATTAAATGTTAGCAAGATTGATGGGATCCGGATCGAGGTCATGGGAGGTCGCCAATGCAAAAAAGGACTCTCACCGGATTTGTACGATCGAGGTTATTTCAGTTTGTCGATTTTAGCCACTTTGTATTCTGATGCTACGGCTCCCTGGCCCTTCACTGATTCAAGTAGACGAATCCCATTTAGGAATGATCGCTTATATCTTCTTCCCGGATACACGCCTTTATCGAAGTTAATGCATTGTTCTCGATAATGAGCTCACCGGGACATCCCAACCCTCAAATTTTTATTCTCAGATTGGGTTTGGGGCGGTAATCAGAGCATCACAGCGCGCTTCCCTTGGGGGTGCAAATGTTGATCTCTGCCCACTGCCGATGTGCCCACAACACAAACAAATGAACTATTTTTACGGACTAAGACTAGTCTCATTTGACCATAATTAATCTAAGAACATAAATCCAATTGTTTTTTGTGTATGATAGCATTTCTACAAATCCCAAATATTAGAGTAATGACCTTATCAACCTAGATATATTAGAACATTGATATTTGTTTACTTCGCTTTTATTTTCGCTGGTCTTGCAAATGCCTGTATATATATAGTAACGCATAAAGTGCATTCTTAACCTGCTAGGTCAATTTGAAGAACTCAGGGAACACTTCTCTCACTAACTTTATCTTCCTTTTGAAAATCTTTCCATGATACCTCTAATAACTCACTTTTTGAATCTACAATTGATGAATTAGAACCTTCTAGGTCTTCATTCGCATTCAAGACATAAAAACACAAACATATAAAAAAGTTAGTGTTAGATAAATACAATTCAAATGTTGTCAAAAATCTAGTCCAACATATTGTACAACAATTTGCTAATATCAACTACACGCCTAAAATAATGACTTCGAGTCAGACTTCAAGATTATTTGGTTTCACAAAAAAAGCCACTCAGTGGTATGAGAGAGTATGCAACTAGTCCTCAATCTTGTAAAATAATACTCCTTCATTTACTACAAATTAAGAAAGTGAAGAAATAGATTAGGTTTAGAAGGTAATTTAGTTCACTTCCGCTATGTACGAAATGATGAATTGGTTGTTTTGGGTTTATGTGTAAAGCCAATTTGATAATTTTTTTTTTAAGAAAAAAATTAATATCGTGAAAATAAAATTTGGTGAAGTTTTTACTATTTGTAGGGTGTGAAATTATTAAACTATTGAAGTATATTTTAGAAACAAAATTACATATGGCTATATGATTTATCCCATATCTACCATTTGTACCAAATCAATTTTAATAAATTTAATTTTGGTGATTTTTTTTTTGACATTTAGTTTTTTTTTTCAATTTCAGCTTTTTATTTTAACTTAATTTTAGTTTTAGGTTTTTTTTTTTTTTTTTTCCTAATCTCGACCCAAACCCGGCCTAGAAACATGTTTTTTTCGCTCACTCAAATTCAAGTTTTCATGTTCACCTTGGTTCATCGTCACCAAGAATTGGGCTTCATATTTTTACTGGCTCATTATTTGGAGAGTTCGAAATTTAAAGTCAAGACAACATCCAAATTAAAATGAATCAAATTACATCAATTCGAATTTGCTTGGACATTTGCTCACCCTTTATGTACATTCATTTTTGAGCGACAGGGCTATTATATATTCCAACCATATTTTAAGAAATAATGTTGAAATGCCACGTCCTCTATATTCATTTGCGGGATGTTGGCCACTTAAAAAGGAACCCTTATGAGGGTAATTTGGTCTTATCAACACGTTGTTCTGGCGTTAGCAATCAGAGTTATAGAAGAAACACGTCTCTCTTTGAAGAGAATACTCATCTGAAACAAAAGGGACAAAATTTACAAATTCAAACACTGAAACATTGACGTCACACCATTATACATATAAAATATATGTGTTTGTATATATACCTAATCATGTGAATGGACAGCACAAGAAGACCCAATTTTAGTTGGGTTAAATTTTGTAAGTTCTTGAATTTCTTTCAATAACCCCACCCCCGATTTTTCGTTGATTTATCACTATTATCTCAAATTATCTGTCTGTATGTATTTGTTTACCCCTTCCTTGATTACTAATGAGCTAAAGATTGCATTTTGAGAAGGGGGCTCGCTTTGATTTTCTATTTGTCGAGTAATTGTGGGATTGAGCTCTGGTTAAAATAACAAAAAGATAATTTTTCATTTGTAATTTTGGTAAATTATCATTGATATTGACATACTTTATCTCTGTTAAATCGACTTCTTTCGTTCAAAAATCTGATGATTGTTCTGATTTTAAATCAAATCCCAAACTCTGTGAATACAGGGGAATTTTTAATGTTGTCTCAAAATGTGAAGAATTTGAAATCTGTAACCTGCCAATACTCAATTGATTCTTGATTTCAACTTCTATTTTTTCAGAGGAAAGAGTTGACTCATCAATCTGTCTTTGCAGGAATTTTTGTTTCAGATTGGATGCAACTCAGCACTATAAGCTCAGCACTAGATGCATGATCTATGTTCAAGTAAGATGCGATTCGAACTCGTTTTTTTGTAAAGAAATTGTTAATTTTTATCCCATGAGAAGGCTATGGAGGTTGAATAGATTTGATATGAATTGATTTTGCTGCTTAGAGAAAATAAACTAAATGCTGCCCTTTAATTGCTATGAAGTTCTTCACTTCAATTTTTTGTTTATTATTTGCTTCTTGCTTTCCTTAATTTCTAAAATCTAATTAATTTTCTGAATGAGTTAGTCTGGAAGTTGGATCTTGCAATATGTTGATTGTTGATTTGGACTGTGACGATATTCTTGTGTTCATCTATTTGTTTGTTTAACGAGCACATATCGAATAGGTTAGTTGATGTTCCGCTTTTCCTGCAATGTTGTTATCTTAAAGAAGAGATGGTCTTATGTAAGTGCAACTGATTCGTAAATTTCTCACTTCATAGTATAACAACTAATACTTTCAATGAACAAGCACTACGATTTTAATAAAACAACTATTTAAAGATCCCATGAAATGTCAATTATTTCATTATCTTGCCTGTCTGGATTATCCAAATTTGATGCTCTAAGTCGAAGTTCGCTCGCTTCTTTTTCCTTTGGTTTTATCCAGCGATGAAGATCCAATTGCCTTCAAAAGATGCATGAATTTTCTCCAGTTGATGGTTTCTCAGAGATAACTGAAAACTTGGCAGACATGATAAAATTTGTAAGAAACGAACCTCTGTGGGGGCTTTTTCTATGTCCAGCAGCACACGAAGAACGCAACGCACAACCTCATTAACACCAAGAACGCTATCGTTGAAAAATCTCGTGAAACATCTTTTGCATACAGAAGATCTGGATGATTCTATTACCATGTTGAGATCGATGAAAGAATGTGGCTTCCCAGTTGCTGATGAAAAATGATTAAAGATATAAAAAAATCTTTTCCATCATATCTTCAAAGCAACCAAAAAACGAGGAGTAAAATACAATTCCAGCCCGGTTTTCTTGGAAGAACGAGCTCGTGGTTCCAACCGCTTGGGGTCGAATCCGCAGCAAGAAAGTGAGAGTAGCAGCGGTTATCTATCGAGCGCTTAAGTTGACAAAGCAACGAGCTAGTAAGCTTTAAGATCCCCTCAAGTAGATTCCATTGAAGAAAGTGAAACCAAGAATGACGATTATAGCACTGCTTTCCCGAGTACATCTGGTAGTCCTGTAACAGTACCAGGGACGGATAATGAAGATTCACCACGTCTGATGAAGTTGGTAGGAACTCCAAGAAGAATCACAGCTTAGTAAAAGTACTTCACATCAGCAATTTCTCTCATTGTATGAAAACTACGAGGAGTTTAAGGCCGATCAAGAAGCTTAAACTGGAAGAATGGTTAAAAGGGACAGGGAATCAGGAGTATGCGGTGAGGAAGAAACTGGAAAAAAGAGCTTTTAGATGAAGAGGATGACAATCAGTTGGCCTAGATTGCATACTTTGATCCCTGATTATGTCTGAAAAAAACAAAAAAAGTTGAAAACGTTAATATTTGCTTTAGTCATGATATCTTCATTATGTGAATCTCTGTAACTGTTGTTTATTAACATCTCTCCTGTTGACTTGTGGCATTATTTCCAAGTTGGTTAATGTCAATCAAAAGCTTATTTTTGTGCTAAATGTTTTTGTTTGATTGTGCAATTGTTCCATCAGGCAAATTCAATCAAAAGCTTGCTTTTGAAATCGAGTTAGCACAAACAATGTTCAAGTTATTATTCAGCTTTAAAAACTATGTCCAGATTTACTCAGTTATTGCTCAAATAATATATTCGAACTTATTTTAAATTGTTGCAAGTCTGAGCCCCTAATGGGATTTCTAAATGGTCATCGACTCTTGAGAGAATTTGTTTTGTTTTTTCATTTTTCTGCTGTTCGGATCTTTGTAATCCTGCTGTAATTTGTTGGGTATTTCTTCTCTGATTAGATTTATCTTTTATCGAGCAAAAAAGAAAAGGTTTGACTCTTGAGGTTTAAAAACTATGTTTAGACTTGCTCTAATCAGAATTTCATTTGAGCTATAGATTTATGTACACACTTCCTTAAATATTAATTAAATTGAACTTGAAGAAGCTTTAGGCTTGAATTATCCAAACTAATTTGATCTTTGTAAGATCGAATTAAAACGAGATTTCACCTAATGATCTCACTTGAAGATTTGGTATGATTCCAATGTACCATTTTGAGAAACAGGCTACCCTGATAATTTAAAACAAATAATACTCTGATACACTTAAAAAATTTAAAACAAATAATACTCTGATACACTGAAATAACTCTTCTTTCTTAAGAAGTAAAATCAAGACAAATGTTTACATTTTTGTACTAAAAACTCTTATCAAGAAAAATTTATGTCCAAGATATCTCACTCAGTTTGCGAGTGTGAGATGTATATGTATTGCAGTAGATAGTCATCTGCAATGCAGTATTTGTGACTCTTAATAGCCCTAAGCTATCTCAAGGAACAATTCTTTTTCGCCAACTTATCTGAAAAAAACCTTGTCTCCAACTCCAGTTCTGCATAAAATTACACAGCAAGCAGTAAGGGATCCACTGTCGAAGAAATGAAACGACACAAGAGCCAATAAAGCTACAAAATGTGAGACTTAGTAAGAGTCTAACAAATAATGGTTAGAAGAAAGCAATTGCACACCAAATTTTCAAGGGGCTGAACATGAATAACATTACAACAAACCTTTTGTTCCAGATATATCGCCCTATCTGGAATTCTTAGTCACAAAGGCAGCCAAGATATGAAACCCGTAACAACACCTACAAATATTCCAGCTATTAAAAGTAAACCCCAAGAAAAGAAAAAGTGAAGTTCACTGGCTACAACGGGTCTAGATAACTGTGAAAAAACATGATGCAGATTTCAGAGAATCACATGTACAACCCTTGAGATTAGGTAAGATTGAATTCGTGGCATTTATTACACATTAAATCAGTAATTAAAATTTCAGTGGTTCAGCTAAGCATAAGTAAACTATGGGGATGTCTCCTTAATTGGGGGATACCTACAAAACAAACCAATCGACAAGCCTGAGGCAAAATCAAATCATGCAAAAATAAAGAACAGACATTTCCATAGAGGGTAAAATCATAAAATTGCAGCAAATGACCTGAACAAATTATTCGGTCATAAAAGCTAAAGGAAGTAAAGAGTAGTTGAATCATCAACATCATAATTAACTATAAGAAGATAAAGGGAAATTTTTTGTCCAAATCAAATATGGTAAAAGAAAATTTCCTCACATTCATTGCACATGAGCTGTCTGTCTGTGTTTTTTCTGAGAACTTCATTCAATTAAGCTGCACAAATTGAGTCAATATAGCTAAATATCGTAGTTTAAAGAACCCTGGCTCTCGCCCATACATCATAGAATATTGGGTTGCATTTGAATTGAACGATTTGAACTAGAGAGAGGATTTGGAGGAAGGATTTCAAGGTACTCCACATTCAATGGTTTTTGAATACATCAGAATCACTTCGACAACAGTTCAAATTGAAAACAATGAATTCCAAATTCATTATAAATTGAACTCATCCAAACAACCTCAATTGATTGTTACTAAGAATTTGAAATCTATCCACAAATGACAAATCCTTCGATCAGATGCAATGTTAAGGTATTTGAATATGGAAAAAGGCATCACTTTATAAAACCAGAAAAGACATTTTACTTGATTTTCCACTTGCTAAACGTTTCCCAGTTACCATTTAATAAACGGAAAATTAAAGTGAAGTTGACTCACTGAAAAGGTGCTAGAAAACTGCCAAAAAACATGTCCAGATTTCTGTAATCCATATAATCCACAAAATCCATATTGTTCAGAACGAGACAGATAAGACTTTAAATCATTAACCATTACCCTTATGATGGATCAATGCTCGGGATTTCCAGTGGGTTCAGCTTTGCATAAGTGACCCTCTGCTCCTCGATCGATTATATCTAGAAGAACAAGCCTGAATATGAAAGTAAATAATACTGCAACAATAAAGGAACCTGGTCTCTATATGGGATAATATAATAAATTGCAGCAAAGAAGTGGGAACAAAGGATTACATCATAAGTGCAAGAAAGTGTAAGAAATTAAATTAACCTTACAACTAAAAAGTAAGATGATGGGGAAAATCCTTTCTTTTTTTTTTTGGCCCAAATCACAAATTGAAAAATGAAACCTCCCTGAACTACTATATTCTGCACTCATTTATACAAAACCAAATGCATAAGAGTGAGCTCTTGGTTTCTTAAAATCATTAAGGGGGTGTTAGCAAAAAGGTATGTTTCAAGGAAGTGATTTAATTTAGTGATTGTGAGAAAAATTGCTTAATAGTAAAAGTGATGAGTGTTTCCAAATTTTTTATATAGTAGATTATACAGTAGATGTTGAATGTTTGGCAAAAAAGTGAATAGTGTAAAATATTTGTTAGAAGTTAGAATCAGGTAGAAGCATACCCATCTCAGCTTTTATATTACGGATTCTAGGTGATTAATTTAAGTAGAATCTTTCACTTTGAAAAAACATCAAAATTACTTCTTCATGCAATTCTATGATTATAACCAGTTGTATTTTTTTCAAAAAAATACCCTAAATTACACTTCATGGATAGGAGAATAATAGAAAAGCAAAACATCAACTACAGAGAGTATTGTATAAAAAACCCTGGGTAGAATCCTGATTAATAGAAGAAAAATGTTTGACTCAATAAGTTTCAGATTAAACAGATTATAGGTAAATACACCAGATTACAACAGAAGGGGGCTGATGTTATGAATCAGCATAGAGGCACAAGGCTTAAACTTAAGATTTTATGTAATCATGAAACTACATTAGAAAGTAGTAAAATCAAGCATGTAAAAGCGGTACAGTAAAAAGAGTTACCAGAGAAAGAAGTGTTCTTGAAACTATTTTCAACTCCTACAATTTTCCTGTAAATTGCCAAGTACCAGAGTTTCCACTGGAAGGGGGAAGCAGTTCATTCAAGATGTCTTCAAATATGTTTTCTTGATTAGACATACAGCTTATGCTATCTGAAATATCCCCAGTATAGTCTTGAGAGCTGAAGTTTCCAACAATTGAATTTGTGGGTCCCACACTGCTATTACTGTTTATCTCTGTGGTCCCAATTTCTGAACTCTGCGGGCCAATTGAGTCAAAATCCATATGAACATCTAAATTTGATAGAGATAAGCCCTCTGTAACGGTCAGAATTCCCCCTAAACTATCTGAAGTAGCAGGAATCAAACTGCTATCAAGAAAATTTGGAGGGCTCGGACCTCTTTGGTCACCCATTATCATCATACCAACATTTGAATTTGCAGGTGCCAGGCTGTCAATGGTGCTTGAAGCTGTTGACCAAATATTGTGACCCAAAGGAGTTAAGCCATTGTTATGGCCCATTTTTTTGTCGATCGTAGAGTTATTATCATTGTGTGAATTTGGAGGAGGTATGTTAATATTACTGCTTAATGTTCTTACGCCAACGTCTGAATCTGGACAGTTCGAGCCCTTACTACTAACCAGTGTCCTAGACTCCACGTTATTATCATCGGTGCTGAGTTTACTTTTCATTATTTGTGCTTGACTGGGAAATTTGTTGTTTTTATGATAATTTTAGCTCTCCCAAAGCGAAAAGGATCTCGTACATCAGACAAAAAGAAACATTAAAGTTACCAAAGATTCAAAATAAATAAACATACCTAATTTGCCTTTGATTCACAGGAGCTGCTTGTGGCCTTGATACTGCTTTTTTAAAAAAGTGAATAAATAGTTAGCTTAAATTTTACACGTGTAAACTCACATACTAAAAAACAAGGTAGCAAATAAATGAACCTACATAAAATTAACTCCTCATACCTCAGCGGTCAATAAATACATTTCTAGCTAACCTTTTATTTTGGATAAGGAAACTAAAATTTTATTGATGTCGAAAGTGTAAGGGATGAGAAATCCCTTACATAAAGTACAACTGCATTGGTAAACAGTCGGTTACTAGCGTACAATAGGTTATCTATCTATAAAACCTAAATTCATGAACCAGTTTTTACAAATGATCTAGTAAATAGTTGACTAATGGCGTATAATCAGTGAATGGCATTAGGAAGTATATAAGTAAACAACATAGCATTCTTGGGAGCACTTTTGTTTTTTCATTTAGTATAAAAAAGTAATATTTTGTGTTGCTGTAAAGTGAATCGTTATGTTGCTATAAAGGTAAGAAGTAACCAAATTGAGAAACAATTTTTTTTTAAAGTATTATTTTGTGAACTTGTATAGAAAGAGACGTCAAAACTGAATTATTGTCTCAAGAAAGGCATATTACTTCATGTGGAGGTGTGGGAGAATTAAAAGGAATATGGAATAGAGATTGTCAACAATAGGTTATAGGTGGTCTTTGAGATCTCATAAGACCTTGATGTGATGACAAAAAGGCCAAGACTGACATATTCATAAGATCTTGAAATAATTTGTAAAGCAAGCATTTAGAACTCCAACTACCTCTCAAGTAAATATGTATACGGCAGTCGAAATAATGATGCAAGACTGACATTCTAACTATGTAAGTGCTTTCCATTTTATTCTTCTACTCACAATCCTAAGCATGTGATGACAAAAAGGCCAAGACTGCCACCTTCATCTTTATTACTAATAAATCATGCCTAAGCCTAATCCACATATAAAACACGAAAATGTTTTAATGAAGCAAAAATGACTATGCACATATTCTTCACCAATGTATGACTTCAAATGAGCTAAACAAAAGGGTTCAGTAGATATTAGCAGCCTAATCCATGGAGGGCACAGGCTTATCATTATGTTCATGCATTGGCACATGGTTAGACATATGTTTAAGTGTACGTTTATGTGGTGTTTGCAAACTCTACAAAGTGAACCAGAACCTTTTTTTTTTTTTTTTTCTACCTCTCACTGCTTTTTGAAAAGAAGTGATTCTGGAAGCTTGTTGTAGAGTTTGAAAACCCACCCTTAGACTAAGAGCACCCACCAGATGATGAAGGCTTTTGAATACGCCTTCGCCTGCTCCTCTCAGCCTTAATTGAGGCAATAACAGAATCTGCAGAAGGACCCAAACCCTTTCTTCCAATCAGTTTCACTCCAACCTTCTCCAGATAATTCAACCTAGCTTCATCACCCCCTCTCACCTCTCTCAACTCAAGGCCTTGTTGCTTAGATAAAAGTGTGTAAACATGAAACTCCTGCTGCTGATTAAAATGAGAGTGAAGCTGCTCAAAAAGTAACTTGTTCGAATATTGCTGATCTTGTTTCTTTCGTTGCCCAGCAAATGTAACCCTCAAAATCGCCATTGAATCAGCAATATTCCTTCCATATAGCAAAGCAAAGCTGCCAAATTCTACGTCAGGCTGCCTAAATAAATCTGCAAGAATACTAGCGCAAGTGTATGCATCTTGTGACGGGCTTTTCTCAACTTTTTGACTTCGATGCTTTTAACTTTGGCATAATGGGCCATATTAGCAGCTTCTCTAAACCCACTAAGCAAAGCACCATGCATGGTTGCTGGATAGCGCCTATTGGTAGCCTCGCAGCAAAGAAAAAGTCTCCCTCTCCTACACTTTCAGCTAAAATATCATAGTCATCTCCCGATGCCCCAACTGCAACATTCGAGTAAGAACCACAGCTTAAGGGGTCACTGCCCCATCTTGTACAGACAGTTTGGATAGGATCTGGAACTTCGATACCTTGTGGTCCATATATATCTGAATAAGAGAGGCTACACATCATGTTAACCAGCTCATAACTTAAGAGAAATTTTATAAACAGTAGAAACTATATAAGACCTGAAGATCACATTTCATCTTAACAATTGTAATGAATCTCACAATATCAGTCTTTAAGATCAAATTATCTCATGCATGCTTCTGTTCTGTTGAAATTCTAATATCATAAATCATAATTTACTATACTTATCTTTAGTAATGCACAATGTGGACAAGCAAAAAAAAAAAAAAAAAAAAGCTAAATTATAAAAGACCAGTGTTTGGATAACACAAAACTAACACTTCTAACAGCAAGAGTAGGATATGGTGCCAAAAGGAGAAAGAGGTGCTTGACCAGGTCAAAGCAAGGGCTTGGTGAAAACCTGAAAGGTGGGTAACAACACGAGCAATGGATTGAATACGTACATGGAAATCAGAAAACAAATTTTTTTTAAAGTCTAAAAGTGCCTATAAAAGTCCTACGTTCATGACCATGCTTAATATCTGCAAATCATTGTTCATGTAGTGCTCTCCCATTGATAAGCATGCAAGTAAGAGCTGCACAGTTTATAAAAATTCAAATGATCCATGAATATTTATCTTAAGGTAAATAAATCCAAACAGCATTAACCTCTAAGAATCCGAAGCACCCTTCGCACTGAATCAGTAGGATCGGCCTTCTCAAACCTGTAAGCAGCCTCTCCTGCTACCAAAGCAATCAACAGTGGACCACCAGCTACAGTAGCATAGCTATAGAAAAGAAAGAACTCCCCACGAGAACTGGAATGATCACAGAGATGGCCAAATGTATCCAGATCAGTTCCCCAAAATGCATGTGGAAAAAGCAAGGCAACCTTTGTTTAATAAGCCAAATCCCAACCTCCTTATTGCATCAAGCTTCCTCTGAGGCAACTCGGGGATAAACGCAACGGAACGACTTTTCAACACCCCAAGTGGAACAGTACAAAGGACCATATCACCCTCATATGTCTGGCCACCACCAACAACAACCTGCACCCCGTCACTACCATAACGAATGGTCTGGACAGTCTTTTCGTACTGAATGGGAACATTCTCCACCAATGCCTGAACCAGCCTTCCATTTCCGCCAGGCAGGAAGCAGTGGTCCCCACCCATATCGTATGGATCATCTTGATCCCAAAATGCTAGTGAAAGTCTTGAAAGTAAACTAGCATTTGCATATTCCAAGTTTGCAAGATGCCAGTTAAACATTTTCATCTCCTCTTCATTGAAGGCCTCCCTGAAATGTATCCAGTGCAGCCCCGAGAGACACATCCTCAAGTAAACCTCCCCCATTAACTGCCGGGTTTTACTTAATTTATCCAAAAGTTGGTTAAAAGAAGCCTCCACTTTCCTATCTAAGTCAGGGTCCACAGGTGTACCGTCCACTCTATAAAGGGGGCACTTATCCCTCACCTTATGAAGTGTGAATGACAACTGTCGGGCCAAGATCCCAAGTGGATTACCCAAAGTACCCGTTAACACACTCCCTCCCAAATCCACAGCTGCAGTCCTATTGCTACCTTCCAATTTCTTTGTATATACTCTCCCTCCAGCACGTTTCCTTCCCTCCAGAACCGTCACCTTGAACCCAAAGGCCATCAACTGCCTAGCAGCAGCCAGCCCCGCTAGCCCAGCCCCAATTATAATCACATTCCCCTGTTTTGGTTCCACCAAAGTCCTCTCTTTTATTCCTGTCGCCACCCCAAAGTTAATATACCCACGTGAAACCAAGTAACTATAAGAAGTGTCCAATAGTGTCGAACAATGCTTGGGAACAATGTCCACAAACATCTCCTTCGTTATCCAAGTGGACACATTTTCACGCCATTTCGTAATTATATGATTTCTAATTAATATGTAGTTAACCTGCTCAATTCCTCCTACCACAGAAACCACACCGTAGTCTATTTCCTCATCAGTAAGAGAATCAGCTGGGAAACCAGCAGTTAGTGCAATCAAGGCTTCAGATGTTGCATCCTTATTAATGACAATTATCTCATCCGACATGTCATCAACATATTTCTTAGCCAAGCTAGCAGAATTCGAATTAGATAATTGTTTTTTCGATACTGTGCTGCCTCGATTTTGCATCTGGGCCTTATTAACCTGCCCTGAACCAGAAGCCACTGAAGAAACCCCTAAATTACTCACACCCTCACTAATTGACAACGAAGATAGATTCCTTACATGGTTAAAAGACGGAGGCTGATTCCTGGGCCGGCCACGCCTTTTCCCTTTTGGAAATGGCGCAGAAAGGAAGTGATCCTGGAGTGAATTGTAGACTGGGTTAGGGTTTTGGGCAGTGTTGAGATTAGGGGTCGAAGGATTGGTAAGAGTAGTGGCGAATTGAACGGAACCATCGACCTGATTAGAGATTGGAGGATTAGGGTTTTGGCTCGATGAATCCATCATAGCGTTCCAAATCAAGAAATTAATTTGTTGGAGTGCCAGTAGAGTGCTTTATACATTTTTTGGAAAGGGGGGAAAATAGAGCAATTTAACAGATTGAATGAATGGTTATACGTCTAACTTTCCAATATTTTATGGATGGGACTTTATATTCTAACCACTCTCACCGACCACTAGGGTTGAAAATTGATCGGATATTTCCCGATCGATCCGAAGCCATATTCGGTCGGTATTAAATTTGGTATAAAAATTAGTATCCGGGCGAATACGGTTTCGGATACGAATAGTTGACTTTGGATTCGGAATTGGATTCGGAATACATAACATCCGACCGTATTCGAGTTCCCATATTTTATCGAATATTATCCGGATAATAAATCCGGATATCCGAATTTTTTAATATATTTTATTTTATATTTTATATTAATATAAATATAAATATAATAATATAATATTAGTACTTAATACTTATGTAATTTTATTAGAAAATAGTCGGAAAAGTATGGTGTTGTCGTCTCATCTTGAAAGTTCAGTATAATATTATATATGTCTTCTTAGGCGTTATGTTGTGTTGGAACGGTGATGGTTACGAAGGATATAGCTTTTAGTTTCATATTATTAGCAGTAGATATAATTTTTATAATTTGCATTAGAACTTCTATGAAATATTGTGTATGTAGTTTTTTTTTATGTGTTTCAATCACATTTGATGATTTTCGTTTGAAATATATTATTCGATTATAGTTATTCAAATCCGGCCCGGATTCGTCCGATATCCGTCCCGTATCCGTATACCGAATATTCCAAATTCGTATCCGAATCCGGCTTTTCCGTATCCGACTCAAAATTCGAGAAAAAAAATATGGTTTAGGATACGGTATAAATACTATCCGTCCGTATCCGATCCGTTTTCACCCCTACCGACGACAAATACATTAGCTTTAAAAAAAAGTCTCATGTGCATCCAAATGCACAGTGCACTCAAAGTGTGTTTTAGAATCGAGCAATTTGTTATATTAAAAAATTTAATTTATTTACACTGAATCGTGCAATTATTTTTCATATTAATAATTGCACGGTTCAGTATAAATAAGTTGTACTTTTTAATATAAAAAGTTGCATGATTCTAAAATGCACTATGAGTGCACGATGCACCTGGATGCTTACAAGACTTAGCCCAAAAAAATGGCAAATACATTAACAAGATCTAGGGATATAACCGAAGCTAATTGAACTGAGTCGACCCGAGCCTTAAAGTGTTTGAGCTTCGTTTATTTTCGAGTCGAGCCCGAATTTAATTATTGAATATTTGTAAGCTTCTTTGAGCTTAATCGAGTCTATACGAGCTTAATAATATCAATATTAAATTAAATTATTCATCAATTAATTATAAAAAATAAAATTTTATATTTCTAAAAATCATATATATCTGCAAAATTTTAATTTTACGTAAGTAATTCTCCGGTGAAACTTGTTCATAGTATAAAGTTTATACCATTACATTGACAAACTAATATTATTACACTTATCAACTGTCAACTGATATCATTACACATATAAATTAAGATCATAGTATTAAATGTTATTGATATTAATTTGTAAGAGTATTGGTATCAGTTTCATATTATTCATAAGAGAATTTGTGATTTTATTTAACTGAATAATTTAATTACATATTTTATATTTATCATATATATTTAGTGTGAAATTATAAAATAAAATCAAACCACTCATTATATTTATATGAGCTAGCTCACGAGCTAATGAATCGAATATCATTGTGCTTGATTTT
The DNA here is from genome assembly GCA_037126765.1 of Stenogyne calaminthoides. Taxonomy (NCBI): domain Eukaryota; kingdom Viridiplantae; phylum Streptophyta; class Magnoliopsida; order Lamiales; family Lamiaceae; genus Stenogyne; species Stenogyne calaminthoides. The sequence goes on along the minus strand of JBBCBC010000024.1, from coordinate 6,980,574 downwards.
GTCTTTTTTATGTGCTTTATTAAACGAGCTCGAACAAATATTTATCGAGTTGAATCCAAAATAGTTCGTAAACGGCTTGGTTTGATTACATCCTTCGGGGTACCCGTTAAATATATATATTGATATATATATATATATATATTGATAGTAGCATGTAGTCTTGCATATGATGTGGGATTGAAAATAGTATTTATATTATTAATTTTAGGTTAAATCTACAAACGTTTAACTAGTTTGATTGGTTTAATTATAGACATAATTTTTATTTTTTAATATTGTGTGTGCATTATTTTCATTCATTTTTTATTCTAAATTATAAATTATGGAGTATGTTAGTATGTATTTAATATAATGTATTTGTGCAAAAAATAATGATGGATAAAGGAAGATGTAGACCGTGAGAAAATCCCAGGAAATAACCTAGAAAGTTGAATGATAATATTTTGAACATAAAGAGAATGAAGAGATAAAGAAAAAAAGACACCTTCTTTCAACGTTGATGCAACAAAGTGTCTTTTAACGTGACAAGACCAAAGAAACGTTATTGCACATAACCACTCTTATCAACAAATATCAAGACAATTGACATTTGCTCCTTTTTAGATTAATATCGTGCTTCGTCAACCAGATACAAAATTTTGCATCACCAATTTCTTCTCGAATGTCATTCTTGACTTTAATTGCCAAAACATGCAAAATTTGTTTTTGTATCGTTGACGATGTGTATGATGCATTTCGTGGAGCTTTATTCAAAAAGTATGCTTCTTTGTCATTGAAAGAGCCTATTAAACTCAACAACTCAGAAAAATTGCCACGATTAGTTGAGGTAATGGACTCATCATGGCCTCTAAATGAACATCCTTGAAATGCAAGCCATCTAGTCGCCTCAATTGAAGATTTCAAACGAAGTCTATTTGAGATGTGAACTTTTCAAAACTATGTATAATATGTGATTGTTGGTTAATGAGATCTGCACATGCTTTCACAACATTTTGATGAGGTGAAGTAAGATTTTTTCAAGATGTTTCATAAATGAGCAATTTTTTCTATCTCGTACTTTCTTCCATGATCGAAATCCATTAATAGTAAATGCATCCAATCCGTAAAAGTATGTCTTTAATATATGAGGAGATTATTCCATCCACGATGGAAATAACTTAAACCATGATGCCGTAAAACAACGAGAATTTATTTTTCCCGCCTTTGGGCCGGAGTACACATTGAAATGGTCCAACTTTAATATAAACTCTCATCACTTCATCACGCATTTTCAATTCGATATTCTCATATTGGTGGTCGTAGTCCAGGATCACGCACTAATGATTGAACATCAAAATATTCACTAATTTCAACTCTAGGGGATTTTGTAGGCGAACTTGATTTGGATTGTTGTTTTCAATTATCTAATTTAATTGTGATGTCGAACTCCGGACATTCTTTTTTTAAAAAAACAAATCAATTGTTTGTAGTTTTTTCATCTACGAAAAAACAGAGCAACAAATGTCATTTAATATTTATAAATATCACCAATACGTGAACTTTATCATTATCTAATATAAAAAAGAGATTACTTGCTTTTAAAATAAGAATATTAAAACGTTGCTCCCGTTAAAGGCGGCGAGAATTTCCTCCCCAAGTAAGCTCCGTTGCTTGTCGGTGGATCATTTGCGACAAATTTGTTGGTTAGGTCAGCGAACGCGCGTTGATTCCCAAGCCCTCATGCATTTCATACTACACATCTCATGGCTGACGGTTAGAAACTGCTACTATAGAGTTTCTGTGAGATTGTAAATCAAAACCCCATTCCCTAAAGTAACGAAAATCCCTAATTTACCAACACGTCTAAAACCCCTAAATTGTAGAACCCCCAAATTGAACTTACCGCAGATAGGTTACAACTGTAGCAGAGCCGTAGAAGAAGGTCGTGGTATCAATTCCAGAGGAATCGAACTATAAAGCTCATGGATGCAGTGTTGGTGTGTCGTCAAGGCGTAAACTTTTGACTGCTGGAGCGCCGTGAAACGATGTTCCTCTGCTTCACTTCGCGAGTCTGCTGCAGGCCACGGTCGAACTAAATCGATAAAATTAACAGTGGGGGATGAACCCATATGTGGAATTGCGTATCGGAATAACCAAAGTCGGTAAATCGGATTGATTCAATGGAACAATACAAGGGGTGCTCACCGCCGGGAAACCAGTTCCCTAGGGAGAAGATGTCTGCACGCAAAGTAGGAAGAGATCAAATCGAAATCGATCGGAACTTGGCGCCTTGTCATCGATCAAGATCCTGATGTTCTATTTATATGTGAGTCTATAATTACTAATGAATGTTATGATACATGGCGTCTGTACTTTCGTTTTGCGGGTTTGTTTTGTATAAATGCTCGGGGTCGAAGTGGAGGTCTTGTAATGTGTTGGAAGGAGGGATGTAATTTAATTGTTCTGTCCTATCCCGCGGGCCATATTCATTGCCATATAATATTTAATAATCTTCTGTGGCACTTTTTTAATTTTTTTATGGGCACTCGAGTTCGAGTCAAAGACATCTTTCGTGGACGTTGTTGAGACGGATTGATCCTGCGCACTCCTTCGGCTCGGCGCCATGGCTGGTTGGGGGGGACTTTATCGAAATTCTCTACCACACAGAAAAACTTGGGGGTGTAGTCCAGCAAACGCAACCAATGAATGCATTTCGAGAGACCCTCGATGAGTTTGATCTCCATGATTTACATGCATAGGGGGAACCATTCATGTGGTATGGAGCCCGACAGGACCATGGTATCATCCAAGAGAGGTTAGATCGTTTTGTTGAGAACGTAGGGTGGCGGACCTTATTTCCGACAGCAACGACAAGGAACATGGATTTCTATGGGTCGGACCACCGTGCAGTCCTCATTGACATATCAACCACGTTGATTCCCATGCAAAGAGTTGCACGCAGATGCTTTTTTGAGCACAAGTGGTTTAACGACGACAACTGGGTGAATTTAGCCTTTGAGACTAAAGGAGGCCCAACGATTTTTTACGATGCGCAGTGTAAAGTGTAGAATTCGCCAGCCTTTAGTGCTCGACGTCTCACAGCTCAACTGGATCGAACTCCGTCGTACGGTCCCCCCACCAGATGCAGAGCGAATTCGAGAGCTTGACACAAGAATCCAGCGGGACCCATGCATTGGATGAAATGCACTGGCGACAGTGGTCACGTGTGGCTTGGCTGCAACATGGTGATGGTAATAACAAGTACTTTCATGCGGTCACCTCCGGACGCAAACGGAAGAACCATATCTCTAGCTTGGTTAATGCCCATGGAGATTGGACAACTTTAGTCGAGGGTATGGCGGCAATCGTGGTAGATTATTTTCAGCAGCTATTCTCGACGACTTCATCGTCGCAAGTAGACATGGAACGGATGTTGCCCCACCAAACGCGGTCAATCTCGGCATCGTCAGCTCAGGAGTTGGCCAGACCCTACTGTTGGGGAATTAATTGTCCGGATCTATTCGGGATGAATATTTAAATACAAATTTAATTCTTGACAATTATTAATAGCATGAATTAACCCATATTAATTCAAATAATAATTCAACAACAAATCATGATATAAACAAATTTCACGAAATCCTACGACGTCGCGGATTACTACGAGTTTACGTGAACTTACCTCTTGGAATGGCAATGGTCTTGTATATGAAAACACACCAAAAGTCCTTCCCAAGTATTCCCTAGTCCTTGCTCGATAATCCGGTGGAAGGATACTCGCGAACAATTAACAAAAGGAAAAATAAACTTTGTTGCACCACTTTTGTGGATTTACTAATTTTTCCAGCACATGGAATTGTACTTGGGAATGAAATAATCATCCCCTATTTATAGATGGGTGGTGGACGATTTTAGGAAGAAAAACAATGTGGGAAAATCTTTTCTTGATCTCCAAGAAATCTTGAATATATCTCTTATATTCTTTTCCCCATAATTAAAATATTCCACAAAAATCCCACCTCATCTTGCTATGGTGTATTTTTCGAAAAAGAGGGAACAAGAATCCAAGATTTGGATCTTCTTGAATTTATGAGATATTCTTGTATTTCAAGAAATACATATCTTCCATAATATCTTTTCAAGAAAATCAAGAAAATCTTTCTTTCCCTTTTTTTCTCAAAATTTCGAAATCACAAATATGAATAACCAAGTGGGAGATTTCTTGAATTTAATGAGATAATCTTGTATTCCAAGAATACATATCTTCATTCCATAACAAAATTCAAAGAAAATCTTTCTCCCCTTTTATCCATATTTTTCGAAAAAACAAGGAAAAATAGGCAACAAATTTATTTTATTTTTAAACATCTTTTTCAGTTATTGGACTCTATCTTGGGCTACTTGGGGGCCCTTTAGGAGAATTAAGATTGGACCTTCCAATGGACCTTGAATTATCAATATTGAGCCACAATATTATTCAAGCCCATAAATATTAATTAATCCCACTACATAATTAATATCAGACTATCCATCTTAACCCATATTACGCTTAATATGGCTCCCCGCTATTATTTCCCCGTGTTTAAGATTATCTAGCCCATTAATTAATTCAAGCCACTAAAATAGCTTTCCATTAATTAATATCTTTTATCCTTGGTAAAGGAACGGTTCAACATTATTATCCATACCGGAAACTAGTTCCACTTGCAAGATTTGGTATGATAAAATTTATGAACCTCCCAAGGGGGCAAATCGAGCAAGCGTACTTGCACACGATTCTCCGTATTAAATCTTAGCAATCGCATGTGACCAATAATTTTGCCCAAGATATAGGGTATTGAATCTCATTGATTCTCTTCCCATAATAAGTCAAAGCAATAGTTACTAACCACACGCAATCCTATTTAAGGGACGAAGATTAAGAAATAACTAACCACTGAGGTCTAATTCTTCCTAGTTCGGGCCAAGAATTTATCATCCTCAGAGGTCCTCTTCAATGCATCAGTCATGCACTAGTGTAATCTCTTGGTCAAGACAAACCAATCCGAGCCTTACACTACAACCTTTCACGATGGATTGTTCATTTCCATCTAGGTCGTGAATGGTGTACTTTTAGTTACAAGGAACTGATAATTTAATCTTCTGTGATCTTGGTATCACTCAATTAACTACAATGTAACATGTACTATTTAATGAACAGTTATGCAGTAAATATATGTAACATTCAATGATATTTAAAGCATCAGTGATAAACAATTTATTTCAGTAAATAAGTCCGAAAAGCAGTTAGTCTGATTATACAAAGTAAAACATACTTTTCAGTATAATCCCAACAATCTCCCACTTATACTCAAAGTCTGCTTTTAAATATACATCAGCATGTCTCGTGTAGTACGTGACAACTAATGCCACCTACACGAACCTAATAATGTCTCCCACTTATACTCAAAGCAGATTGGCAACGGTCTTGACACCCATTCCTTTCACATGTCTCTCGAATGTATTCAGAGGCAGACCCTTTGTGAATGGATCAGCTAGGTTGTCTTCCGACGCAATCTTTGCCACCTATATATCTCCTCTCTTAACGATGTCTCGTATAAGATGGTATTTCCTTTCAATGTGTTTGCTGGTCTTGTGGGCTCTTGGTTCCCTTGAATTTGCAATCGCTTCCCATTGTCACAATAAAATGATTCTGTTTGGCAAATTTGAACCACATCCAAGTCCACTAGGAAGTTCTTGAGCTAAACCACTTCTTTTCACGCCTCGCAAAGCACTACATATTCGGGCTTCCATGGTAGAATCATGACGATTTCGCTTAACGCTTCTCCAAGTCATGGCTCCCCCCATGCAAAACACACTACCGGAGGTAGATTTTCCGAATCTAAGTCTGATTGGAAATCCGAGTCCGTGTAGCCGATGGGGATTAGACTATCTCGATCGATAAACCAACATTCTATCTCGAGTTCTTTTCGGATATTTTAGAATGTTTTTTAATCGCCATTCAATGTTCCTTCCCCGATACTCGATATCTTGCCTACATGCCAACAACAAAGCGTATATCCGGTCCTCAGACACAACATTGCATACATAAGGCTTCCGACAGCCGAAGCATAATGAATGCCTTTCATGTCATCTATCTCCTTTCGTGTCTTAGGGCACATTTTCTTGGATAGATGGATTCCATGCCTGAAAGGTACGAAGCCTTTCTTGGAATCCTGCATGTGAACCGTTTCAAGACAGTGTCTATGTATGAAGCTTATGATAAGCCTATCATCCTTTTCTTGCGATCTCGAAAGTGATCTTGATTCCAAGGATGTGCCCCGGCTTCCCCTAGTCATTCATATCAAACTGCTTTTGAAAGCCATGCCCTTACGCCCGATAACACCTTTACATTGTTCCCGATGAGCAGAATGTCATCTACGTATAGTACTAAGAATACCAATGCAGTTCGGCACGCTTTTTTATACACACAACTCTCGAACTCGTTTTGATCAAACCCGTAAGACTTTATAACATGATCAAAACATTGGTTCCAAGCTCGTCACTGCTTTGAGTCCGTAAATGGACTTCATGAGCTTACAAACTAGGTGTTCTTGGCCCTTTTCAAAAGAAGCCTTGGGGTTGTTGCATATAGATTTCCTCATCAAGACTTCCGTTAAAGAAAGCTTGACATCCATTTGCCAAATTTCAAAATCGAGATCTTGTTATCGACAAAGAGAATCCGGATGGACTTGAGCATTACTACTGGTGAAAAGGTTTTCTCATAATCGATCCCTTCTTTACGAGTATAACCTTTCGCCACAAGCCTTGCCTTGAAGGTTTCCACCTTCCCGGCCCGGTCCCCTCTTTTCTCTTGTATACCCACTTGCAACCAATAGGTTTGACCCCATTAAGTGGTTCGACTTAGCTCCCACACTGTTATGATCCATAGACCATATTTATGCTTTCATTGCCTTTTGTCAAGAAACCGCATCCTTATCTTGGATTGCCTCATCGTATGTCCATGGGTCTGATTCATCTTGTCCGGGAATCAAGTCCGAGGACTCTCCTATCCCCATGAATCTCTCTCGGTTGTCTCACAACCCTCCCACTATGAAGAGGCTCCGTTGTGAAAGTGTGTCGCTTGGTATATCATCTTGTACAATTGGCAATGAGGTTAGCCCCTTAGCTCACTTAAGGTAATCTCATACTGGTCTTCTTTCGCTCATATAGTCTTCCTCCAAAAATCTAAAGTGGGTGCTTATGACCACCTTTTGATCTTTGGGACCATAGAACATACACCCTTTTGTTCCAACGGGGTATCCTATAAACAACCTTAATTCTGATCGAGGATCCAATTTCCTGGCTTCCTTGTCCAACACGAGGGCGGACACCCCAAATTCTATATGTCTCAAACTAGGCTTCATACCGTCCACACAATTCTTTGGGAGTTTTGGGAACCGACTTGGATGGCACCAAGTTCGTAATGTAAGTCGTTGTTTCCAAGGCATGACCCCGAATCGACTTGGGAAGATCCACATAACACATCATTGATCTAACCATTTCCAAAAGAGTTCTGTTTCTTCGCTCTGCAACCCCGCTTTGTTGAGGGGTTCCGGTGCGATCACCGACGCAACCCCTTCATCCGGCAAGTAGTTCAAAACTCATCGCCGAGGTACTCGCCTCCACGACGGATCGTAGAGACTTGATACGCTTTTTCCCTATGATTCTCTCGCTTGAGCCTTAAATTCTTTGAATTTCTCAAAGGTCTCGGATTTATGCTTCATAAGGAAAAAATAACCGCACCTCGAGTAGTCATCAATAAAAGTGACAAAATACTCAGAACCTCCTCTTGCCATGGTTGACATTGACCACATACGCCTGCAGGAATGATTTCTAACACTTCTTTGGCTCTATTCCCTTGGCTCAAATGCCCTCTTGGTCATTTTACCCTCCAAACATGATTCGCAGTTGGAATCGGTTCAACTTGGAGAGACTCTAGTGAACCGCCTTTCACCAACCTTTGGATCCTCTTTGGATTAATATGTCCCAATCTTAGATGCCATATAAGTGTTTCTGCTTCACGCCCCGATGAATGTTTTTTTTCTACCTAAAACAATTGATGTGTTATAGGATGCATTTCGTGAGTGGTGTGTGCACGCTAATTATATAGAGATTACTTGACAACGCTCCATGACAGATAAATTTATCATAAAGAGAAATGGTAACAACTTTATCAAAAGTAACCGAATATCCATCAAGGTAAAGTTTAGAAATTGAAATCAAGTTCTTTCTAAAATTCGAACGAAAGTACATCTCTTAAAATTAAAACTACGTCTTCAAAAGACAGTGCACTTCTCCCATCGCTCACCTACCACCACTCGTGGCATTGCCCAAAGGTGAGGAGGATCTCACTCCCACTAAGTTGTCGGGTCCTCTTGAACCCCTGTAAAGTGAAACATACATGATCAACGGATCCCGTATCCACCACCCATAAATGGGAGGCATACGCCGCTAAGCAAGTTTCAACAACTAGTACGTGAGAATTACCTTTCTTTCCAATCCTTTTGGGATTGGAACAGGCTGACCTCCAATGTCCTCTCTCACCGCACTTGAAGCACCTCCCCTTAGTTGGCTTGCACACTCCTCCACCTCCCTTCACCTTTTCTTTGCCTTTGGCAACACTTGAGTTCACTTGCTTGTGGCTCTTGTCCTTTTTCTTGTTCTTACCACCCCTTGGCCTAGAAGAAGAATAAGGTTCATTTGCCACCAAAACTTGGCTCTTTTGCCCTAATATCGCCTCTGCCGAGACCAAAGCTTGCAATAGATCAGGCATCGAGAACTTCGATTATTCATCCGATAGTTCAACTCGAACTGCTTCAAAACTTTTCGGAGAGAATGGAGCACTGAAATCAATTTGGGTCTCGATGTCGATTCGCGCCAAGTACCTCAAGTTTGTTAAGGTGAGCCATCATCTGGAGAATGTGCTCCCTTACGGGCATTCCCTCCACCATTTTCATAGAGAGCAAGTCCCTCATGGTGATCTGACGAGCCACTCGGTTCTGATGTTGAAACATTGCTTTAAGACTAGTCATGATGTCCGCAATCTCAACGCTTCGGTGTTGGTGTTGCAAACACATATGACATTGAAGCCAAGATGGTATACTTTGCCATTTCGTTGAACGCCCCGGTCAAGATACTCTTTCTTAACCGATTTGACTTGACTCTTCATTTGCTTTTTTCGGGTTTAGGTGTAGTGAGAACCCGCTTATGGCTTTGTGCAAAGGAGGACAATAGTAAGTTTATGACTCCAATCAACAAAGTTTTCACCAAGAAGTAAATTGTCTTTAAGTATATTGAATAAAGGATTAAAAGGTTGCGACATGATGAACTCAAATAAATAATAATATGCATAATCACAAGTATATCACAAAAATTTTATCACATGTTTCATATTAAAATCTCCAAAAAATATGAACATGCATCGCCTAACATCTCAAAAACAGGTTTAAATAAGCCACGGGGTGGGTCATTATTTAAACACATTCAAGCAGTTACAAACAAGAACGATTATAAACCTTTAATATCCAGATTAATAGTTGGCTCCCACTTGACCAATATAAAATCGACAGGACTTCGGGAAGTATATGCATATCAATTTTATACCTAAGTAATAACCATGATTAAATACATAATTATTATTTCGCTTTGAACGAGCCTCTCGGAGGGTCATCGTCGCCACTAGTAATAATCCACAATCATCCGTTAGAATTTATTCATGTGAAAGCTATCTTTTGACCGTCCCATGGGGGGAATTTCTCCAAAAGAATTCACAAATAAATAAATCATGGAGGTCAATAATTAATTCAATTTTATTATCCGGAATAAAATTATCAATTAATTGTTTAAACATACTTAGTAATTTTTGAAAGTGAGATTTTTCAAAACATTTTCTCATGCATCGCAAATTTAAACACAATTTAAATAAGCATAAATAATGCATAAACATCAAGACAAAAATTAAACATATTGGGCACATTTATCCAATTGTCATGGTTAATTTTATCATGTTTTGATCTCGAGAAATCGTCTTCATAGCCTTCATCGTTCTTCTTGAAAAGCTCCCACTTGACCGTTTAAAAAAAAATGCCTTGTCAAGCGCCATCGACATCATGGGCGGTGCAGAGCTCCCCGTGTCGAATAAACCAGAGCCACGCGGCCGTGTCGAATGGCCTTGTTTAAGACGTCGCATTGCCATACGCCGATCTCGGCCAAGACGCCGCCCAGTGTGCCCGCATCGCCCGCGCGTCGCCCAATAGCATCTCGCAAGATATCGCCCGCCAAGCACCGGGTTGCCCATCCGGATCAGCGGCCCCTTCGGCCCCTCGGCCTACGCCCTCCCGCCTATGTGTAAAAGGCGTCGCGTCGTCGCGTGCCTCCCCTTGGCATCGCGTTCGACGACGCCACGCCTACACCTGTTTCGATCCCATCTTTTAATTCTTCATCTCCGCCTCTCTTTACGATCCTATTTATAATTTATTTATAAAAATAAATAAACCTAGATCTAGACTAGTCTATTACATTGATCCAATCAAACTAATACTAAACTACTCGTGGATTTTCTCACGAGGCAAAACGAATCCGAACGAATCGAAATAAAAAACCACAATTTATATGCATGCATAAATAAACACATTAAATTCCATGACAATTGGATACCTGCAAAAAAAGATCTAGCAATTCTACTATCCAATTTCAAAATTTAATGACAGCGAATTAAATTACAATTTAAAATTCAGAGCCCGAAACCGAGGCTCTGATACCAGTTGTTGGGGAATTAATTGCCTGGATCTATTCGGGATGAATATTTAAATACAAATTTAATTCTTGACAATTATTAATAGCATGAATTAACCCATATTAATTCAAATAATAATTCAACAACAAATCATGCATATAAACAACTCACGAAATCCTACGACGCGGATTACTACGAAGTTTACGTGAACTTACCTCTTGGAATGACAATGGTCTTGTATATGAAAAAACACACCAAAAGTCCTTCTCAAGTATTCCCTAGTCCTTGCTCGACAATCCGGGAAGGATACTCATGAACAATTAACAAAAGGAAAAATAAACTTTGTTGCACCACTTTTGTGGATTTACTAATTTTTCCAAAGACATGGAATTGTACTTTGGGAATGAAAGAATCATCCCCTATTTATAGATGGGGGTGGTGGACGATTTTTAGGAAGAAAAAAAAAACAATGGGAAATCTTTTCTTGATCTCCAAGAAATCTTGAATATATCTCCTATATTCTTTTCCCCATAATTAAAATATTCCACAAAAATCCCACCTCATCTTGCTATGGTGTATTTTTCGAAAAAGAGGGAACAAGAATCCAAGATTTGGATCTTCTTGAATTTATGAGATATTCTTGTATTTCAAGAAATACATATCTTCCATAATATCTTTTCAAGAAAATCAAGAAAATCTTTCTTTCCCTTTTTTTCTCAAAATTTCGAAATCACAAATATGAATAACCAAGTGGAAGATTTCTTGAATTTAATGAGATAATCTTGTATTCCAAGAATACATATCTTCATTCCATAACAAAATTCAAAGAAAATCTTTCTCCCCTTTTATCCATATTTTTTGAAAAAACAAGGAAAAATAGGCAACAAATTTATTTTATTTTTAAACACATTTTTCAGTTATTGAACTTTATCTTGGGCTACTTGGGGGGCCTTTAGGAGAATTAAGATTGGACCTTCCAATGGACCTTGAATTATCAATATTGAGCCACAATATTATTCAAGCCCATAAATATTAATTAATTCCACTACATAATTAATATTGCACTATCCATCTTAACCCATATTACAGTTAATATGGCTCCCGGTTATTATTTCCCGTGTTTAAGATTATATAGTCCATTAATTAATTCAAGCCACTGAAATAGCTTTCCATTAATTAATATTTTTATCCTTGGTAAAAAAATCGGTTCAACATTATTATCCATACCTAAACTAGTTCCACTTGCAAGATTTGGTATGATAAAACTTATGAACCTCCCAAGGGGCAAATCGAACAAAGCGTGCTTGCACACACGATTCTCCGTATTAAATCTTAGCAATCGCATGTGACCAATAATATTGCCCAAGATATAGGGTATTGAATCTCATTGATTCTCTTCCCCATAATAAGTCAAAAGCAATAGTTACTAACCACACGCAATCCTATTTAAGGGACGAAAGATTAAGAAATAACTAACCACCGAGGTCTAATTCTTCCTAGTTCGGGTTCAAGAATTTATCCTCCCAGAGGTCCTCTTCAATGCATCACCATGCACTAGTGTAATCTCTTGGTCAAGACAAACCAATCCGAGCCTTACACTACAACCTTTCACGATGGATTGTTCATTTCCATCTAGGTCGTGAATGGTGTACTTTTAGTTACAAGGAACCTCAATTTAATCTTCGTGATCTTGGTATCACTAAATTAACTACAATGTAACACGATATTTAATGAATAGTTATGCAGTAAATATATGTAACATTCGATGATATTTAAAGCATCAGTGATAAACAATTTATTTCAGTAAATAAGTCCGAAAAGCAGTTAGTCTGATTATACAAAGTAAAAGTATATTTTCCAGTATAATCCCAACACCTACACAGCAGAGGAAGTTAAACATGCGCTTTGGGATATGCATCCGCTAAAAAGCTCCGGTTCGGATGGGTTTTCTACAGTTTTATCAACGCACGTGGTCGACAATTGGGGCAACATTCATCGATGCAGCCCTCAACATTCTCAATTATGGCACCGACCTACCCCCTTGGAATCACATCGTTGTCACGCTTATTCCCAAACGGATGCGCCCCGATCCATTAAAGAGTTCTGGCCCATTAGTCTATGCAATGTAGCTTACAAGGTGGTAGCTCGGGCCATTACAAATCATTTGAGATAACTCTAGAAGATATAATTGATCACCAGCAAAGTGCGTTTGTCTCGGGCAGACTCATTACGGATAACGTCCTACTAGGGTTCAAGTGCATGCACCGCTTTGTCTTACATAATAAGAAGACCAAGACGGGGTATGCACCACTTAAGTTAGACATGAGCAAGGCATATGATAGAGTGGAGTGGGGTTTTTACGAAATGATGCTTAAACCGATTCCCCGGGATAGTGGTCGACCTCATTTTGCGGTGTATTTCCACAGTACAATACTCTTTTCAAATAAATGGCTCGGTGGTTGGAGACTTGGTACCGCAACGAGGTATTAGACAGGGAGACCCACTTTCCCCTTACTTATTTGTCCTGATAGCACAGGCACTATCGGCTATGTTTAATGGGTATGTCGAGGCGGGCTTAATCTGAGGTTGTAAATGCATTTTATAATTTACATTTTTATTTTTGATCCCACGACTTATAACCTAGTATTAAAAAGTGAGGTGACCTCCATTTCCCATTTTTTTACTGGAAACTTAATTAAACATCATACTAACAATATTTTTTGGATTGAATTAAGATTTTTTTAGGCATTATTATTGCTTATAATGACATATTCTTGTGTCAGCTGGGTTAGTCTAACCTAAGAAAAATGGAGGCAATCCAAAACAACAAAAAAACACTTATAAAAAAAATAAAAAATGTAGGACACATCACTTTTACCTGCTAGATTATTTGGTATAGCAGATCGTAGGATCACAAAGTTAAAATATTGCAAGTTACAAGACAATAATTAGAATTTGAAAGTTGATAGGACAAAAAAGGGATAAATTACATAACAAAAAAAAAACTATTTTCCTTACATATTAATATAAAAAACTATTAACATTAGTTGTTTTCATTAAACATCATCTCCTATTTTTACTAAATAATTACTTAATTAATATTAATGGTTTTCACTAAACAATAAGCACACATTTCATACTATAAACATAAACATGTTTCAAAGGACAGTTACTCGACATATACACATATACAAATACGCGGATTTGGATCATGTGTTGTACATGACGGTCCTATGCATTAAACTCGTACGTGTCTATAGAATATTTAGATCAAAAGCAACAAAACATTATATTATGCAATTGAAAGAATACGCTATAGACCAGTCACGATTTAAAATTGTCTGAAAAAATATGAAAAACAAAAAGAGAGGAGCAAATTAATATGTGACCTGCATTTGACAATAGGGCAACCACCCATAAGTTGGACAAGAAGCCCTCCGTGCTAAACCCCCTTACACTTGAAACAAAATAATTTTCTACAATTAGGAACTCGTTCCTTCACCACCGACCTCCCACAAGCAACGCATTGCAATTTCTGTCTGGGCAATACCATTTATCAAGCCCAAAATTGCTGACTCGCATAGCACATCGCACCACCACCGTCTAAACTCACAATTCAATGTGGGTCACAATTCAATGGAGGGTAGAGATGGAGGGTAGAGATTGTGAGAGTGGAGATTGTAAGACAATCATCTACTTATGAATTGTGGGAATAGATTGTCAAACTTTCACAAAAATTATGATAATATTTTTTACGAGAAGCTAGAATTACGAAATTTGATAAGAAGATATTCATTTATTGAAAACAATTATCTATTTGTGATCAGAGGGAATAGATTGTCAAACTTTCACGAAAATTATGACAAAAAGATCAGCTGATTTCATTTTTCCCGAAAAAGTGGATACTAAAATTTGTATGTAGTATCTCAAATCGCGTACTCAATCGTTATGATATTAACTGATAGAGATGCTATGTAAAAGATTGAATTTCTCTCACTATAATTTTGGTGGAGTGTAGAATATCGTATTTATAATGATTTTTACAAGATATAAAAGAATATTCTACGCTATATAAATTACATACATGGAAAAAATAAATCTATTGATTATTATTTCCTCTATCATCAACTGCCTTCAATCGAGAGGTCCGATATAATACGTCATGCAAATATTATCCCTTAATTTATGCGTGTGTATATACTTTTTATTTTTCTTGATTTCTATCTTTACGATACTTATATAAAAATTTGATCTTTTATCAAATATTATATGTATATTTTTGTGTATCTTATATATATACACTTATATATTATCCCGAAATTTTAGGATTGTTTCAAAATAATTTTTTAAATTTCTCAATGTTATTTTGACGACTAGATTTTCATGATCGAGTAATTAACATTATTATAATAATTAGAAATTCTCCTATAATTGCAGGATAATATATTTGACAATTATTTTATGTGAACCATTTTTTATAATTATTGCAATTTACTATTTGGATGCAAAAAAGAAAAAAGTTTCTATTTTTTGGAGTGTGTTAACGTAGAACAAAGAAGTTGTCAATGCAGACTATTTTAATTTCTAGTGAATGATGTTTAATTACAAAAGGGCGCGGCTATCCACACCCATTAATTTGCTAAGTTCACCCATTACTTAGTACACCTCCCTCATAATTTACTTATTTTTAAATTTTACTTAATATACCCGCAATTAATTTACAAATATATCCCTAAATTAATATTTGCATCCTCTATTAATTATACACGCACCCACCACTTCTAAAATAGTTCATTATGATAGATTTACAAGGTACAATATTCTTTTAGTTTTTGAGGTGCCTGAGTATTCTTTTATTTTCCATTTTTTTAAGTTACTGAGTTTTTTATATATATAATTTTCTGATTAAGGCTTGTTTGAGAAAGGAGCTAAATCCGATTACACAATATTATGTTTAGTGGTAATTGTAAACAGAAAAATTCAAGGAAGCTTTGACCGTGAAGGAAAAAAATGGAGAAGGAAAGTGGCCAAATGTATGCAACATAATTGCAATTAATATTTTTTTACAGACTAAAACCAGAAGAAAATTCAATCATACAAACTTATTAAATTTATTCGCACACCTAAAGCGATCGAATAACCTAACATATACTCCTCCCGTCCCATTTGATTTTTACACCATTTGACTTTGCACACATATTAAGAAAAAAAAATTGTATGTTTTGTTGACTTTTCAAAAGGGATGGAGGGTAGAGATTGTGAGAGTGGAGATTATAAGATTATTTTACATAATTGGGGTGCACAAAAATTGTATATTTTGTTGACTTTTCAAAAGGGATGGAGGGTAGAGATTGTGAGAGTGGAGATTGTAAGATTATTTTACATAATTGGGGTAAAAAAAAATGGATTGGGACTTTAAACGAAAAGTGTCTGAAAATAAAAATTGGGACGGAGAGAGTATTTGCTTCCTTCTTTCTCCATTTTTTTCTTCTCCATCAAATTGAATTTCTCTCTTACTAATCATCATAACTTGTTCAATTTCAATATTTAGGCTTCTTAATCCTGTTTTCACTCTCTAATCAACATGCAGAAGCATTTTTTTCCATCTTCGTAGACCACAACGCCTCCAAGTCCTCCGTCATACCCTTCGTTTCCATCTCGGCGATTTGCCAGCAACCGCCACCTCTAGCAGATCGCCTTCCGCTCTGTCAATCTATCTTCCGCCATTCGTATAGAGGTATCACAATTTAGGTCTCGGATGCCCTAATTATGTATATATAATTGTAGAGCCACCTAATTTTTTATTTCTCTCTTTAGAAATGTGAGAATAACTATATCATGGAATTAACATTGGTGAAATTTATGATACTTGAAGCATTTGCAGAGTGCGAATTATTCGAAAAATGAAAGTTATAGATTATTACTAACTTCTCTTTTGTTCCTTTCTATTTTGATATTTCAGTGATAAATAAGAAAGAATGAAGTGGAAAAAACATTTGACCTGTTTGATCATTAGGTGTAACATTTTACATGTTCTTGGAGTGAATCCTCTTGACGATTTTTACAATGTAAATCTTCCACACTGGAAGTCTGTTTTGCTACAAATTCAAGGCGCACATAGTTAGTTATATCTTTCTTCTTTGTTGTTTTTTAATAAGTAGATTGTCTGCTAACTGCGGTCTGGTTTGTTCCTTTTGTTATTAATACTCTCTCTCTCTCTCTAAAAAAATTGATGCAGCAATAATGTTGGATTTTACAATGTTATTCATATGTCTACCCAAAATCCTACATATGACTCTCCAAGATGCTTGAAAATGTATCTATTGCACAAGCATTGGATTCATATTTTTTTTCTAATAATACATGTGCTTGGTTATGTTATTATCTCATTAAATGAGATAATGACAGGATTTTTAACATTTATTGACAACATGTTATTTGACTGAACATTGAAAACAAACAGTTATCACAACTATTGTAGCTTGATTGATTAGTTCTAGTATATAAGAAATAAAAATTGAGCGCTTTTATGCTTATTGGATGCAGGTCACATCATCCTTCTTCAGTATTAATGTGTTCTTTTAATTTTAAATTGTCTATTTCAAACTAACCCATTGTCTACTTGAATGTGGGTGAATGTGGATATATATTAGTGTTGAAACTAGGGTTCGGGCAAAAATTTGGTGGGAAAAATCAAGGTTTTCCCACAATTTTTTGCCAAATTTCATTCTGATTGGGCTAAAAAATGTAAGTGATTTGGCGCAAAAAATGTTGATTGGTTGAGAAATTAGGCCCGAAAAAATAAAGGTAAGAACTTTTGGTTATTTTGAATCGATGGGACCATATGTGCAAGTGGTTGAAGGTAGTTTAAGTGGTTAAATGTGTATTAATTATGTTGCATAACTTATGGGACCAAATATGCAAGTTGTTGAAAGGTGGTTAAGTGTTTAATTCACATTAATTATGTCTCATAACGTTTGGGACCAAATCTGCAAGTGGATTTAACAGTTTCCGTCACGGTGGAACCAAATTTGAAAGTTAAAAATCTTGCGTGACTAGGTTTGCCAAAGGTGGGACTCGGTTGAAAACCTCTTGTGGTTCGTGGGACCAAAAGTGCAAAAAACTCAAAAAGGCACTAATAAATATAATTAGAATTCCATTAAATTTAGTTACTACATCCAAGTGAGATTTACAGACTTTTTTTTGCAAATTATCCATCATAAACGTAACAAATTCCACTTCTGATGGACTTCTTGAATACCTCATCACCTTTAATTGTTTTGGCCCAAGATATCCTGGAGTAGTTCTCTCTACGAATTTCATCTCATAAGGCATATTCCCCCACAACAACTGGAAATAAAAAAAAAAAAATATAGGAGTACTAGTTTATTTTCAAACCATGTTGATACTTTGCTGAAAATAGTGTCGTTGATATGTCAATCTTGTTGGGGAAAATTAGTTTTGAAACAATTAATTAAATTTGTTGGAATTTAATTGATATTTAATAAGAGTATTGGACACTCGTCTTTGACCAATTAAATGAGAGCTTAAATTTAATTTTTGGAAAATTAAACGGTATATGACCGATTTACTCTCGGAGTAAATGATCGTAGTGTATTTATAATTTCAAAATCGAATTTTGGTGAGTGGGAAATTAAATCATGAAGTTGAGACGTCAAAATACACTTTATGGATTAAAGTGTTGTTGGGTAGTGTGAAAATTAACTGAGAGTTAATTATCTCACATTGAATTAATTTAGTCCACGAATTTGAGTTTGAAGCATAATGAATGTAGACGTTCGGGACGTTCAAATTAATTGACGTTTCAAATCAGATTGTAAAGTAAGACGTTACATGATGACATTAAGTGTCATTAATGAAGACGTTTCAAAATGGAAATAATTTAAATAAATGACATTAATTGTCATTGTGAGCCCGAATTAAAATCATTATGTCTCCCACCTGATGGACATACCTATAAATAGGTTGTATTCATATGTTCATTTTCATCAAAAAGAAAACCGAGAAATAGAACAATCAAACGAGAAGTTTTTCCAAAGTGCATGCATTCATGCTCGTTTGCATATTCATATAAAGTGCAGTCTAGCTTTCAAATCATTTTCAGTTCGGTGGAGCTTTATACGTTGTGGTGTTGTTCGTATAAAGACGAAGTCAATTTACCTCTTGTTGTTGTTTTATTTTGTGCTTGCTGGTTTCGTGTGTGCAGGTTGTTGTTCTTGAACATGCTCAAAGTGGGAAGTTGTTGTTCGTGGAAAGCTGCTACAAGGGGAAAAGTGTTGTTTTGGAAGAGTATTAGTTCGTGAATTAAAAAAGTATTAGTTGAACTTTTCCACTTTTCTGTTTTCCTTTATTTTATTTTCCGTCAATATTGTAAGCCATCGTTGGTACTCAAATTTCTAACAAACCTTTAATTACCAAACATTTTTGTGTAATTTATAAGAACCCAATTAAAAACGGATTGACCTGTCGTGCATTTACTCATACCTGTATTTCACGGTCAACATCGGAGGAAACGTGGAACTCCAAATATTGATATTCCAACTGTAACAACAAGCATAATCAAAATTTGATCATCAGATTATAAGTTAAAGCATATATATTTAAGAAAAGAAGGCAAAATTACTTAATGAGAAGTGAAGTTCTCATCCAAGAGTCTGTCGAGTAAGGCAGGCGGTATTTTGAGCACCACTTCTTCAAGTGAGTTACCACGGGTTCTCGAGGGAGTGAGCCTGGGCACATTGTTGATTTGCAGGATGAAGGATTTCGGCACTTGATAACAAACCAAAGAAATGAGGTTGATCATGTTAGATACTTGTATATACTCAATATCAAGACAGTATGATATGTCCAAATGCTTCAACGAAGAATGACCAGTAACGACCACTTCTCTCAAACTCAAGTGACGAATGGACAAGCTCACAAGAAGAGGCGAGTATCAAAGTAGACGTTGAATTGCTCCATTTTCCACAGACGCTAGTTAAAGCTAATTTCTTAAGGCATTTGAAGTCGGACATTTCGAAAAAATCACAAAGCCTAATAATGGGATGGTGGTTCCCGTCGTGGTAATTCAAATGTAAGTCTATGATTCCAACTTCTTCAGTCAATACAAGCTCGAGCAACATACTGATAATATTAATATCGAATATTCCCTCGAAAAAAGGCATACATACCTTGAACTCTTTAATTGCCTGAATTTTCTTATGTGACTCGAAGAAATGGCAAGCCAACTTAAAGTATTTTTCCATTTTTACCAACATAAAGTAGTTTTCCATATTTACAACATAGAGTAGTTTTCCATATTTACAACATAGAGTAGTTTTCAGTGTTTTCTACTTCTAATTTGTTAATCTCCCCACGACATAACCCCAAGAACTACCGTGTAAATGCACTTCTGCAGAAATAATCCAATTTCCCTTTTTCTCCTTTAGAGCCTGCATAAATATCTCCTCTCTCTTTCAGTGAGGGGAGGAGGTTGAAGCGAGTGGTGATATAAGCATATAGATATCGCCATCGCGTTAATAAGATGATGGTCGCTACAGCTTCATGAAATGTCAGTCGAGATATTATGGATATAAGAATATCATCCGACAATTCGTTGATTATGTCCTACAATTTGAATTGGTAAATTTGATACTATTAATTACCCCATAATAAATTCAATAAAAGAAAATATAAGTCTCTTGTTGCGAAAAATATGGTGCACACACACATATATATATATAATCACCTCCCTCTGCTTTCTCATAAATCTGCTTCAAATACTACTTTTCTTCATACCTATAAATATACAAACACAAGATAATTAATAAATAGAGTTTACTACTGAATACAAGTTTCACTTGCAACAACAAATTATTTTATTGTGTGGTCATATTACAAATTAATATATATTGATATTTGCAAAAACTAGTTAATTCTCTTCCAAAATAACAAGACAAAGAATTCATTAATTGAGAGCACCAATAAAAAGCTTATAATTCAATCAGAAGCATCATGGGTTTTCAATGTAAAGAATTATTAAATTTCATTCAAGAAATTTGATATTATTACTACAAAATCTAAGAAATTTTAACACGAGTGGGTGTGACAATCAAAATAAACAACGCGAGAAACCAACTATACATATATAATAATAATAGTACCAGTTCAGTATTTACCTTTCAACATATTTTCTGATTATCTTAAGGTTCAGGTCAGATCTAGGAAGTCAAGAAGTATGTTAAAAGAATTAATGTTTAGCTTATGCATATAAAAAGTAATTGGATTGCAGATGATTTCAATTGAATCCCATGAAAAATATTCAAAGATTTTGACGGATTAATTACTTAAACTAGGACTAATTTTTGTGATACACATTTGTGATAATTTTTGTTGTGTATTATCACAAAGAATTTTTTTTTTAATTTGTAAGTTGATCTAATTCACAAAGATTCTGAGGAGTTAATTTTTGTGATAATTGTTTAGCTTACACTAGGACTAATTTTTTTCTTTTAAAGAAATGGGTTAATTGCATACACATTTGTGATATATTTGGAGTGTATTAATCACAAAGATTTTTTAATTTTTTTTAATTCAATCTATTTTATAACTTGTTTCGATTCGATATACTGGCCTAATTTAAGAGTAACTAAGAATAAACTTTTTTGTGATTTTATAAAAATCAGCGTGGTTGATTGTAATTTGTTATACTTGTTGCGTACATGTCGAAACACTTCTCTTTAATCAACTACTACTAAATGTCATGTGTGCTATGTGGGGATTTAAAAATAATTATTGCAATATATAGAATATAGAATAAATTTAAAAATAACATATTATACTATAATAAATGAATATGTTTAAAAATAATATATTCTACTTTATTCCTTCCTTAAAAAAATATCTTTTTAAGCTCTAAATTTTATTTCAAATTATTTTTCTTCTAGCAATTTTCACCCCCTTTCCTCTCAATTTATCCCATTCAAATATCTCTAAAAAAAAGATTTAGTTAAAAGGAATTTTTTTGTTATTCATCTCTTATATTTTTCTTATTATAACATAAATTATTATTTCCTAATTTTTCAACACTCCCTCTTAAGTCCCATCTTTTAATGAAGGAAATGAACGAGAGAAGAAATAAAAAAGGAGATAGAAAATTGCAGATTAAAAATTAATTAAAGGTAAAATTGTGTAAATTTTATGTTTCTTAATTTTTTTTCTGAATAGCTAAAAATGAATTTATCAAGGAATAAAGAGGGTATTTACTTCTGAGTATGTCACATGTACACTGGGTGCATTATGCAATTTAAATGTACTTTTGAAACGTGTAATTTATTTTTCTAAAATATTTAAATTGTTTACATTGGTACCTTCAACTTTTTCAATAATTTACACCGCAATAACAAGTGAAATGATTAAAATGTTAACTTTTTATAAATTACAGGACCAAAATCAAAGTCCGTATAATAGGTAAGTTATCAGACAAAAAATTGATTTTTCCTAAAATAAATTTATTAATATGTAAAACTTAGGTCACTTTGTGTTAAACTCTAATGACCCTGTAACTTATTCCAAATAAACAAACCAATCACCCCCTTATAATATTCTTGAAATATTCAAACGACATGTCATATTTTAAAGAAACTTAAGTTAAGGGCCTGTTTGGATTGCATTGATAATACAACATTTATGTCAAGTACAACTATCGTAGATAGACATGATTATCAGTGATGTAAAAGTCCCGACTAGTCCCCCCGCCAAGGAGTCTAGGCGCTTAGCGTTCGTCGGGTGACCCGATTTTTTTTAAGCGCCAGCCTAGACGATCAGCTAGCTAGACGGCTAAGTCGGGAGCTAGATGTTCAACACTAAGGTGTTATTTGATAATGAAAGTCTTTGTTCTTAGAATAAATTGATGGTAAGATAAAGATTGATAATTTTCACTACACTAAAATTCCAAAACACAAATTTGTTTAGTTTTTTTATATTAAATTATTCTTCTTGTACTCTATAATGGATAATAGATATAAGAAAAGGTGTTTCAATTGTTATCTAGATTTAGGGTGTTGTATAATGAATTTGTTAATTAATTTTGAAGTGTATTTTTGTTATAATATATCGATAAGTAGTAAATAAACTCATTTAGATGAAAAAAAACAAAAGAAAATCGAACCGACTAGTCCCCGCCTAGACGGCCTAGGCGCTAGGCGGTCCATATCCGCCCGACTACCGATTTTCGACTTCTGCACCCTTGATGATTATATGAAGAATTTAATACAATAAAACATTTAAAGGGTGCTCTGTAAAAATTGCATGTAATGAAATGAGAAGGAAATGAAAATGAAAAAAAAAAAAAAAAACAAAAGTCAAACCACATATATTTGAGACTTCAGACAAATTTATTTATTTAGTGCAATAATTATTGCTTAAATACTAGAAATAAAGATGCAAAAAGATGCTAATCAAATAATAAGAATCTCAATAATAAAAGAAAAATAATAAAAAAAATATTATCTTTCTTAAAAAAGTTTATTCTCAAAATTTTTAATTTTTTTTACAGGAAAATAAATATATTAATCAAATATCGGAAAGGTCGGTATCAACAACATCAACAATCATCTCAGGAACAGACACTGAGAACAACAAAACATCACAAGAAAAAGCAAATTGGGCAAGTCAATGGGCAATACAATTTCCCGATCGACGCACCCAACTAAATACACATGAATTAAAAGACAAGCAACGCTAAAGGGCGTCAAAAACCACCCACCAAAGTAAGAAAGATCCATTTGGGGTTTTGCAAAGCAAATAAAACAACTTGTGAATCCACTTCAATCACAATATTGTGGACACCTTCAATCACAGCACGCTTCACGCCCTCTAGAACCGCCAAAGCTTCCGCTTCTCCAAATTAAATCATAATAATTTACTCAAATTGTCATTAAATTTTGTTCATAAATTAAACTCTAAATCCCCATCATAATTCACTCAAATTGCAATTAAATTTTGTCCATAAATATACTCCAAATCCCCCTTTACTCTCGTCTCCACTCTCTACCTTATTAAGAACTGGTATTTCGCCCGTGCGATGCACAATTTTAAAATTTTGATTATACATATTTACGTTAGTATTTATTAAATATTATTTTCATATATGTGCATTGAATATTTTTTTTAAACCTTAACATTTATGTTAAGTTGTTACGAAATGATTAAGTGACTAAATACATATAATATAATCGAGATTGAAATATCTTAAAATCAAAATTACACAATAACTCAAAGAAAACAAATGTGGTCATTTCCTTGGAAAGAAAAACCTGAATGTGGGCCATTAGATATATGGGCTTATCCATGATTCAATCATTCAAAACATGAGAATGGGCTCATATGCCGTAACACTTGTTTCAAGGGTCTGGTTATTCACACCCACAATATTAGTAAATATACACAGTTAAATTTTTTGTTATTTTATTATAATTATGAAAATACTGTATTACCCTTACTATTTTTATCCCCCACAAAATCCTTAATTTTTGTAACTCCACCGACCCACCCCTCACCGTCCCACCCTCTTCTCCCCCTTTTCCTGAAAACAAAACTCATATGAGACGGTCTCACGCATGAGACAGGTACAATTTAAGCACAAATTACACCCGCCCCTCTTAAAGTGTTAAAGCAATAATGCCTAACTTATGCCCCATCTAATCGTGAGACTGTCTCATGCAAGTATGTCTCTTTCCTGAATCATCTGTTGGTAGCCTCATCCACTTTCCCTCCTCCCTGTTTCTCTATCAAAATAAAACAAGAAAAAGATAAAAACGAAGATCAAAGGAAAACCACTTGAGACGTGCTTAAAATGCACTGTCCTAAAAAAAATACACTTAACAATCTATCAGGATTCAACAAGTCTTCTAGGATAAACCTAGAACAAGGAGCAAACAAATAATAAACCCAACCAAAAAAGAATAAAACAAAGAAAAGATTTATGCAGCGAATTATCTCATTTGTTCTCAATAAACATTATAATATATAAATAATATAGTGGCATGTAAATTGGTTTTTAACCACCTTAAGAATAGGGGATATCCAGCAAAATATGTTGACTCCGGAGTTGAACGTGAAATACTAATGCAGGGAACAACGTGAACTACACAAACAATTTTCTTAATCTCCGTTGATTCTCATGGAATACCAGAAATGAGGAAAACAAGAGAAAACACTCTCAATATTTTAATTTCATAATCAACTAAATAATACTTTTACAACTGAACCCTTTAAACAAAAGCGCAAACCTAAAAGATAAACACGGAGATAATCTACGTAAATTATATCTAATAAATTAAAGATCCTAATTAAACTAATTTTCTAATAATCTTGATTCTCCAAATCAACTCATAATTATGCGAGATTGCTATGGCGATCTCGTTTCCATCATTCTCACCCTCTTTGAAACGATTTGTCCTCGAATCGAAACTGGTCTCGTCTCCATAGGAATAAAGTATAATCATCAAATAATTGAGCTCAAAAATATCTGTCATTCTAGTATGACTCAAAACCTTCAGGCAATAGGACATAGGTTTCATAGCACTGTCAACAAAATAACTATCATTAATTATAAAAAGATAACAATTATTTTGCGAGATATAACCTTCATCATAATCGAGGTAGGAGTCATCGTATGTCGTATCAAAATGTGGAAAAAATAAAACGTGACCATTTTATGTAACAAATTTTTTGCACGGACCGTCTTCAGGCTCAACGTTGAAAATGGGATTCACATAATCAATTATGAGCTCCTTTTTATCATAAATAGGTGGCTCATCGTAACAAAAATTGTCAAAATAATCCTCAGGCTTGTGGTCACCATTAGAATTATTAAACCCAAATGACCCAATATGAGACTCAGACCCATCAAGAATATATCCATCATGCTCGATAGATCCATTAACTAAATCAGGGCCATCAAAATATGTGTTGTCAAAATTAGAATCAGAGCCAATAAAATTCAAAATCTTCAAAAATATCCACACGCCCACCATGTAAGTTTGATCCAGCAAGCTCAAAATCAGTAATAAACTGGCTTTTTCCAACATACCCAAGAGGAGGCGCAAGCTTAATCTGGTTCAACATGCTATCAGGCTCATTTATGCCATTAGAATAATTAAGCCCAAAAACACATTTTCACATACCATCTGTAAACACGTTGCACACATGAGGTCGAATTTTTGGAAACACAACCATTCCATGGTCATTTCCTCCGCAATTGATACATCAGAAGTTATCCGGTGGCTGGCGACCCTTGAACGCAGGCGCTCTGCTCATAGGGCATTGGTAGTGAAACATGAGAATGAAGCCATGATCGAATTAGACATAGTGGCTCGGGAAAATCGTCCGGCGGCGGGCGGCGGAACAACACCGTAGGACTGGCGAAGAGAGGGCCTTTCTCTAATCCGGGTAAGAATCTAGTCGAACTCTTCTGAGCCTTACCGGCAATTGGGTAATCTCTGAGATGATAAGGGAGAGTCCTTTTTGGGTAGAAACTCACTATTGACATGTTTTCTGAATTAGTACCATTCAGTAATTTTAGGCTTATCTTGACAGAATCGGGCGGATCTTAATTCTTGCCACCACATGGAGGCGCACGACGGTTGGGTGGGGCTGCCTTGAAGGTAGTGTGTTCTTCATAGGCGTGGAGCCAATCCATACACGCATCTACATCATTGCTTCGGTAAAACTCCGGCAGATCTATCGTAAATCCATTACAAATGCGATGATCAGCCATAGGTGGTGCATCTTGATGGGGTAGGGTCAGGAATTGACTCTAACTGCCTCAAGTTTTGTTGTTTATTGTGCACACAATGTCTGAATAGATTGGACGAGAATCACAATCTGATATTTCAATTTCTGCATCTCCCGCGCATTCCGACGAGGAGGCATTGAATGGAGCGTACCGCAACTCTGGATACCAACTAATGCAGGGAACAAAGTGAACTTTACAAATATTCTTTTCAATCTCCGTTGATTCCCATGGAATACCGGCAATGAGGAAAACAAGAGAAAACACTCTCAATATTTTAAATTAATAATCAACTATATAATTCTTTTACAATTGAACCATTTAAATAACAACGGAAACCTAAAAGATAAACACGGAACTAATCTATGTAAATTATATCTAATAAATTAACGATCCAAATTAAACTAATTTTATAATAATCTTGATTCTCCAAATCAACTCATAATTAACCGAGATAGTTATCGCGATAACGTCTCCATCATTCTCACCCTCTTAGAAACGATTCGTCCTCAAATCGAAATCGATCTCGTCTCCTTAGGAATAAATTAAAACCATCAAATAATTGAGCTAAAACAATCTTAATAGCACTGCCAACAAAATAACTATAGTTAATTATAAAAAAATAACAATTATTTTGCGAGATATAACTTCATCATAATTGAGGTAAGACTCGTAGTATGCGTATCAAAACTTGAAAAAATTACATCGTGACCATTTTCCGTAACAAAATTTTTGCATGAATCGTCTTCAGGTTCAACGTCGAAAATGTGATTCACATAATCAATTACGAGTTTCTCTTCTTCATAAATAGGTGGCTCATCTTAATCAAAATTGTCAAAATAATCCCCAGGCTCGTGGTCACCATTAGAATTATTAAACCCAAATGACCCAATATGAGACTCAGACCCATCAAAAAAATTAGATCCATCGTGCCTGATAGATCCATTAATTAAATCCGGGCCATCAAAATCTGTGTTCTCAAAATTAGAATCAGGTCCATCAAATTCAAAATCTTCAGAAATATCTTCAGACCCACCATGTAAGTTTGATCCACGAAGCTCAAAATCAGTACTAACTGACTCGGTCCAACATACACAAGAGGAGGCACAAGCTTAATCTGGTCCAACATGTAGGTCCCGAACGGGTTCAGTGAGACAGAAGTCTAAAGGGGAGGGGTGAATAGACTTCTGAAACTTTTTACGTGATCAACATGATTTGCAAGTTAATGTTGATATAGAGTGCGGGTGAATCAGTATGGACTGATATCCAACCTATTGATCGCTATGAAGCTGATCAGTTGGGCTTCTATCAGTTTAACTGATGTGTGGAAACTTTTGTTAACCCGTGTGTGAAACCCTCGTAGTAAATCAGTCTTAAGGTTTTCGTATAAATCAGTAGACAAAGTGTCTGACTGATCAGATCAGTAGCTTAAGACAGTAAATCACACAAGATTTATAGTGGTTCGGACTAACTTGTCCTACGTCCACTCTTCCCTATCAGTAGGGGCACTCACTAACCAATTGACTTAGTTTAATGTGTTAGTCAACACAGTACAAACAAATGTTTATAGAGTTCTCACTCACACTGCCAGAAATAAAACTAGAAACTCAAGTTTGAAATCTTGCTAACAAACTTAACCTATCAACTGATTTTGGGTAAGATTTATTTGGTTTTCAACTGGAAATCTATCCTAGTATTTGAGTAGCCTAAAGCTAACAGATAAATCTCTTGCTAAGAAACTAAGGGATGAACACTTGAAATATTTGCTTGAGTTCTTGTTTTCTTGTGGAAATGGCTTGAGTGTTTAAGCTTGTAGAATTTCCGTCATCTTACTCTGAAGGTTGATCTCTTATTTATAGAGGTCGAAATCGTACTAGCCGTTGGAGAGAAATTTGAATTTCGGTCTATTTGAAAAGGTTTGCAGGGGTGATTTTGTTGAGATTTAAAGGAACGTAAACACGTAATATATTTGCAGCGGAAATAAACAGTTCACCAACAACGAACAATTAATTGAATAATTAAATACGAGTAAATGTAAACAGAATTCTTACAGCAATTCGTACACGGATTCCTCAACTATGGTATCCACGTAACAATAGTTTACTAATTTGCACAGATCTGCCAACGTTGAATCCTCGAGATGAATTTGCTAGGAAAATTCTAACTTAGAGATTTTATGGAGAAAATATGAACTCATGTAATATGAATTCCCAAGAGCTCATATATATAGGAGAAACCCAACTTAAATCTTAAGCTAACCTTTATTAGGAAAAATCTTAATAAAATAAATCTCTCAGATTTATTTCCCACATATAAAATCTCTACGGATTTAATTCCATGTATATCAAATCTCTACGGATTTGATTCCATACATATTAAATCCTATAATAATAATATTCCATATATTATTATTGAGAATTCTATTTAATTAAATCTAATTTAATTAAATAGTAATAATAATTAGTTCTAAATATAATTATTATTGTATTCTCCATAAATTAAATATTAATATCATATATAATATTTAATCAACCAACTATAATTAGTAAACAACCGTTACTTGTTGTGTGACCCATAGGCCCTCATATATCGAGTGATTAGTCAAACTAACGGTCTTAATTGAACCCTAGACAATAAATCAGATATTCTCAATATGTGAGGTACGTTACGAGGAAATGTGCAACTACTAGTAACTGAAACATGGGCTATTACGATTTCCTTCTTTCATTCACGAATACTAGATTAAGTCTTGAACATGATGAAGTGTCTATTCAAATAACTTAATCATATTGTCTCTATCACTAATTGATCATGTATGTCACACTTAGCCACAAAATCTAAGTTGACGTGCATCGACCGATGACTTGAATATATCCTCGTAATCATATTGTCTCTATCACTAATTGATCATGTATTGTCTCTATCACTAATTGATCATGTATGTCACACTTGCTTCTTCCTCAAAATACAATCTTGAATATATCCAATATATTCTATTTCCCAAAATATCTCCCAACAAAATCTTCTCCTCCCTTCTTGTCCATAATTTTCGAAAATATCAAAATAAATAGGGAAGGAATAAGATCTTTTACCTTATATGAATTTATGGGATAAACTTGTATCTCAAGAATACTTATTCCATAAAATCTTTCCAAGAAAATCAAGAAAATCTTTTTCTCTCTCATACTCATAATTTTCGAAAATAATAAGAAAAAATAGGCAATAATATTTTCTTTTCTTTTTTATTAATTGGACTTTAATTGGGCTATTTGAGGGGCCTTTATGAGAATTAAAATTGGACCTCCAATGGGCTAAGAATCTTTAATTGTATGCATTTTTTAAAAATAAAAATGATGAGAAGATGATTGTCAACCTCCATGAATTTTATAAAATTTATGCATGTTAAACTAAATGGGTTTAAAAAAAAAGATCAGTACAGGTGGTCACATTAAAAAGTGATCTTTTGAACTCCTGCTCTGATACCAATTGTTGGTCCCGAAAAACTCGATTTAAAAGTCGTAAAATCTCAATGGGAGGTGACTTTAAATTTTTTGCAAATGTGTTATGCAGATTTGCTAAAGTATGTATGACACTTAATATGAAAGCAAATAAGAACACACGTATTTTTATAGTGGTTCAGACGAACTTGTCCTACATCCACTCTTCCCTTCATGGGGCACTTCCTTAACCAATAAATATTTATAGAGCTCTCACTCAACGGGACTTATCTCCCTCACGGGATCGCCTATAGATATTTAATGAATTCTCACTCTCTCGGGACTTATCTCCCTCACCGGATTGCCTACGGACTTATCTTCCTCACGGGATCGTCTACCCCCCCTTACGGGATTGCCTCTTAACTACCTCACTTAACCACTAATTTTATCTCTCAAGAAAGGGTATGGGTTTGGTACTATTTTCCAACTAGGTGAGATTTTCCCTTACATTGTTTTAACCTTTAAGCTAAGGTTGGGAAAATCTCTCTAAGCTTAGGATATTACATTTATGCTTAGATCTAATGTAGAACACTCTTGGGTAAATTTGAATATTTAATGCTCTGTGTTCTTGAATGGAGATGTTTGAATATTTGGCTTTAATTTTCACTTTGCAGCATCCTCCATTGTTTTCTTTTGAAGATAGTGCAATGTATTTATAGTGTGGATTTAAATATTACCGTTGGAGAGTAATATTCAAATACATACTAATAAACTTCCAGCTTTTCTTTGTCATATTGCACTGTAGCTTGCAGCTTTATGTCACATCAATATGTGTGTTGTCATCTTCTCATTGGATGTTTTTTCTTAGTCTAACGGATCCGATCAACTCGCCTTGATTTCCGGTCGTGATTTTTGGTCCGCAGAATCTCAAAGACCTGACAGATCGATCGGACAACATTAGGTTAGCACAACATTAGGTCACCAGATCAGTCAAGAAAAGATCGAATAATCGCATCCGCCAAAGAACATCAGTCACCAGATCAAAGACAAATTAACATCTTCTTTTTTTGTTCAAATTTCATCGCTACATGGAACTCAACAGTCCCGTTTTGTTCTGATCAGCCTTGCCTTCTCTTGATGAGTTCCCCCTCAACTTGTTACCTGTAAGAATACAACTAAGTCTAGAAATGCAAACTTTCTATACAACTTAACTTGTCCTATTACAAGGTGTTTTGGCATAATAATCAAAACTAAAATTATCCCAACAAAGCCAAATATTATTCAAGTCCATTAATATTAATTTATTCCACTATAAAATTAATATTGAACTATCTATCTTAACCCATATTACGATTTCACAATAATATGACTCCCGGTTATTATTTCCCGTGCTTAAGATTATCTAGTCCACTAATTAATTAAGCCACTGAACAAGCTTTATATTAATTAATATCTTTGTCCTTGGAGTAAAGACAGCTCAACATTATTATCCATACCGGAAATAAATTTTCACTTACAAGATTTGGTATGATAAAGCTTCTGAGCCCACCAATGGGACAAATCAAGCAACCCGTACTTGCACACGATTCTCCGTATTAAATCTTAGCAATCGTTATGTAACTAATAATATTGTCCAAGATATAAGGTATCGAACCGCGTTGATTCTTTTCCCATCATAAATCAAAGCAATAGTTATTAATTTCACATGATCCTATTTAAGGGACGGAGATAACGAACCACTGAGGTCTAATTCTTGTATATTCAATACCGAAAAATTTATCCTCATGTAGGTCCTATTCAGCGCATCATAATGCACTAGTGTAATCTCTTGGTCAAGACAAGCCAACCTGAGCCTTACACTTCAACCTTTCATGATGGATTGTTCATTTTCATCTGGGTTGTTAATTTGTACTTAGTTACGAGGAATTGTTAATTTGATCTTCCGTGATCTGGTATCACCAAATTAACTACATTGTAATGCTTACTTTTTATTGAACAGGTTTACAACAAATATAACATTCAATCATATTTAATGCAATAGTGATAAATAATTTATTTAAGTAAATAAATAAGAAATTCAGTATGGTTATACAAAGTAAAAAGCATATTTTCCAGTATAACCCCAACAATCTCCCACTTATACTCAAAGTCTGCTTTTAAGTATACTACAACACGTCTCGTGTTCTACGTGACATCTAATGTCACCTACACGAACCTAATAATATTTCTCCCACTTATACTCAAAGTTTGCTTTTAAGTATACTACAGCACGTCTCGTGTTCTACGTGACATCTAATGTCACCTACACGAACCTAATAATATTTATCCCACTTATACTCAAAGTAGATTGGCAATGCTCTTGACACTCATTCCTTCCACATGTCTCTCGAATGTATTCTGAGGCAGACCCTTTATGAATGGATCTACTAGGTTGTCTTCCAACGCAATCTTTGCCACCTCTATGTCACCTCTCTTAACGATTTCTCGTATAAGATGGTATTTTCTTTCTATGTGTTTGCTGGCTTTGTGGGCTCTCGGTTCCCTAGAATTTGCAACTGCTTCGACATTATCACAGTAAACCGTGATTGTGCTGGGCAAATCCAGAACAAAGTCCAAGTCCACTAGGAAGTTCTTGAGCCAAATCGCTTTTCTTTCCGCCTTTCGTTAGCCTACATATTCGGCTTCCATGGTAGAATCTGCGATGCATTTCTGCTTAACGCTTCTCCATGTCTTGGCTCTTTCCCCAATGCAAAATACACTACCCGAGGTTAACTTTCTGGAGTCTATGTCTTATTGGAAATCTGAGTCCATGTAACCGGTGGGGATCAGACTGTCTGACCGATAAACCAACATTTTGTCCCGTGTCCTCTTTAGATACTTTAGAATGTTTTTAACTGCAGTCCAATGTTCTTTCCCAGGGTTACTTTGATATCTTGCTACCATGCCTAAGTCAAAGCACATATCCGGTCTCGTGCACAACATTGCATACATGAGGCTTCCTGCAGCCGAAGCGTAAGGAACGCCCTTCATGTCATCTATCTCTTCTTGTGTTTTGGGACACATTTCCTTGAATAGATGGATTCCGTGTCTAAAAGGCATAAAGTCTTTCTTTGAATCTTGCATGATGAATAGCTTCAAAATGGTATCTATGTATGAAGCTTGTGAGAGGCCGATCATTCTTCTCCTGCGATCTCGAGTTATCTTGATCCCTAGGACGTGACCAGCTTCTCCTAAGTCCTTCATATCAAACTGTTTTGACAGCCATGCCCTTACGTCTAATAGGACCTTTACATCTTTCCCAATGAGTAGAATGTCTTCTACGTATAATACTAAGAATACCAAGGCAGTTCCGTCACGCTTTTTACAAACACAACTTTCAAAATTGTTTTGATCAAAACAATAGGATTTTATAACCTATCAAAACATTGATTCCAAGTACAAGATGCTTGCTTCAGTCCATAAATGGACTTCTTTAGCTTGCAAACCAGATGCTCTCGGACTTTTTCAATGAAGCCTTCGGGTTGTTGCATATAGATTTTCTCGTGTCAAGACTTCTGTTGAGGAAAGTTGTCTTGACATCCATTTGCCAGATCTCAAAATCTAGGTGTGCAGCAATCAACAAGAGAATGCAGATGGACTTGAGCATGGCTACGGGCGAAAAGATTTTCTCATAATCGATCCCTTCTTTCTCAGTGTACCCTTTCGCCATGAGTCTTGCTTTAAAGGTTTCCACCTTCCCGTCCGGTCCCCTCTTTCTCTTGTATACCCACTTGCATCCAATGAGTTTCACCCCATTAAGTGGTTCGACTAGCTCCCACACTTTATTGTGATCTATTGAACCCATTTCGGCTTCCATTTGTAGTTTGCCAAGAATATGCATCCTTGTCTTGGATCGCCTCGTTGTACGACCATGGGTCTCATTCTTCTCCGGAGATCAAGTCCGAGAAATCATGGATCAAGAGAACCAAGAGTCCTGAATTCAAGCAATATCTGCTAGGGGCAGTTGCAAATTCAAGAGAACTAAGAGTCCACGAGTCAAACAAACACATTAAAGGAAAGACATCTTATACGAGAAATCGTTAAGAGAGGAGATATAGATGTGGCAAAGACAAATGGGTCCGAGGACAAATTTAGCAGATCCATTCACAAAAGCGTCCGCCTCTGAATACATTCGAGACATGTGAGTGGAATGGGTGTCAAGACCGCTTGTCAATCTGCTTTGCTTGAGTATAAGTGGGAGAAATTATTAGTTCGTGTAGGTGACATTAGATGTCACGGACTACTCGAGACATGTTGTAGTATACTTAAAAGCGACTTTGAGTATAAGTGGGAGATTGTTGGGATTATAATTGAAAAAGTATGCTTTTTACTTTGTATAATCGAAAATCAATTTTCGGACTTATTTATCGAAATAAATTGTTTATCATCGATGCTTTAAATATGATTGAATGTTATAGATATTTACCGCATAACTGCTCAATAATTCGTGACGTGTTACATCAGAGTTAATTTAGTGATACCGATCACGTAAGATTAAATTAATAAATTCCTTGTAACTAAAAAGTATGCCATTCACGACCCAGATGGAAATGAACAACCATCGCGAAAAGGTTGAGGTGTAAGGCTCGATTGGTTTGTCTTGACCAAGAGATTACACTAGTGCATGACCGACATCTTGTTGAATAGGACCTCCATGAGAGGATAAATTCTTCTAATCGAACAAGGAAGAATTAGACCTCGGTGGTTCGTTGTTTCTTAACCTTCGCCCCTTAAATAGGATCCGCACGGGATTGGTAACTATTGCTTTGACTTATCATGGGTAGCAAATTAGAGAGATTCAATACTTTTTATTTTGGGCAATATTATTGGTCACATGTGATTGCTAAGATTTAATACGAAAGAATCGTGGTGCAAGTACTCTTTGCTTGATTTGCCCCCTGGAGGTTTCATAAGTTTTATCATACCAAATCTTGCAAGTGGAATTAGTTTCCTGATGGATAATAATGTTGAACCGCTCCTCGACCAAGGACGTAAGATATTAATTAACGAAAAAGTTATTTCAAAGGGCTTGAATTAATTAATGGGCTAGATAATCTTAAACAAGGGAAATAATGACCGAGCCATATTGACTGTAATATGGGTTAAGATGGATAGTCTGCGATATTAATTATGTAGGGATTAATTAATATTTATGGGCTTGAATTATATTGTGGCTCAATATTAGATATTCAAGATCCATTAGAAGGTCCAATCTTAATTCTCCTAAAGGCCCCCTGAGTAGCCCAACAAATAGTCCAATAACTGAAAAGATGATTAAAATAAAATAAATATTGTTGCTTAATTTTCCTCTAAATTTTCAAAATTTATGGATAAAAGAGGGAGAAAGATTTTCTTTGAATTTTGTTATGGAATGAAGATATGTATTCTTGGAATACAAGATTATCTCATTAAATTCAAGAAATCTCCCACTTGGTTATTCATAAGGGATATTTCGAAATTTTTGAAAATAAAGTGCAAGAAAGATTTTCTTGATTTTCTTGAAAAGATATTATGGAAGATATGTATTTCTTGAAATACAAGAATATCTCATAAATTCAAGAAGATCCAAATCTTGGATTCTTGACATCCTTAATTTTCGAAAATCATCTATTATAGAGGAGGTGGGATTTTTGTGGAATATTTTAATTATGGGAAAAAGAATATAAGGGATATATTCAAGATTTCTTGGTGACCAAGAAAAGTCTTTTCCCACATTGATTTTTCACGAGAAATTTCGACCACCTCCCTCTTATAAATAAGGGATGATTAGTTCAATCCCAAGTACAATTCCATGTGCTGGAAATATTAGCAAATCCACATAAGTGGTGCAACAAAGTTTATTTTTTCCTTTTGTTAATTGTTCGCGAGTATCCTTCCACCGGATTGTCGAGCAAGGGCTAAGGGAATACTTGGGAAGTCCTTTTGGTTAGTCCGTCAGACCAAAGCCACTGCCATCCCGAGAGGTACGTTCACGTAAACCCGTAGATTCCGCATGCGTAGGTTTTACGTGGCTTTTTATATGCATGATATGTTGTTGCAATTATTATTTGAATTAATATAGGATTAATTCATGCTAGTAATAATTAATGAATTAAATTTGTATTTAAATATTCACCCCGAATAGATCTCATCTGCAACTCATTCCCCAACAATCGCATCGAGCCACTTGTTTTGCCTCAATTTTTTAAATTGTAATTTAATTCGTGGACATTAAATTTGAAATTGATAGTAGAACTGTTAGATATGTTTTGCGGTATCCAATTGTCATGGATTTTAATGTTTTATTTTGCATGCATATAAACCGTGGTTTTTTAATTCGATTCGCTTCGGATTGTTTTTGCCTCGAGAAAATCCACGAGTAGACTAGGATTTGTTTGATTTGATCAATGTAATAGATTAGTCTAGATCTTGGTTTATTTATTTTTTGTAAATAAATTGTAACCGGATCTGGAACGAAGAGATGAAGAATTAAAGGACGAAATCCAAAACCAGGCGTAGGCGAAGCGGGCGCTGGGCGGCACGCAGGCGCAGGCAGGCCGGCGGCCGAGGCGGCGAGGTGAGATGAGGGTCGGTCACAAGACGGGCGGTGCGCCCCAAAGCCGAAAGCGGACGGGCGGATGTCATGGGCGAATGGAAGACGGGGCGATGATACGGACGATAAGGCCGCAGAGACGACGCGGGGCGGAGATGGGCGAAGGGCGAACACATGGATGCATCGCTGACGCCGACTCTTGCCGCCGCCGACTTGCCGATACTTACACGAGGCATCAAGCTGGCGTGGCTTGCTTTCCAAGGCCGAAGCCGCCGAGGTCGCCCCCCAGTGGTCACCGGATTCGCGGCGTGCATCCCGGCTCCCGAGTCATTGCGAAATGCGTGGGGTCGAGACAAAGTATTTTTTTTTCGAGACGAACGAGTGGGAGAAATTCGAGACGTGTTTCTTCAAAGATCAAGCCAAGAAAAATCAAACCATGACAATTGGATAATTTGTGCCCAATATGTTTATTTTTCTTTTTTTTTGCTTTTGATTTGATTTATTTATCTTATGCTTTATTTAAATTTGTTTAAATGTGTTTGAATGAGGGTTGCCAAATGGAAAAATCTCACCTTCAAAATTACTAAGTATGTTTAAATAATTAATTGACAATTTTATTCCTGATAATAAAATTGAATTAATTTTGACCTCCATGATTTATTTATTTGTGAATTCTTTTGGAGAAATTCTCCCACTGACGGTCAAAAGATAGGTTTCACATGAATGAATTCCAAACGGATGATTGTGGGTTATTACTAGTGGCGATTTATGACCCTCCCCACGAGGCTCGCTCAAAGCGAAATAGTAATCCTCAGATTTAATCATGGTTATTACTTAGGTATAAAATTGATATGCATATACTTCCCAAGTCCCTCGTCGATTTTATATTGGTCAAGGGAGCCAACTATTAATCTGGATATTAAAGGTTTGTAAATCGTTCTTGTTTGTAACTTGCTTGAATGTGTTTAAATAATGACCCACCCCACGTGGCTTATTTAAACTGTTTTGAGATGTTGGCTGATGCATGTTCATATTTTTTTGAGATTTTAAAATGATGCATGTGATCAAACCTTGTGATATATTTGTGCTTATGCATATTTATTTCAGTTCATCATGCCGCAACCTTCTAATCCACTATCGAATATATCTAAAGACCTTTTGCTTTTTGGTGAAAACTATTTTGGTTGGAAACACAAAATAAAATTTGTCCTAACCGCATCATCTTCTGAATGGGTACTTGATTCACCAAAACCCGAAAAACCAACTAAGGATGCCGGAATATGAGATGAGATGATTTATGGTGAATGGGAGCTGGCAAACGGTTTGATGAAGGAAACAATTCTGGCACATATGTCAGATGCGTTGAGGCGCCTTCATCAAGAATATGAGTCAGCTGCAGACATCTTAAAGAATCTCGAAGCGATGTTCGGACATCAGACCCATATGGCAGTCCAAAGTGTGAAGCAAGAAATTGCTCAGTTAAAATTGGAAAAAGGGACGACCGCAGCACATCACGTCTTTAGGGTTATGGTGCTATTTGAGGAACTTGAGATCCTCGGCGAAAAATATGACTTCAATACTAAGGTTGATTTCATTCTCCAATCCTTACCAAAGAGCTATAATCACCCCTATCTTGAGTATCTAATGGAAGATCAAGATTTTAAAGTGGAGGATCTTATAAATGCTTTGACTTTGGTTGAAAAGGAAGTGGTGCGTGAGGAAAAGAACTTGGGGAAACGGAAATCTTCTCTTCATCCTAGATCAAGTGGTGATAAGGATGATGAAAAGAGAAGAAGGTTAAACCAAGAAGACTCAACATCAAATAGAAGCATGGGATCAAGTATGAGGAAAACTTTGGAAAGCGGGAGAGTAGGACAATCGAGGTCAGCCTGTTCCGATCCCAAAAGGAAAGGAAAGAAAGGTAATACTCACGCACTAGTTGTTTGAAACTTGTTTAGCGGTGCATGCCTCCCATTTTGTGGGTGGTGGATACGGGATCCACTAATAATGTTTGTTTCACATTACAGGGGTTCAAGCGGACCCGGCAACTTAGTGGGAGTGAGGTCCTCATCACACTGGGCGATGCTACGAGAGTGGCAGCTGAAGCAGTGGGAGAAGTGCACCTGTCTTTTGAAGACAGTGTTTTGAGATATTCTTTACGTTCCGAATTTTTAGAAAGAATTCGTTTTCAGTTTCTAAACTTTTATGATGGATATTCGGTTACTTTTTAATAAAGTTGTTACCATTTTTCTTGTTGATGAATTTATCTATCATGGAACGTTGTTGAATGATCTCTATGCAAATTAATTGTGCACACCACTCACAAAATGTATCCTATAACACATCAACTGTTTCCGAGAAAAGAAAACGTTCATCAGACGTGAACGAGACACTTCTTTGGCATCTAAGATTAGGTCATATAAATCCAAAGAGGATCCAAAGGTTGGTGAAAGATGGTTCACTGGAGCGTCTCCAAGTTGAACAAATTCCAACCTGCGAATCATGTTTGGAGGGTAATATGACCAAGATGGCATTTGGAGCCAAGGGGAATGGGGCTAAAGAAGTGTTAGAGATCGTTCACATAGATGTATGTAGTCAAATGTCAACCAAAGCAAGAGGAGGTTATGAGTAATTTTATTGATGATTACTCAAGGTACATTTTCCTTATGAAGCATGAATATGATACCTTTGAAAATTCTAAGAATTTAAGGCTCAAACAGAGAATCATAGGGAAAAATGTATCAAGTCTCTACGATCTGATCGTGGAGGCGAATACCTCAGCGATGAGTTTTTGAACTGCTTATCCGATGAAGGGATTGTATCCCACCATCGCACCTTAACCCCTCACCAAAACGGGGTTGCAGAGCAAAGAAACATAATTATTTTTTGAAAATGGTCGATCAATGATGAGTTATGTGGATCTTCCCGAGTCGTTCTGGGGTCATACCTTGGTAACAGCGACTTATATTCGGAACTTGGTGCTATCCAAATCGGTTCCCAAAACTCCCAAAGAATTGTGGACCGGACGCAAGCCTAGTATGAGACACATGAGAATTTGGGGGTGTCCGGCCTACGTGTTGGACAAGGAAGCCGGTAAATTGGATCCTCGATCAGGATTAAGGTTGTTTGTAGGATACCCCGAGGGAACAAAAGGGTGTATGTTCTATAGTGCCGAAGATCAAAAGGTGGTCATCAAGACCCACTTTAGATTTTTGGAAGAAGACTATATGAACCAAAGAAAACCCGTATGAGATTACCTTAAATGAGCTTAGAGGGCAAACCTCGGCCAACCGTATTAGATGATATACCAAACGATACGTTTTCACAACCTGAACCTTGTCATAGTGGGAGGGTTGTTTTGACAGCCCAAGAGATTCATGGGAGTAGGAGAGTCCTCGGACTTGATTCTCGGAATCGGACCCATGAACATATGACGAGGCACTCCAAGATAAGGATGCAGGTTCTTGGCAAATGGCAATGAAAGCCGAAATGGGTTCTATGTTTCATAATAGAGTGTGGGAGCTAGTCGAACCACTTAATGGGGTCAAACCCATTAGATGCAAGTGGGTATATAAGAGGAAAAGAGGATCGGACGGGAAGGTTGAAACCTTTAAAGCAAGACTAATGGCGAAAGGTTATACTCGTAAAGAAAGGGGATCGATTATGAGGAAATTTTTTTCCCAGAGCCATGCTTAAGTCCATCTCAGATTCTCTTATCGATTGTTCTTGACTTCGACCTTGAAATCTGGCAAATAGATGTCAAGACAAATTTTCCTTAACGGAAGTCTTGATAAAGAGATCTATGTGCAACAACACCAAGGTTTCATTGAAACAGGCCAAGAACACCTAGTTTGTAAGCTCAAGAGGTCCATTTACGGACTCAAACAGGCATCCAGAGCTTAGAACCAAAGTTTTGATCATGTAATAAAGTCTTATGGGTTTGATCAAAACAAGTTTGAAAGTTGTGTGTATAAAAAGCGTTTCGGAACTACATTGGTATTCTTAGTACTATACGTAGATGACATTGTGATCATCAGGAACGATGTGAAGGTGTGATCAGACGTAAGGGCATGGTTTCAAAACAGTTTGATATGAAAGACTTAGGGAAAGCCGGACATATCCTTGGGATCAAGATAACTCGAGATCGCCAGAAAAGGATGATCGGGTTATCGCAAGTTTCATACATAGACACTAGTTTTTGAACGATTCAGCATGCAAGATTCCAAGAAAGGATTCGTACCTTTCAGACTTGGAATCCATCTATCCAAGAAAATGTTCCCTAAGATGAAAAGAAGATAGATGACATGAAAGGCATTCCTTGTGCTTCGGCTGTCGGAAACCTTATGTATGCATTGCTGTGAACGAGACCAGATATCTACTTTGCCGTAGGCATGGTAGCAAGATATCAAA
This sequence comes from Stenogyne calaminthoides, assembly GCA_037126765.1. Taxonomy (NCBI): domain Eukaryota; kingdom Viridiplantae; phylum Streptophyta; class Magnoliopsida; order Lamiales; family Lamiaceae; genus Stenogyne; species Stenogyne calaminthoides. Next base: position 6,939,604 of record JBBCBC010000024.1, on the reverse strand, counting down.
GTAACCCAGGGAAAGCGCATTGGACGATAGTTAAGAACATTCTGAAGTGTCTGAAAAGAACCCGGATAGAATGTTTGATTTATCGATCGATATCCAATCCCCATAGGCTACACGGACTCGGATTTCCAATCAGATTTAGATTCCAGATATTATCTGCCTCAGTTAGTGTGTTTCCATTTGGGAAGTGTAGCCATTAAATGGACGAGTGTGAAGCAGAAATGCATCACTGACTCAACCATGGAAATCGGGTAAGTAGCTGCTTATGAAGCAGTGAAAGAACCGATTGGGCTCTAGATCTTCTTAGTGGACTTGGATGGTGTTCTGAATTTGTCTAGCAATATCTGCTAGGGGCAGTTGCAAATTCAAGAGAACCAAGAGTCCACGAGTCAAACAAACACATTAAAGGAAAGACATCTTATACGAGAAATCGTTAAGAGAGGAGATATAGATGTGGCAAAGATAGCGTCCGAGGGACGACCTAGCAGATCCATTCACAAAGCGTCGCCTCTCAATACATTCGAGAGACATGTGAGTGGAATGGGTGTCAAGACCGTTGCCAATCTTCTTTGAGTATAAGTGGGAGAAATTATTAGGTTCGTGTAGGTGACATTAGATGTCACGGACTACTCGAGACATGTTGTAGTATACTTAAAAGCAGACTTTGAGTATAAGTGGGAGATTGTTGGGATTATACTGAAAAGTATGCTTTTTACTTTGTATAATCGAAACTGAATTTTCAGACTTATTTACTGAAATAAATTGCTTATCACTGATGCTTTAAATATGATTGAATGTTATAGATATTTACTGCATAACTGTTAAATAATTCGTACGTGTTACACTGTAGTTAATTTAGTGATACCAGATCACAGAAGATTAAATTAGCAGTCCCTTGTAACTAAAAGTACGCCATTCACGACCCAAATGGAAATGAACAACCATCGCGAAAGGTTGAGGTGTAAGGCTCAGATTGGTTTGTCTTGACCAAGAGATTACACTAGTGCATGATCGATCTTGTTGAATAGGACCTCTATGGGAGGATAAATTCTTGAATCAACAAGGAAGAATTAGACCTCGATGGTTCATTGTTTCTTAACCTTCGTCCCTTAAATAGGATCACGTGGGATTGGTAACTATTGCTTTGACTTATCATGGGTAGCGAATCAGAGAGATTCAATACTTTTTATCTTGGGCAATATTATTGGTCACATGTGATTGCTAAGATTTAATACGAAGAATCGTGTGCAAGTATGCTTGCTTGATTTGCCCCCTTGGGAGGTTCATAAGTTTTATCATACCAAATCTTGCAAGTGGAATTAGTTTCCGGTATGGATAATAATGTTGAACCGCTTCTCTCGACCAAGGGCGAAGATATTAATTAACGGAAAGCTATTTCAAAGGCTTGAATTAATTAATGGGCTAGATAATCTTAAACACGGAAATAATGACCGGAGCCATATTGATTGAATATAATATGGGTTAAGATGGATAGTCTTGCAATATTAATTATGTAGTGGGATTAATTAATATTTATGGGCTTGAATTATATTGTGGCTCAATATTAGATATTCAAGATCCATTAGAAGGTCCAATCTTAATTCTCCTAAAGGCCCCCTGAGTAGCCCAACAAATAGTCCAATAACTGAAAAGGTGATTAAAATAAAATAAATATTGTTGCTTAATTTTCCTCTAAATTTTTGAAATTTATGGATAAAAGAGGGAGAAAGATTTTCTTTGAATTTTGTTATGGAATGAAGATATGTATTCTTGGAATACAAGATTATCTCATTAAATTCAAGAAATCTCCCACTTGGTTATTCATAAGGGATATTTCGAAATTTTTGAAAATAAAGGGCAAGAAAGATTTTCTTGAAAAGATATTATGGAAGATATGTATTTCTTGAAATACAAGAATATCTCATAAATTCAAGAAGATCCAAATCTTGGATTCTTGACATCCTTAATTTTCGAAAATCATCTATTATAGGGGAGGTGGGATTTTTGTTGAATATTTTAATTATGGGAAAAAGAATATAAGGGATATATTCAAGATTTCTTGGTGACCAAGAAGAGTCTTTTCCCACATTGATTTTTCACTAGAAATTTTGACCACCTCCCTCTTATAAATAGGGGATGATTAGTTCAATCCCAAGTACAATTCCATGTGCTGGAAATATTAGCAAATCCACATAAGTGGTGCAACAAAGTTTATTTTTTCCTTTTGTTAATTGTTCGCGAGTATCCTTCCACCGGATTGTCGAGCAAGGGCTAAGGGAATACTTGGGAAGTCCTTTTGGTTAGTCCGTCCGACCAAAGCCACTGCCATCCCGAGAGGTACGTTCACGTAAACCCGTAGATTCCGCATGCGTAGGTTTTACGTGGCTTTTTATATGCATGATATGTTGTTGCAATTATTATTTGAATTAATATAGGATTAATTCATGCTAGTAATAATTAATGAATTAAATTTGTATTTAAATATTCACCCCGAATAGATCTGTGCAACTCATTCCCCAACATCTTGGACCATCTTTTGGATCCTATTCGGATTTATATGACCTAACCTCAGATGCCAAAGAAGTGTCTCGTTCACGTTAGTAGAACGTTTTCTTTTAGTGCTCGAAATGGTAGATGTGTTATAGGATGAATTTTGTGAGTGGTGTGCATAGTTAATAATATAGAGATTGTTCCGTAAAATTCCATGACAAATAAACACATCGTTATAAAAAATAGTAACATGTTTATTAAAACGAACAAAATATCCATCAGTGTATAGTTTAGAAACAGAAATAAGGTTTTTCTGAAAAATAGGAACTTAAAGAACATCTCTTAAAATTAAACTGTTGTCTTCAAAAGACAGGTGCACGTCTCCCACTGCTTCAGCTACCACTCTCGTAGCATCGCCTAGCGTGATGAGGATCTCACTTCCACCAAGTTGTCGGGTCCGTTTGAACCTGTGAAGCAAACATGATCAGTGGATCCCGTATCAACTACCCACGGATGAGAAGTATACGCCGCTAAACAAGTTTCAACAACTAGTGCATGAGAGTTACCTTTCTTTTCGGCCCTTTTGGGCTTGGAATAGGCGAACCTCCATTGTCCTTTTGCACCGCAGTTGAAGCACTTCCCCTTTGGATTTTTCTTGACACCACCAGCATCCCTCATCTTACCATTGCCCTTGGCAACAATTGAGTTTGATTGCTTACGGCTTTTGGTCCTCTTCTTCTTCTTGCCTTCCCTTGGCCTAGAAGATGAAGACGGACCACTTGCCGTCAAAGCTTGAGTTTGGTGCCCCATCAACATCTCTGTCGAGACCAAAGCTTGCAACAAAACAACTAGTGAGACCAAAATGCTCAAAATTTTTGGGCAGAGAGTGGAGTACCAAATCGATCTGGGTCTCCAGATCATAATCTGCACCCAGAACCTCAAGTTTGTTCAGATGGGCCATCAATTTTGAAGACGTAATCCCTTACGGGGTTGTCCTCCACCATTTTCAGCGAAAACATCTCTCGCAAGGCGATTTGACAAGCCCCGCGTTTTTGACTCGTCAGTTGGCTCATCAGGTTTTTGGTGTGTTAAGAATCCACTTGTACTTTTGTGCAGTTAGGACAATCATAACTTTTCGTTTCCAATCAACATAGTTTCCTATATAATTCTATTGACTTTAAGTATATTAACAGTGGATTAAAAGGTTGCGACATGCTGAACTGAAATAAATACACATCTTGTGTCAATATCCGGATCAACACAAAGAAAATCACATAATTCGATCACATGAATCATATTGAAATCTAAAAAAAATATGAACATGCATCAACCAACATCTCAAAACACTTTAAATGAGCCACGTGAGTGGGTCATCATTGAAATCACATTTAAGCAGGTTACAAACAAGAACAATTACAAACCTTTAATTTTAAGAAAAAATAATAGTTGACTCCCACTTGACTAATATAAAATGAACAAAATACTCTTAGGTCCATCTAGAAAGGATGAATTACTCTTAGGTCCATACCTTTATTTTATTACTAAGAAGTCCAAAATATGTGTGTAATTTTACCAGTGTCCCCTTAATTAAAATTGGTCCACACCCTCTTCCCACAATTCCCTAAATAACGTGTCTTTCTCTCTCTCTCCCTCCAAACCACCCAAATGATTCAACCCACCCAAATTTCTCTTCCTCTCTCTGCACCATTTCAACTTTCAAAACCCAACCACCCATCCCCACCGCCTCCTCACACCTCTTTCTTGTTTTTATCTTCAAATTTCTCCCCCCACAAATTATATGTATTATACCCATTCCAAATTTCTGGCCAGGCGTGATGGCTTCCTAATCACCATTTCTGCGTGAAGCTAGAGGAAGAAGACGACTCATCCGCGCACCGCCACCGTCGATCTGCCCAAAAACCGGAGGAAAACCGAAGAACTCCGCAGGCCCGCTGTGGTTCAGATTTACCCAGTGCGCCGCCGCCGGAGCCCGCCGAGTGGCCGATGGTGGTGTTTATCAATTGGAAGAGCGGGCAGGTGCCACAGGCCCAAACTAAAGGCCCGGCTCCAGGAACCCATGGGTGAAGAACAGGTAATTTCTCGACTGCCTTTTTTTTGTGTTGATTTTTGGTTTGCTAATTTTTGGGTTTGCTAATTTTTTTTGAATAGGAAAAAGAAATTGAACGCGATTTCTTTTGTAATGTTGATGATTTTGGTTTGCTAATTTTGGTGCAACTTTTTTGCAGTTTTTTGTTAGGGTTTCATGAAGATTTGAGTTGCTTTGAAGATTTGATTTGAAGATCCATTTAAAATTGCATCTTCATTTAATCTCTGGGTTTATTTGGTGTTGAGAGGATGAAGACGGCAATATATAGGATGGTGGATGTTTTTAGGTGAATTGAAAATGAAGATGCATATGTTCATCTATGGGATGAATATATTCATGTTGGGATGAATATATTCATGTCGAAATAAATAAGAAAATATATAATTTTGATATGAAAATATACCATACCCTCAAAATTAAAAGGTGAACTTAAAGAAGTATTGGTATAATATCTAATTTTGATTCTGGAGTCTGGCCACTGAAACTGGAAGCCAGGTAGTATCTCAGAAATTATGTGTTGTTTTCATTCATATCTATCAAGTAAATAAATAAATACAGATGAAGAAATTAAAGAGATGTACAATTGAGAATTTTAATATGCAGAGGAAACTCAAATTGCGACTAATTACCCCCATTATAATCTATTAAATAATGCATATACAGAAAAAGAAAAGTGAAGTAGTAGGATGATTTGTTATGAAAAAGTGTGATGTTGACAATTAAGAAAAAATGGAAAGAATGAAAAGTAAGGGCAATTGTGTCTTTTACCTATGGACTTTTGGACCTACTAGTATTATTTTTACAAGATTGGACTTACTAGTAATTTATAGAGGGGATTTGGACCTAAGAGTGATCCACTCATATAAAATTGACAGGGACTTCGGCGAAGTATATGCATATCAATTTTATACCTAAGTAATAATCATGATTAAATATAGAATTATTACTTCGTTTTGAACGAGCCTCTTGGGAGGGTCATCGTGACCACTAATAATAATTCACAATCATCCTTTTGAGAATTTATTCATGTGAAAAAACTTCTTTTCTACCCCCCTTGGGAATTTCTCCAAACGAATTCACAAATAAATAAATCATGGAGGTCAAAATTAATTCGATTCAAAACCGAATTAATTGTTTAAAACATACTTAGTAATTTTTTGAACTTGAGATTTTTCATTGAACAATTCTCATGCAAACATATTTAAACTAATTAAATAAATTATAAGAAAATACAATAATAAATCAAGCAAAGCAGAAAATAAACATATGGGCACAAACTAGCCAACTGTCATGGTTTAATTTTTCTTGTCTTGATCTTGAAGAAACTTCGTCTCGATTTCTCTCACTCGTTCATCTCGAAAAAAAATTCCGTCTCGAATCGCCACGCCAAGTATCTCGCAATGATGCACGCGTCCGCATCTAGCCAAAGCCCTTGATCAGAAGCGATCACGGCCAGGCGCCAAGGCACAGCGCGCGTGTCACCCAATCTTCTCGGCAACCGGATGCATAACGGGTCGGAAATCTTGCCATCCCGTCTTGTCTTGCGTCCGCCCGTCGCGGCCACAACCGAATCACATCATCCAAATTTCACGCCTTGTGCCACAGATCGATCCTTACTTCGACCCGTCCTCGCCCATCTTCACGTTTACGCAAGACATCTGCATCGATACGTGCCTCCCACGCACGTTCACACGATGCACGCTGCCCGTGCACGGGTCTCGAATCCCGTCTTCAATCCTCGTTTTTGTCTCCGATCCGGTTATAATTTATTTAATGAAAAATAAATAAACCTACGATCTAGACTAGTCTATTACATTGAACAAATCAAATAACCTAATCTACTTGTGGATTTTCTCACGAGAAAAATAAATTCGAACAAGTTGAATAAAAAATCATTCATACGCATGAAATAATTGAACACACTAAATAAATGTGTGATTGGATCACGATACCGCAAAATGTCTCTAAAGAATTCTAGTATCCAATTTTCAATTTAATGGCCAACATAATTTAAATAACAATTTAAAAGACAGAGTTCTGATACCAGTTGTTGGGAAATACGGGGTACCGGGATCTATTCGAGGTGTATTTAAATACATATTTAAATTATTCAATTAATTACTAACATGAATTAATCCTAAATCAATTCAACATAATAATTAAACAAGCAATTAGCAACATGCGTACGCGTAATCCACGTAAATCTTAAGCATGCGGAAACTAGGAGTTATGAAATTACATACCTCTTGTAGAGACAACTGTTGAGACGATGGATCAACCCAAAGTGTCTTCTCAAATATGTCCCACGTCCACGAACGTAATCCGGTGGAAGGATTCATCCACCTTTGTGGATTTCTAATTTTCCCAACACATGAAATTGCATTGGGGATGAAAGATTCATCCCCTATTTATAGGACAAAGGGGGGTCGAAAATTTTGACCTAATTGGGTCATTGGGAAATTTTCTTGCTTCTTCCTCAAGATACAATCTTGAATATATCCAATATATTCTATTTCCCAAAATATCTCCCAACAAAATCTTCTCCTCCCTTCTTGTCCATAGTTTCGAAAATATCAAAATAAATAGGGAAGTAATAAGATCTTTTACCTTTCTTGAATTTATGGGATAAACTTGTATCTCAAGAATACTTATTCCATAAAATCTTTCCAAGAAAATCTTTTTCTCTCTCATACTCATAATTTTCGAAAATAATAAGGAAAAATAGGCAATAATATTTTCTTCTCCTTTTCATTAATTGGACTTTAATTGAGCTATTTGAGGGGCCTTTAGGAGAATTAAGATTTGACCTCCAATGGGCTATGAATCTTTAATATTAAGCCAAATATTATTCAAGCCCATTAATATTAATTTATTCCACTATAAAATTAATATTAAACTATCCATCTTAACCCATATTACGATTTCACAATAATATGGCTCTCGGTTAATATTTCCCATTTTTAAGATTATCCAGTCCACTAATTAATTAAGCCACTGAACAAGTTTTATATTAATTAATATCTTTGTCCTTTGAGTAAAGACAGTTTAACATTATTATCCATACCGGAAATAAATTTCCACTTGCAAGATTTGGTATGATAAAGCTTCTGAGCCCACCAAGGGGACAAATCAAGAAATTCGTACTTACACACGATTCTCCGTATTAAATCTTAGCAATCGTTATGTAACTAATAATATTGCCCAAGATATAAGGTTCGAACCGCGTTGATTCTTTTCCCATCATAAATCAAAGCAATAGTTATTAATTTCACACGATTCTATTTAAGGGACGGAGATTAAGAAATAACGAACCACTGAGGTCTAATTCTTGTATATTCAGTACTGAAGAATTTATCCTCATGTAGGTCCTATTCAGCGCATCATAATGCACTAGTGTAATCTCTTGGTCAAGACAAGTCAATCTGAGCCTTACACTTCAACCTTTCATGATGGATTGTTCATTTCCATCTAGGTTGTGAATTTGTACTTAGTTACGAGGAACTGTTAATTTGATCTTCCGTGATCTGGTATCACCAAATTAACTACAATGTAACACGTACTTTTTATTGAACAGGTAACATTCAATCATATTTAATGCAACAATGATAAATAATTTATTTCAGTAAATAAATAAGAAATTCAGTTTGGTTATACAAAGTAAAAAACACTTTCCATTATAACCCCAACACTTACTACACTCCTTAAGAGTATAATGCAGATCGCACACCAATCTCCGTTGCATCATCAATATCTCATACTTGATGATCCTTGATTGAGGTTATTTGAGAATCATGCTTAACTTATCTGAGTTCTCACAACCTCAATGACAGCAATAACTCATGGGAACACTTGTATGAATAAATGCAAACAATCAAACATAATATTCAAACAAGTGTATTGCCATACATTAATATTAAATGAACTATAATATTAAGTCAAATTAAATATCATCTAGTATTATGTCCTTACAATAGATTGTCTCTAGGACACTAACACTAACAATCTCCCACTTGGACTAGAGTCAATCACCTACATGTTTAACCCATAGACCATCAAATGTCTAGTGTGTACATGAACATTCAGTGTTTTGGTGAAATGATCTTCCAAATTAAATACGTGGGAACACATTTTAATTTCATTTCTCCCATCCTTATGATCTCTAGGATCAAATGATAAGTCTAGGTACATGCTTGTTTATGTTTGCTGATCTCGGTTCCTTTGCTCGTGCATTCGCACCAACGTTGTCTTAATACAACTTTATTAGACAACTGACACTTGAAACTACCCCTAGTTCTCTTAAGAATTATAAAATCCAGACAACCTCCTTGAGATTTCTGATACAACAATGTATTCAATTTCGGTTGTTGAATCTGCTTTCCTTTTGCTTGGAATTATTCCAACTGACCGCCTCATTATTGAGAGTGAAACATAACCTGACTGTGATTTGTAATCATCACAGTCGGATTGGAAACTTGTGTCAGCTTAACCAGTCACTACAAGTTCTGACTGTCCACCATAGACAAGAAAACATTCTTTAGTTCGACTGAGATACTTCAGAATGGTCTTGACAGCAATCCAGTGAGACTCACCCGGATTCTGTTGGTATCTACCAGCGATGTTGATAGTGTAGGCCACGTTTGGCCTAGTGCAAGTCATGGCGTATATGATTTACCCAATTGCATATGAATATGCGACATCTTTCATGTGCTTGCTATCAGCTTCAACGAAGGACAATCCTTCTTTGATAGCTTTATCCCATGATTTGTCGGTAGAGACCCTCTCTTAGAGTTCTCTATCGCAGAACGCTTCAACACATTGTCTACATAGGTGGACTGTGACAGCCTCAACTGTTGGAATTTAGAGGCACGTAAACACGTAATACATGCGCAGCAGAAATAAGCAGTTCACCAACAACAAACATATAATTGCATAAACGATTACAATAATCATAACGAGAAACCTTACAGTAATTCAATAGCAGATTTCTCAATTATGGTATCCACGTAATCCCCGTGAACAGATCTTCACAGATTTGCCAGCGTTAAATCTGAGACGGAATTTGCTGGGAAAATTCCTATTCTAGATTTTATGGAGAAACTAGGTTTTCTTGTTGTAGTAAATAATGAATCCCGGAAAGTCATATATATAGGGAGAGATAGGCTTAAATCTTAAGCTGTCTTTATTAGGAAGATCATTCATAATCTTGCAAAATAAATCTCAAAGATATGTTTTTTCCTATGGATATTTTCCTACAATAATATTCCATAATATTATTTGGGATTCCTATTTAATTAAACCTAATTTAATTAAATAGTAATAATAATTAATTCTAAATTAATATATTATTAATTCTCCATAAATTAAATATTAAATCCAGTTTAATACTTAATCAACCAACTATAATCCGTACATGGGAGTTACTTGTTGTGTAACCCATAGGCCCTCATATATCTAGCGATTAATCAAACTAACGGTCTTAATTGAACCCTAGACAATAAATCAGACATTCTCAATATATGAGATACGTTGTGAGAAACGTGCAATTACCTGTAACTGTAACATGGGCTATTGTAATTTTCTCCTTTCATTCACGAATACTCGATTAGTTTTGAACATGATGAAGTGTCTATTCAAATAACTTAATCAATTTATCTCCAATCACTAATTGATCACTTATGTCACACTTGGCCACAAAGTCCAAGTTGACGTGCATTGGTCAATGACTTTGATCCAATTATGATGAGAAGATGAGTATTCTCTCTAAATCCAATTTGAGGAATGAATCCTTTTCTTGGCTCAACTACCACGCACATGCATTTCATGATGAACCCAATCTAAGTCATATCTACCCATAGACGGGTGCAAGCGTCGGTCATGGTCAAAGTTCATCACTCCACACATGTCGTGCATATTGACCTCAAGTCAAAGGAGTATCACATCGCTCCCACTAACCGAGACACCCGTAGACACATATAGTGGAACTACATCAAACGGTTGCTCGGATGGGTATACCAATACCCTCTAAGGTATTTGTGCATCCATCATGAGATACCTAGTATCTCGTAGTAAGTGAGATCTTACTACACTCTCTAAGAGTATGATGCAGATCGCACACCAATCTCCATTGCATCATCAATATCCCATTCTTGATGATCCTCAATCGGGGCTATTTGAGAATCATGCTTAAGTTATCTGAGTTCTCACTTCACTCAATGACAGTTGTGATTCAAGGGAACACAAATAAGAACAAATGCAAACAATCAAACATAATATTCTAATGAGTGTGATGTCATACATTTAATATTAAATAAACAATAATATTAAATCAACACTGAATATTATCTGAGTATTATGTCCTTACAATAGATTGTCTTTAGGACACTAACACTAACAATCTCCCACTTGTACTAGAGCCAATCACCTACATGTCTAACCCCTAGACCATCAAAATGTCTAGTGTGTACATGAACACTCAAAGCCTTGGTGAACGGGTCAGTGAGATTATGCTTCATGGGGACACGTTATAACTTTATCTCTTCTCTAGCGATTATCTCTCTTATCAAGTGATAACGCCTCGGTAAATGCTTGTTTCTGTTGTTGGATCTCGGTTCCTTAGCTTGTGCAACTGCACCAGTGTTGTCACAATACAACTTTATTGGACTGCTGGCACTTGGAACTACCCCTAGTTCACTTAAGAACTGTTTTATCCAGACAGCTTCTTTGGCAGCTTCCGCCATAGCAATGTACTCAGCCCCGGTTGTTGAATCTGCGGTAGTTTCTTGTTTGGAACTATTCCAACTAACCGCCCCACCATTGAGAACGAAGACATAACCCGACTGCGACATATAATCATCATAGTCTGATTGGAAACTTGCATCAGCATAACCAGTTGCCACTAGCTCTGATTGTCCTCCATAGACCAAGAAACAATCTTTGGTACGTCTAAGGTACTTAAGAATGTTCTTGACAGCAGTCCAGTGAGGTTCACCCGGATTCTGCTGGTATCTACCAGTGGTGCTGACAGCGAAGACCACATCTAGCCTAGTGTAAGTCATGGCGTACATGATGGATCCAATTGCAGATGCATATGGTATATCCTTTATGCGTTGGATATCAGTGTTTGTGGAAGGACAATCCTTCTTAGACAGCTTTATCCCATAACATGCTGGCAGAGAACCTCTCTTAGAGTTCTCCATCGCAAATCGCTTCAACACCTTGTCTACGTAGGTTGACTGTGACAGCTCCAACATCTTCTTGGATCTATCCCTATGGATCTTGATTCCTAAGATGTAGCAGGCTTCACCAAGATCCTTCATCATGAAGGTCTTTGACAACCATTCTTTCACAGACTGTATGAGTGGGATATTATTTCCCAAAATGAGTATGTCATCAACATACACAACTATGAAAACAATGTTCTTCCCACAGTATTTCCGATAGACGCACGGATCTTCCAATTTTTTTATGAAGTCAAATGATTTGACAGCCTCATCAAAACGGATATTCCAACTCCTAGAAGCTTGCTTCAATCCATAAATGGATCGTTTAAGCTTGCACTGAAGATTAGACTTTGGCTTTGATATAAAACCTTCAGGTTGAGTCATAAACACTTCCATATCAATGTTGTCATTTAGGAAAGCTATTTTAACGTCCATCTGCCAAATCTCGTAATCTAGATGCGCTGCTACCGCAAGTAAAATTTGGATGGACTTGATCATTGCAACTGATGAGAAAGTCTCGTCATAGTCAATGCCTTCGCGCTGACTATAATATTTTGCCACCAACCTAGCCTTGTAGGTTTGTACTTTGCCATTTGCATCAGTCTTACGTTTGAAGACCCATTTGTAACCTTGGTATCAACCCCTTTCAGAAATTCAACCAAGTCCCAAACTTGATTGACGTACATCGAGTCCACCTCAGAGTTCATGGCTTCATGCAACTTCTTTGAGTCAACATCTAATGTTGCCTCAGTGTAAGTTCTAGGTTCGTCTTTATCCGGGATCTCCACATCATCATGTTCCTCTACGAGGAAACCATAATATCTGGTGATCGGATTACAAACTCTAGTAAACTTACGGAGTTGTGGTTGTTCAGGCTGCACATTTTGATCGTGAAAATTTTGTGGTGCAGCGATTTCATCGTTGACCGTGGAGGCTTCAAGAGCGACACTTTCGGATGCCTCTTGAGCGGGAGTTTGAACTACGATATTCTCATTCAGCCTACTTGGAGGATTCTCCTTGAGCATTTCCAGGTGCCTCTTGAGTTGGAGTTTGAACTATGCTATTCTCATTCAGCCTACTTGGAGTTCGTTGCTCGGGCAATGCAACTCCAATTACACTCCCACTGGCTGAAAGAGGATCACTATGTGATAGACTTCCACCATGTGAGCTACTGAATGCTCCCACTGATTCTTTGTCATGTTGCTTTGACAAGATATCAATCTCTTTGTTAATTTGTGGTTCTTGAATTTCTTCAAGTTCTATCGTCTTACAGCTTTGTTCCTTGAAGACGTAGTCTTCTTCAAGGAATTTGGCCTGCCTAGAAACAACCATTTGTTTGTTTCTCGGGTAGATAGAAATAATATCCTCTAGTTTCCTTAGGATATCCCACAAAGTAACCCTTTTCACCTTTTGATTCCAACTTATCAGTGAGCATTTCCTTCACAAACACGGGGCAACCCCACGTTCTCATGTGAGAGAAATTTGGCTTCTTGCTATGCCATAGCTCGTACGGTGTGTGCTCAACTGATTTGGATGGAATCATATTCAGAATGTAGATTGAGGTTTGGAGCGTGTATTCCCATAAGAATGTTGGAAGAGAGAAAAAGCTCATCATGGACCTTACCATGTCTAACAAGGTTCGGTTTCTCCTCTCGGACACTCCATTCATTTGGGTGTGCCAGGAGGAGTCCATTGTGATTGGATTCCATACAACTTCAGATAATCAGTGAATTCATGGCTGAGATATTCTCCTCCTCAATCCGATCTAAGAGTCTTAATACTCTTATCAAGATGCTTCTCTACCTCAGCTTTATACTCCTTGAATTTCTCAAAAGATTTGGATTTGTGTTTCATCAGATACACATACCCGAACCTAGAGAAATCATCAGTAAAAGTTATGAAGTAGCCGAAGTGACCCCTAGCTAGAGTGGGCAATGGTCCACAAACGTCACTGTGGATCAACTCTAGAACCTCTTTGGCACGAACCCCTTTCCCAGAAAAGGGTTTATTGATCATTTTTCCCTTGAGACAAGATTCACAATTACCATAAGACTCAAAGTCGAATGAGGTTAAGTAGTCTAACGTTCTTAACCTTGCAATCCTTTTCTCATTTGCATGACCAAGTCTACAATGCCACAAGTAAGTCGGGTTTTCATGATTACTAAGTTTGAGTCTTTTTTTCTGTATTCCCAATGCAACAATGCAACAAGTATAAACCATTCGATTAGCAGTGGAAGACTCAAAAGTCTTTAGCATGTTATTGTTGGGGTTATACGTGAAAGTATGCTTTTACTTTGTATAACCTATGTATTAAACACTTATTTACTGAAATAAATTATTTATCATTGTTGCTTTAAATATGATTGAATGTTATATATATTTATTGCAAATCGTTCATATAATAGCACATGTTACATTGTATTTAACGTGGTAATGCCAGATCATAGAAGATCACGTTAACAGTCCCTTGTAAACTAGTGTGTGTTTCACAACTTAGATAGACCCGAACAGTCTATCGGTAGAAGTTGATGTGTAAGGCTCAGATTGACTTGTCTTGACCAAGAGATTACACTAGTGCATTCGATGTGCTGAAGCGGGCCTGCAGAGAGGATAAACTCATTCGCACTGACTTAAGGGATGAAGAGTTAGACCTCAGTGGTTGTTGATTTCTTAATCTCTGTCACTTAATAAGGACCGTGTGCGATTAGTAGTTATTGCTTTGACTTATAAATGGGAAGAGAATCATTGCGACTTCGATACCCTATATCTTGGGCAATAATATTAATTGCACGAAAGTTGCTAAATTAATACAGAGAATCGTGTGCTTGCAAAGTCTTGCGTGATTGGTCCCCTTGGTGGGCTCGGAACCTTTATCATACCAAATCTTGCAAGTGGAATTAATTTTCCGGTATGGATAATAAAGCTGAGCTGTCCTTACTCTAAGGATAAAGATTTTCAGTGGCTTAATTAATTAATGGACTAAATAATCTTAAACACGAAAAATAATAACCGGGAGCCATATTACCGTAATATGGATTAAGGTTGGATAGTGAAATATTAATTATATAGTGGTATTAATTAATATTAATGGGCTGAATTATATTGTAGCTCAATATTGGAATTCAGAAGCCCATTGTAAGGTCCATCTTAATTCTCCTAAAGGCCCCTCAAGTAGCCTAAATTATAGTCCAATAAATAAAAGGTGCTTAAAATAAAATAAATGATTGTTGCCTAATATTTCTTGATTTTTTCGAAAATTTTAAAGAAAAAGAGGGAGAAGAATCCTTGAAAAGATTTTATGGAAAGGATATAAGTATTCTTGGAATACAAGATTATCTCATAAATTCAAGAAATCTCCCACTTGGTTTCTTTAATGTGTTTTTTTCGAAAATTATGTATAAGAAAGGGAAGAAAGATTTTCTTGATTTTCTTGGAAATATTTTATGAAGAAAGATATGTATTCTTGGAATACAAGAATATCTCATAAATTCAAGAAAGATTCAATCTTGCAAATCTTCTTGTTTTTTTCGAAAATTAAGGGTAAATAAGGGTGTGAGACTTTTGTGGAAAAATACACATGGAAAGAAGAATATATGGGATATATACAAGATTTCTTGGAGATCAAGAAAATATCTTTCCTAACCCTAATTAACCCTAAAATTCGACCAACACCCCCTCTTATAAATAGGGGATGAATTTTTCATCCCCAGTGTTATTTCATGTGTTGGAAATATTAGAAATCCACAAAGGTGGTGCAACAATTTTATTTTCCTTTGTTTTATAAATCGTTCATCGGAGAACCTCCCACCGGGTTATTGAGCGAGGACTTGGGAATACTTGAGAAGGACTTTTGGTTGGTAGCCAGTTACTTGATCCTGTCCATCTCGGATTGTCTCTCCAACGGGTACGTTTACGTAAACTCCTAGAAATTCCACATGCTAGGATCTTTTACGTGAATTTTATTTGCATGTCGTTGTTGGTGTAATTATTATTTGAATTCACTTAGGTAAATTCATGCTAGTAATAATTGTTAATTTAAATTTGTGTTTATGAGGTCATCCCGATAGATCCTGACATATGTTATCCCAACAGTTATGCAGCTCGGGTATAGTCGATTCTGTCTTACTCATATGTTATCCCAACAGTTATGCAGCTCAGGAAGTGACTGAAGAATGTCATAAAAAGCAACATTGGTGTTAGCTCAATGCCCAAACGACCAAGTTTCTCGATCAACCCAATCATCTTCAACACATGAGGAGAAACCTTCCCTCCCTCAGACATCCGACATCTAAACAGATCTCTCATCACCTCATAAATCTCGAAACGAGATTCAGAATCAAAGAGATCCTTCAGATGCTTGATCATCTCGAAGGGAGGCATCCTCTCATGCTGCCTTTGCAACTCGGGAGTTATCCCGAGTAGCATAACACACTGAACCTGGGAAGCATCCTCTTGATGCTTCTTCTGAGCCTCGACGTCAAACACCTCAGCTTCTTCATTACCAGCCTCCGGAGTAGCAGGGATTGGCGTGTCCAACACGTACTCAATCTTTTCTTGCCTGAGCACCAAACGAACGTTTCGGTGCTAGTCGAGAAAGTTTGGCCCAACCAACTTGTTTGTTTTCAAAACGCTTCTCAATGACAAGTTATTCATTTCAACAATCCTAGAGAAATAAAATAAAATGGGAATTAAACACATAATTCCTATGATCAATATTCAGCAATCAAAATAAATATGGCCTTTAAATTTATTTTGTTTCCATTATTTTCACATACTTAACGACCTCATCGAAAAAGTACGAATTTATATCTAATATAAATTATAATGGACTAGGATCCACATTACTACTATCCCATTCCCACCGAGGGCTGGTCATTATAATAGCATAACTGGTAGGTCTCCAAACCAATTGCAAAATTGCAATTCCTAGTTTGTCTAACCTAGTTCGACTGATGTCCCTTACCCTTTGTTCCCCGCGAGGGCTAGCAAAACAAAGTTAAGTTGGTTTACAACCATCAAGCGGCGACATTACATGTCCCTATAAAAGTCCCGTTAGATGTAGATCCGAGCAAAAGACGAGGGTCTTTAAGTACTCATTGGAACGAAATCTCCGATTTACTTTTAAATGGAAGACATCTTATCAAATTAATAAGAAAACCATATTTTAGTGAGGAACGTTTTTAAAGGCAGGGTATTAATTGCTTAATCGAGATCCATAATGATGTCTAAGTCACATTTGAGCAATTACGGGCACCGTCTACCCAAACATGATACATACGAACTAATAAATATTTGGGCGCCGTCTACCCAAGCATTTAAACAGTATTAATGCGGACCATAAAACAAGTTAACTAATTTAAACGAGCAAACAAGTTAACAATGGGTTTTAATAAATCTTCTTGGAAAAATAAACTTTAAGTCCAATTAAAGTTCCAATTTTAAGATTATTAAAACACAATTAATCTAATTAATTGTTTTTGGTCTAACAATGGGCTCAGGTGAATTTCCAAAATTTGCACGGGAGGGCCTGTCTCAAATCGAATTTGCAAAATAGCCCTCCTACATCATCACACTTTCCAAATCGAATCCAATCTAAAAAATTTAAACACCCAAATCAGCCAAATTCTAGAATTTTGGTTTCATCACAATTAATCCAATTAATTAATCCATTAAATTGAACGAAGAACCAAAACAAAACTGTCCAGATTCAATGTTCGAAAAAATAAGGGCGACGAAAACCAGCAATTCGCAACGCGGCGGTCACGGCAATCGAGCCAAACCGAGTCGCCGATGACACGCCCAGCGTGCGGGTGACTAGCGGTCGTGAACAAAACGGAATGGGCACGCGCGCGGAGTCATGGACCCTTGGTCGAAGACTAGTTCGAAACCAGAGTGAGTCGAGAGAGACGAACGAAGCGGCGGTGCGCCACCACTGAGTCGTCTCGATTCCAATGGCGCGCCGCTTTGAAGCTCATCGAGACAGACACACCGACCAGGTCTCGAAAGCACTCAAGCGCACCGCCGTGAATAAATACGGCACCAGAAAGAGTGAAGCACGAAGAGAATCACAGAAGTCGACAGAGACCTCGAATCGCGACGAAGCACCGTGAGCCATTCCGCGGGCTTCCACACGCATCGCGAGGCACGACGCCTAGAGAGCATGATGTTGCTACCAGGGCCATCAAACGGTCTCGTATTGAGATGAGCTGTGCTGCATTTCATATGGCTATAGCCGATCTCATCGGCGTGGACCGTCTTGCTGTTGAGCATGAGCTACTGGTCTTGCGGGATCGAAAGACAGAGCTAGAGGATCGAGAAGTCGAGCTCACTCGAGAGGTCACCCGCTTGTGGAAGCACCAAAATGATAGGTTAGAGATAGCTATGACCCACCGCCACCGAGGTGTGGACATCTGGGGAGAGAGTGGATTGCTAGGTGGACCCGTGGACTCGGATCCATCCGAGGAGTCAGACCCAGTCGGAGGGTACATGGACCTAGATCACTATGATACACCGATGGAGGACATCGATGTCGGGGCGCCTATTCCACTGGCCCCTAGAGAGCACGATGCTGAGGCTGGACCCAGCCAACCTGATGCATGCTCTTCCACTGACTGATTGGACACAATAGATGTCCAGTGTTGAGAAATTTGGGGTGCCCGGATCTATTCGAGATGATTTTAAATACATATTTAAATTAATCAATTAATTACTAGCATGAATTAATCCTAAATCAATTCAACATAATAATTAATAAGCGAATAAACAACATGCGTACACATATAATCCACGTAAATCCTAAGCATGTGGAATCTAGGAGTTACGAGATTACTAACCTCTTGTAAAGACAACTGATGAGACGACAGATCAACTCAAAGAGCCTTTCCAAATATGTCCAAAGTCCATGAACGCAATCCGGTGGGAGGATTCTCACGAATGATTTTAATAAGAGAGAAAAATCAAAAATATTTTGCCACCACCTTTGTGAATTTCTAATATTTCCAACACGTGGAATTGCTCTCTCGCAATTGAAGTTTTTCGAAAAAATACAGTTTATCGGCGTTTCAAAATTATTTGATATTTTTGTCGACGCTGATATTTTTCCGAAAAATCAACTTTTGTGTTATGTTGGAGATGAAAAATTCATCTCCTATTTATAATAAGGGGGGGGGACGAATTTTTTTTAGGTCAATTGGACATTGTGAAATTTCCTTGCTTCTTCTCTAAGAAACAATCTTGAATATATCCAATATATTCTATTTCTCAAAATATCTCCCAACAAAATCTTCTCCTCCTTATTGTTATGGAATTTTCGAAAATTTACTTAATAAATATCCAAGTGGGAGATTCCTTGAATTTAATGAGATAATCTTGTATTCCAAGAATACTTATCTTCATTGCATAACAAAATTCAAAGAAAATAAATTCAAATAAAATTTTCTCCCTCTTTTATTTATTATTTTCGAAAAAATTTTGGAAAATTAGGCAATAATATTTTCTTCTCATTTTCATTAATTGGACTTTATTTTGTGCTATTTGAGGGGCCTTTAGGAGAATTAAGATTGAACCTCCAATGGACTATGAAGCTATAATATTGGGCCAAATATTATTCAAAGTCCATTAATATTAATTTACCTCACTATAAAATTAATATTGAACTATCCATCTTAACCCATATTATGACTTTACTATAATATGGTTCCCGGTCATTATTTCCCGTGTTTAAGATTATCTTAGTCCATTAATTAATTAAGCCACTGAACAAGCTTTATATTAATTAATATCTTTATCCTTGGAGTAAAGACATCTCAACATTATTATCCATACCGGAAATAAATTTCCAATTGCAAGATTTGGTATGATAAAGATTCTGAGCCCACCAAGGGGACAAATCAAGCAAGACGTACTTGCACACGATTCTCCAAATTAAATGTCAGCAATCATCATGTAATTAATAATATTGCCCAAGATATAAGGTATCGAATCACAATGACTCTCATCTTATCATAAGTCAAAGCAATAGTTATTAATTTCACACGATCCTATTTAAGGGACAGAGATTAAGAAATAACACACCACTGAGGTCTAATTCTTGTATATTCAGTACCGAAGAATTTATCCTCCTGTAGGTCCTATTCAGTGCATCCAAATGCACTAGTATAATCTCTTGGTCAAGACAAGCCAATCCGAGTCTTATACATCAACCTTTCATGATGGTTTGTTCATTTCCATATAGGTTGTGAATTTGTACTTAATTACGAGGAGCTGTTAATTTGATCTTCTGTGATCTGGTATCACCAAATTAACTACAACGTAATACGTACTAACTTATTGAACGGGTTTGCAATAAATATATATAACATTCATTCATATTTAAATGCAATAGTGATTAATAATTTATTTCAGTAAATAAATAAGAAAATTCAGTTTGGTTATACAAAGTAAAAGCATACTTTTCAGTATAACCCCAACAATCTCCCACTTATACTCAAAGTCTGCTTTTAAGTATACTACAACATGTCTCGTGTTCTATGTGATATCTAATGTCACCATACACGAACCTAATAATTTCTCCCACTTATACTCAAAGAAGATTGACAACGTTCTTGACACCCATTCCTTTCACATGTCTCTGAATGTTAACAGAGGCAGACCCTTTGTGAATGGATTAACTAGGTGTCTCCCGACGTGATCTTTGCCACCTCTATATCTCCTCTCTTAACGATTTCTCGTATAAGATGGTATTTCCTTTCAATGTGTTTGTTGGCCTTGTGGGCTCTCGGTTCCCTTGAATTTGCAACTGCTCCGGCATTATCACAGAAAACTGTGATGGTGCTGGGCAAATTCGGAACAATCGTCCAAGTCCACTAGGAAGTTCTTGAGTCATGCTGCTTATTTCACTGCTTCATAAGCAGTTACATATTCGGCTTCCATGGTAGAATCGGCGATGCATTTCTGCTTAACGCTTCTCCATGTTACAGCTCCTTCCCCATGCAAAACACACTACCCGAGGTAGACTTTCTGGAGTCTATGTCTGATTAGAAATTTGAGTCCGTGTAACCGATGGGGATTAGACTGTCTGACTAATAAACCAACATTTTGTCCCGTGTTCTCTTCAGATACTTCAGAATATTCTTTACTGCAGTCCAATGCTCTTTCCCAGGGTTGCTTTTATATCTTGCTACCATGCCTACGGCAAAGCAGATATTCGATCTCGTGCACAGCATTGCGTACATGAGGCTTCCCACAGCCAAAGCATAAGGGATGTCTTTCATGTCATCTATCTCATTCTGTGTTTTGGGACACATTTTTTTGGATAGATGGATTCCATGTCTGTAGGGCACAAAGCCTTTCTTGGAATCTTGCATGCTGAAGCGTTTCAAAACAGTGTCTATGTATGAGGCTTGCGAAAGCCCGATCATTCTTTTCCTGCGACCTCGAGTGATCTTGATCCCTAGGATGTGACCGGCTTCCCCTAAATCTTTCATATTAAACTGTTTTGATAGCCATGCCCTTACGTCCGATAACACCTTTACATCGTTCCCGATGAGCAGTATGTCGTCTACGTATAGTACGAAAAATACCAATGCAGTTCTGTCACGCTTTTTGTAAACACAACTTTCAAAGTTGTTTTGATCAAAACCGTAGGATTTTATAACTTGATCAAAACACTGATTCCAAGCGCGGGATGCTTGCTTCAGCCCATAAATGGACTTCTTAAGCTTGCAAACCAGATGCTCTTGACCCTTTTCAATGAAGCCTTCGGTGCATATAGATTTCTTCGTCAAGACTTCCATTGAGGAAAACTGTCTTGACATCCATTTGCCAGATCTCAAAGTCTAAATGCACAGCAATCGACAAGAGAATGCGGATGGACTTGAGCATGGCTATTGGCGAAAAGGTTTCCTCATAGTCGATCCCTTCTTTCTGAGTGTACCCTTTCGCCACTAGTCTTGCTTTAAAGGTTTCAAACTTTCCATCCGGTCCCCTTTTTCTCTTGTATACCCACTTGCATCCAATGGGTTTTACCCCATTAAGTGGTTCGACTAGCTCCCACACTTTATTGTGATCTATTAAACCCATTTCGGCTTCAATTGCTGTTTGCCAAGAGTTTGCATCTTTGTCTTAGATCGCCTCATTGTAGGACCATGGATCTGATTCTTCGCCTGAGATCAAGTCCGAAGACTCTCCAATCCCTAAGAATCGCTCGGGTTGTCGGACAACCCTCCCACTACGACGAGGTTCCGATTGTGAAGGCATGACGTTTGGTATATCATTTTTTACAGTTGGCAATGGAGTTGGCCCCTTAAGTTCTTCCAAGGTAATTTCACTTCTAGGCTTCTTATCGTTTATATAGTCTTCTTCCAAAAATCTAAAGTGTGTACTGATTACGACCTTTTGATCTTCGGGACCATAGAACATGCATCCTTTCGTCCCGTCGGATACCCAATGAACAACCTTAATTCTGAACGTGCATCCAACTTACCAGCTTCCTTGTCCAACACGTATGTCGGACACCCCCAGATCCTGATGTGTCCATAGCTAGGCTTGCGCCCTGTCCACAATTCTCTCGGGATTTTAGGAACTGATTTGGATGGCACTAAGTTTAGAATATAAACCGTTGTTTCCAAAGCGTAACCCCATAATGATTTTGGTAAATCTGCATAACTCATCATTGATCTTACCATTTCTAGAAGCGTTCTATTTCTTCGTTCTGCAACCCTATTTTGTTGAGGCGTACCGGGTGCAGTCAACTGGGATGCAATCCCCTCTTCCGACATGTAGTTCAAGAATTCATCACTGAGGTATTTGCCTCCACGATCAGATAGTAGAAACTTGATAGTCTTTTCCTTATGATTCTCTGCTTGAGCCTTAAATTCTTTGAATTTATCAAAGGTCTCAGATTTATGCTTCATTAGGAAAATGTATCTGTAGCGTGAGTAATTATCGATAAACGTAACGAAATACTCGTAACCACCTCTAGCTTTGATTTGCATTGGACCTCACACGTCGGTGTGAACGATTTCTAACACTTCCTTAGCTCTAAGCCCCTTGGCTCCAAATGTCCTCTTGGTCATTTTACCCTCCAAGCACGATTCGCAAGTTGGAAATGGATCAATCTGGAGAGACCCCAATGAACCATCTTGAACCAACCTTTGAATCCTTTTTGGGTTAATATGACCTAATCTTAGGTGCCAAAGAAGTGTTTCGTTCACGTTAGCCGAATGCTTTCTTTTACATGAAATAGTAGATGTGTTATATGATGCATTTTGTGAGTGGTGTGCACAGTTAATAATATAGAGATTGTTCCTTAAAATTCCACGACAGATAATCACATCGATACAAAAAATAGTAACATGCTTATTAAAACGAACAGAATATCCATCGACAAATAGTTTAGAAACTGAAACAAGGTTTTTCCAAAAAACAGGAACATAAAGAACATCTCTCAAAATTAAAAACTGGTCTTCAAAAGATAAGTGCACGTCTCCCACTGCTTCAACTGCCACTCTCGTAGCATCGCCTAGCGTGATGAGGATCTCACTTCCACTAATTTGTCGGGTTAGCTTGAAACCCTGTAATGTGAAACAAACATGATCAGTAGATCGCGTATCCACCACCCACGAATGGGCAGCATACTCCGCCAAACAAGTTTCAACAACTAGTGAGTGAGAATTACCTTTCTTTCCATTCATTTTGGGATTGGAACAGGCCGACCTCCAATATCCCCTTTCTCCGCATTCCAAACAGATCCTCTTGCTCAAGCTCTCATCTTTGAAGTTTGAATAGAAATGGTTTATCCTGTTTTCCTCTTCATTGTTCTTACAACCAATTGGCCTAGAACGAGAAGCAGACCCTTTTGTAACCAATTTCGCTTTCTTGCGCTCATTGTCCTCTTCGACCAAAGTAACAGCCTTTATGAGATCGTCCACAGTAAAATCCATATCTTCCATTAGATATTTTACATAAGGATGATCATAGCTCTTCGGCAGAGAATTGAGAATGAAATCAATTTTGCTTTTGAAGTTAAATTTTTCGCCAAGAAATGCCAATTCTTCATAGATGACCATAACCCTAAGAATGTGCTCTTTAGCAGTCATTCCTTCTTCCAACTTTAGCTTGACCATGTCACGCTTAATGCTTTGGATTGCCATATGGGTCGGATGTGCGAACATCGCTTCGAGATTTTCCATAATGTCTACAGCCGTGGAAAATCCTTGATGAAGGTCTTTTAACGAATCTGACATGTATGTCAAGATAATGTCCCTTATCAATTCATTTCCTAGCTCCCATTCACTATATTCCATCTCATCCCATATACCGGCACCCTTGGTTGGTTTTTTGGGTTTTGGTACGTTAAGCACCCATTTGAATTCATGCGAAGCAAAGATGTTAATAAGTTTTCATTTCCAAACAATAAGGTTTTCTCCAGTAAGCAGGTTGTCTTTTAGTATATTGAACAGTAGATTAAAAGGTTGCGACATGATGAAACTGAAAATAAACATACATCTTGTGTCAATATCCGGATCAACACAAAGAAAATCACATAATTCGATCACATGATTCATATTAAAATCTCAAAAAAAATATGAACATGCATCAGCCAACATCTCAAAATAGATTTAAATGAGCCTCGTGGGAGAGTCATCATTTAAATCACATTCAAGCAGGTTACAAACAAGAACAGTTACAAACCTTTAATTTCAAAAATTAATAGTCGGCTCCCACTTGACCAATATAAAATTGAGAGGGACTTCGGTGAAGTATATGCATATCAATTTTATACCAAAGTAATAACCATGATTAAATACAGAATTACTATTTCGTTTTGATCGAGCCTCGTGGGAGGGTCATCGTCGCCACTAATAATAATTCACAATCATCCTTTTGAGAATTTATTCATGTGAAAGCTATCTTTTGACCGTCCCGTAGGGGAATTTCTCCAAAAGATTTCACAAATAAATAAATCATGGAGGTCAAAATTAATTCGATTCAAACCAAATTAATTATTAAAACATACTTAGTAATTTTTGAATTTGAGATTTTTCGTTGAGCAATTCTTATGCAACCACATTTAAACAAATTAAATAAAGAATAAAAAAAACAACAATAAATTAAGCAAAGCAGAAAATAAACACATTGGGCACATATTATCCAACTGTCATGGTTTGATTTTCCTTGGCATGATCTTGAAGAAACACCGTCTTGAATTTCTCCCACTCATTCGTCTCGAAAAGAATTCCATCTCGGAACGCCACGCCAAGCAGCTCGCAGCCGGGATGCACGCCCGCATTCGATCGGCCACTTGGCCGAAGCCATCAAGGCCAGGTGCCTAAAGGCGCAGACGCGTCGCCCGTGGTTTATCTCGGCAGCGACGGCGGCAGAATACCGTGTCTTGCGCTTAACGCTGGCTTTTCGCCTCTCGCTTCCTCGGCGCCACAAGACGCTTCGCGGCGTCCGCCAAGACGCTGTGGGCCGATCCAGATCGGGCGCCGCTTCGCTAAGACCGCGGCGACCAGCGGTCCGCACCCGTCGCGTGCCTCCCTTTAGCACATTTAAATGCGATGATGCCGCCCACGTACGGTTCCGGATCCGTTTTAACTCCTCGCTCTGTTGGGATTATACTGGAAAGTATGCTTTTTACTTTGTATAATCAAAACTGAATTTCAGACTTATTTACTGAAATAAATTGTTTATCACTGATGCTTTAAATATTATCGAATGTTACATATATTTACTGCATAACTGTTCAATAAATCGTACGTGTTACATTGTAGTTAATTTAGTGATATCAGATCACAGAAGATTAAATTAACAGTCCCTTGTAACTAAAAGTACGCCATTCACGACCTAGGTGGAAATGAACAACCCATCGTGAAAGGTTGAAGTGTAAGGCTCGAATTGGTTTGTCTTGACCAAGAGATTACACTAGTGCATAACTGATTCACTGAATAGGACCTACAGGAGGACAAATTCTTCAGAACTGAACAAGGAAGAATTAGACCTCAGTGGTTCGTTATTTCTTAATCTTCGTTCCTTAAATAGGATCACGTGTGATTGGTAACTATTGCTTTGACTTATCATGGGTAGAGAATCAACGGGATTCAATATTTTTTATCTTGGGCAATATTATTGGTCACATGTGATTGCTAAGATTTAATACGGAGAATCGTGTGCAAGTATGCTTGTTTGATTTGCCCCCTTGGGAGGTTCATAAGCTTTATCATACCAAATCATGCAAGTGGAATTAGTTTCCGGTATGGATAATAATGTTGAACCGTTCCTTGACCAAGGACAAAAGATATTAATTAAAGGAAAGCTATTTCAGTGGCTTGAATTAATTAATGGGCTAGATAATCTTAAACACGGGAAATAATAACCGGGAGCCATATTGACTGTAATATGGGTTAAGATGGATAGTGCAATATTAATTATGTAGTGGGATTAATTAATATTTATGGGCTTGAATAATATTGTGGCTCAATATTGATAATTCAAGATCCATTGGAATGTCAAATCTTAATTCTCCTAAAGGCCCCCTAAGTAGCCCAACATATAGTCCATTAACTGAAAAAGGTGTTTAAAAATAAAATAAATATTGTTGCTTATTTTTTCTTATTATTTTCGAAATTCATGGATAAAAGGGGAGAAAGATTTTCTTTGAATTTTGTTATGGAATGAAGATATGTATTCTTGGAATACAAGATTATCTCATTAAATTCAAGAAATCTCCCACTTGGTTATTCATGAAGATAAATTTCAAAATTTTTGATAATTAAGGGCAAGAAAGATTTTCTTGATTTTTGAAAAGATATTATGGATCGATTATGAGGAAACTTTTCGCCCGTAGCCATGCTTAAGTCCATCCGAATTCTCTTATCGATTGTTGTGCATCTCGACTTTGAAATCTGGCAAATGGATGTCAAGGCAGCTTTCCTTAACGGAAGTCTTGATGAAGAGATCTATATGCAACAACCCCAAGGCTTCATTGAAAAAGGCCAAGAACATCTAGTTTGTAAGGTCATGAAATCCATTTACGGACTCAAACAGGCATCCAGAGCTTGGAACCAATGTTTTGATCATGTTATAAAGTCTTATGGGTTCGATCAAAACGAGTTCGAAAGTTGTGTGTACAAAAAGCGTGGTTTTAATCGCATTGGTATTCTTAGTACTATCGTGATGACATTCGATCATCGAACGATGTGAAGGTGTTATCGACGTAAGGGCATGGCTTTCAAAATAGTTTGATATGAAGGACTTAGGGGAAGTTTCGGACACATCCTTGGGATCAAGATCACTCGAGATCGCAAGAAAATGATGATAGGCTTATCGCAAAGCTTCATACATAGACACACCGCCTTGAAACGATTCAACATGCAAGATTCCAAGAAAGGCTTCGCACCTTTCGCATACGGAATCCATCTATCCAAGAAAATGTCCCCTAAGACGCTAAAGGAGATAGATGACATGAGAGGTATTCCTTATGCTTTTGGTTGTCGGAAGCCTTATGTATGTAATGCCGGTAATGAGACGATATCCGCTTTTGCCGTTGGCATGGTGGCGAGATATCAAAGTAACCCGTGGAAAGAGCATCGATTGGCGCTAAAAAACATTCTCAAGTATCCGAAAAGAACTTCGGGATAGAATGTTGATTTATCACCCGATAGTCCAATCCCCATCTGTTACACGGACTCGGATTTTCAATCAAACATAGACTCCGAAAAATCTACCTCGATAGTGTGTTTTGCATGGGGAGGAGCCGGATATGGAGAAAGCGTCAAGCGTAATGCGTCGCGCAGATTCTACCATGGAAGCGAATATGTAGCCGATTGCGAGGCAAATAAATAAGTGGTTTGGCTCAAGAACTTCCTAGTGGACTTGGATGTGGTTCCGAATTTGCCCAAAGAATCATCATTTATTGTGACAATGCTTGAGCAGCTTGCAAATTCAAGGAACCACGAGCCCACAAAAGCCGCCAAGAAGACATTGAAAGGAAATACCATCTTATACGAGATATCGCGTAAGAGAGGAGATATAGATGTGGCAAAGATAGCGTCGAAGACAACCCAGCGATCCATTCACAAAGGGTCCCTCCTCAATATATTCGAGAGACATGTGGAAGGAATGGGTGTCAAGATCGCCGCTAACTGCTTTTTGATTATAAATGGGAGAAATTATTAGGTTCGTGTAGGTGACATTAGATGTCACGCATAGGAACTACACGAGACATGTTGTAGTATACTTAAAAGCAGACTTTGAGTATAAGTGGGGAGATTGTTGGGATTATAATCGAAAGTATGTTTTTACTTTGTATAATCAAAATCGAATTTCTGGACTTATTTATCGAAATAAATTGTTTATCATCGATGCTTTAAATATTATCGAATGTTACATATATTTACTTGCATAACTGCTCAATAAATCGTGACGTGTTACATTGTAGTTAATTTAGTGATACCGCATCACGTAAGATTAAATTAATGAATCCCTTGTAACTAAAAAGCACGCCATTCACGACCTAGGTGGAAATGAACAACCCATCGTGAAAGGTTGAAGTGTAAGGCTCGAATTGGCTTGTCTTGACCAAGAGATTACACTAGTGCATGACTCGATTCATTTGAATAGGACCTACAGGAGGACAAATTCTTCGAAACCAACAAGGAAGAATTAGACCTCGAAGGTTCGTTATTTCTTAATCTTCGTTCCTTAAATAGGATCACGTGTGATTGGTAACTATTGCTTTGGCTTATCATGGGTAGAGAATCAACAGGATTCAATACTTTTTATCATGGGTAAAGAGTTTATCCTCTCTGCAGGTCCACTTCAGCGCATCGAATGCACTAGTGTAATCTCTTGGTCAAGATAAGCCAATCTGAGCCTTACACATCAACTTCTACCAATAGACTGTTCGGGTCTATCTAAGTTGTGAAACACGCATTAGTTTACAAGGGACTGTTAACGTGATCTTCTGTGATCTGGTATCACCACGTTAACTACAATGTAACATGTGTTATTATATTAACGGTTTGCAATAAATATATATATAACATTCAATCATATTTAAAGCAACTGTGATAAATTTATTTCAGTAAATAAGTGTTTAATACATAGGTTATACAAAGTAAAAACATACTTTCACGTATAACCCCAACACTTTTTGTCCAACAATTCTTGCAGTTGTTCTTTTAATTCTTGTAGCTCCTTGGGTTCCATTCGGTATGGCATTTTTTACATTGGTGTGGCACCGGGTAAAATCAATGGCAAACTCTATTTGATGATCCGGAAGAATACAAGATAGCTCCTCGGGAAAGACATCTGGTATTCTCTTACGACTCACACTTTGGTTACTGGCCTCCTCTCTTTGACTATCTCTGAAATGCTGATTAGGTATCCCTGACTTCTGCTCTCCGTAGTAGTTTTGCAGCCTTCATCGCGGAGATCACTTGTATGCCTATTCTTACCCTTGTTCCGTGAAAGGTGAAACGTTGACCATTTTCTATTTCAAAATATATTTCTCTATCTGAAGATCTTATGACAACTTTCTTTCTCTTTAACCAATCCATTCCTAAAATTATATCAAAATCTTTCATTCTTAGGATGTGCAGATCGGTTTCAACCTGGTGCTCGTCTAATTTTTATACACACTCCTTTTACTTGATCCTAAATAATTATCGTACTCCCAGATGGAATACTTACGTTCAGGATTTCACCCTTGACACTTTTTAGTTTAAGAGTTCTCTTAAATCTTCAGACATAAAAGAGTGTGATGCTCTTGTGTCAAACAGTACATGTGCAGGTGATCCAAGTACCAGTAATGTACCTGCCATTGTTTTCTTTTAGAGTCGGGTCCTCCATGTCTCCTTCCTCAACAATAGCGTTCACCTGAGCCCGCCTCTTTTGTCCTTGTGCTGGAAAATTCCCTTTCGGTGGTCCTGGTGGGCGATAGCTTCCACTTTGGGGTCCGGATGAACGACGGTTTCCAGTTGGGGGTCCGGGTGGACGGTAGTTGTTCGTTGGCTGTTGTCTGTGTTAGTGTTAATGTCCTAGAGACAATCTATTGTAAGGACATAATACTCGATGATATTCAGTTTGATTTAATATTATAGTTCACTTAATATTAATGTATAACAATACACTTGTTTGAATATTATGTTTGATTGCTTGCATTTATTCATACAAGTGTTCCCATGAGTCATTGTTGTCATTGAGGTTGTGAGAACTCAGATGACTTAAGAATGATTCTCAAATAGCCCCGATCAAGGATCATCAAGAATGGGATATTGATGATGCAATGGAGATTGGTGTGCGATCTGCATCATACTCTTAGAGAGTGTAGTAAGATCTCACTTACTACGCGATACTAGGTATCTCATAATGGATGCACAAATACCTTAGAGGGTATTGGTATACCCATCCGAGAAACTGTTTGATGTATTTCCACTATATGTATCTACGAGTGCTCGGTTAGTGGGAGCGATGCGATACTCCTTTGACTCGACGGCTTAACTCGTTCACGCTCGCGCTTGGGCGATGCAGAGCGACCTGTTTCAATGCCTCCCGTCACGGCGGCGATTTGTTGAGCTCGAGCGTTTAAGGCTTATCTTGGTTCTGTGATTTCTTCTTTGTTGGGGGTGGTGGTGCGCACGCACCGCCATATGCCGCTGCTTGTTGCCCATTTCTTGTTCAGTCGGTTTCGTTCTTTTGGTTTTGATTTCGATTGCATCAGACGGACAAATTTGATGAATTAATTGGATTGATTCTGAAATTGTTGATAATTTAGGTTGGTATTTGGAAACGGTAGTCCCAAATTACAGATTGGATGTTATCGGATTTGAGCGGTGATAGCGGAGGGATGTTTTGCAAATTTGATTTGGAACAGGCCCTTCCATGCAAATTTTGGAAATTACATGTGAGCCCCTAACAATAAAAGAATTAAAATTTGATTTAAAATTAATAAGATTAATTTTAAGCTTCGAAATAGAATTGGATTTTATTTTATAATTAATTGGATTAATTATTAATTTTAATAATCATAAATTAAATTTAAAATTGGATTTTAAAATTCGGTTTTTAAAAGGATTATTAAAATCCCACTCGTTGACTTGTTTATTTAAATTCGTTAATGCTTTTATAGTCCGCATTATAATTGTTTGGGTAGGCGGGGCCCAATATTTGTCGGACCGTATTAAATGCTTGGGTAGATGGTGCCCAAATATTTGTTAGTCCGTATATGTCATGTTTGGGTAGGTGGCGCCCGTAATTGCTCAAATGTGACTTAGATATCATGATGGATCTTGATTAAGCAATTGATACTTCGCCTTTAAAAACGTTCCTCACTAAAATATGATTTTCTCATTAACTTGATAAGATGTCTTCCATCAAAGTTAAAAGTAAACCAGAGATTTTGTTCCAATGAGTACTTAAAGACCCTCGTCTTTTGCTCGGATCTACATCTAACGGGACTTTTATAGGGACATGTAATGTCGCCGCTTGATGATTGTAAACCAACTTAACTTTATTTCGCTAGCCCTCGCGGGGAACAAAGGGTAAGGGACATCAGTCGAGCTAGGTTCGACAAACTAGGAATTGCAGTTTTGCAATTGGTTTGGAGATCTACCAGTTATGATATTGTAATGATCAGCCCTCGTGGGATTATGATAGTAGTAATGTGGATCCTAGTCCATTATAATTTATATTTTATATAAATTCGTACTTTTTCGATGAGATCGTTAAGTATTTGAAAATAATGGAGACAAAATAAACACAAAAGAAAGTTCATGTTTATTTTGATTGTTGAATATTGATCATAGCAATTATGTGTTTAATTTTCATTTTATTTTATTTCTCTTGGTTAGTTGAAATGTATAACTGTTATTGAGATGTGTTTTGGAAACAAACTAAATTGACTAAGCTAAATTTTCTAGACTGGCACCGAAACATGTGTTTGGTGCTAAAGCAAGAAAAGATTGAGTACGTGTTGGACACGTATATCCTAGTTACCCTTAAAGCTGGTACTCTGAGGCAACCACGTTTGACGTAGCAGCTCAGAAGAAGCATCAAGAGGATGCTTCCCAGGCTCAGTGTGTGATGTTGCTCGGCATGACTCCCGATATACATAGGCAACATGAAAAAATGGGTCCCTTCGAAATGCTCAAGCATCTGAAGGATCTCTTTGAGTCTGAATCTCGTTTTGAGTTTTATGAAGTGGTGAGAGATCTGTTCAGATGCCGGTTAGCCAAAGAAGGGAAGATTTCACCTCATGTGCTAATGATGATAGGCCTAATTGAGAAACTTGGTAATTTAGGCATTGAGCTAAAAGACCAATGTTTTCATTTATGCTATCCTCCAGTTGCTTCCGGATTCATATTCTAGGTTCATTGTGAACTACAATATGAATAAGATGGTGTTCAAAGGAAGGAGCGGGTAGACAAGGATGTGTGCCACTACTATAAGTAGAAGAGGGCACTGGAA
This sequence comes from Stenogyne calaminthoides, assembly GCA_037126765.1. Taxonomy (NCBI): domain Eukaryota; kingdom Viridiplantae; phylum Streptophyta; class Magnoliopsida; order Lamiales; family Lamiaceae; genus Stenogyne; species Stenogyne calaminthoides. Next base: position 6,907,321 of record JBBCBC010000024.1, on the reverse strand, counting down.
GAAGGACTATAAGGTTCTGGTGGCTAAAAGGAATGCACTAGGTGCTTCTGGCACTAGAACATCTATGTTTGTTATTAAGATAAACATGTTCATTAATAGTGCTAACTGCTTGGTATTAGATACCGGATGTGGCTCACACATTTTTAAGAATGTGAAGGGGCTCATGTGTCTTAGGACAGTTAGGGCGGGTGAAGTCTTCTTACACATGAAAATGAAGCAAGAGTTGCTAATTGAACGTGTGGGGACTTATTTGTTAGACTTACCCTTTGGTTTTAGATTAGAAATTAATGAATTTCATCTAGTTCTTTCTATTACTCACAACATGTATTTGTTGCATTATGGATATGATGTTCTTAACATACAAAATAAAAGACTCAAACTTAGTAATCATGAAAACCCGACTTACTTATGGCATTGTAGAACTTGATCATATAAACGAGAAAAGAATTATAAGGTTAAGAAAGTTAGACTACTTAACTCCATTCGACTGTGAGTCTTATGGAGATTGTGAATCTTATCTCATGGGCAAGATGATCAACAGACCCTTTTTTGGGAAAGGGGTGCATGTCAAATAAGTTCTAGAGTTGATCTACAACAATGTTTGTGGACCATTGTCCACTCTAGCTAAGGGTCATCGGATACTTCATCACTTTTACTAATGATTTCTCAAGATACGGATACGTGTATCTTATGAAACACAAATTCGAATCTTTGAGAAATTCAAAGAGTTTAAGGTTGAAGTAGAGAAGGAACTTGGTAAGAGTATCGAGACTCTTCGATCAGATTGAGGAGGTGAATACCTAAGCCATGAATTCACAGATTACTTGAAGTTACATGGAATCCAGTCACAATGGACTCCTCCCAGAACACCTCAGATGAATGGTGTGTCTGAGAGGATAAATCAAACCCTGTTAGACATGGTGAGGTCCATGATGAGATTCTCCTCTCTTCCGACATTCTTATGAGGATACGCGTTACAAACCTCAATTTACATTTTGAATAGGATTCCATCTAAATCGGTTGAACATACACCATATGAACTATGGTGTGGCAAGAAGCCAACTTTTACACATATCAAACATGGGTTGTCCCGTGATTGTGAAAAGGATGCTTACCGACAAGTTGAAATCCAAAGGTGAAAAGGGTTACTTTGTGGGATATCCTAAGGAAACTAAAGGATATTACTTCTATCTACCTGAGAAATAATCACTGATTGTTTCTAGGCAGTCCAAGTTCCTCGAAGAAGACTATGTCTTTAAGGAACAAGGTCGTAAGCTGATAGAACTTGAAGAAATTCAAGAACCACAAATCAACAAAGAGACTGACATCTTGTCAAAGCAACATGACAAGGAATCAGTGGGAGCATTCAACAACTTTCACGGTGGGAGTCTTTCACTAGGTGATCGTCTTTCAGCCAGTGGGAGCGTAATTGGAGTGTGATTGCCAGTGCAAGAACCTCAAAGTGGGCTGAATGAGAACAATATAGTTCAAACTCCCGCCCAAGAGTTGTATAGAGGCACATAAACACGTAATACATGCGCAGCGGAATAAAACAGTTCACCAACAACGAACAGTTAATTGCATAAACAAGTGCGATTAATCATAACAAGAAATCTTACAACAATTCGATAGCAGCTTTCTCAACTACGGTATCCACGTAATCCCCGTAGACAGATTTGCACAGATCTGTCAGTGTTGAATCTGAGACGGAATTTGCTAGGAAAATTTCTATTCTAGATTTATGGAGAAACTAGGTTTTCTTGTTGTAGTAAATAATGAATCCCGGGATGTCATATATATAGGGAGAAATTGACTTAAATCTTAAGCAATCTTTATTAGGAAGATAATTTCTAATCTTGCAAAACAAATCTCAAATATATGTTTCCCCCTACGGATATTTTCCTACAATAATATTCCATAATATTATTTGGGATTCCTATTTAATTAAATCTAATTTAATTAAATAGTAATAATAATTAATTCTAAATTAATATATTATTAATTCTCCATAAATTAAATATTAAATCTAATTTAATACTTAATCAACCAACTATAATCCGTACACTGGGGTTACTTGTTGTGTGACCCATAGGCCCTCATATATCGAGTGATTAGTCAAAATAACGGTCTTAATTGAACCCTAGACAATAAATCAGACATTCTCAATATAGGAGGTACGTTGTGAGAAACGTGCAACTACCTGTAACTGTAACATGGGCTATTACGATTTCCTCCTTTCATTCACGAATACTCGATTAGTCTTGGACATGATGAAGTGTCTATTCAAATAACTTAATCACTTTATCTCCAATCACTAATTGATCACTTATGTCACACTTGGCCAAAAAGTCCAAGTTGACGTGCATTGGCCAATGACTTTGATCCAATTATGATGAGAAGGTGAGTATTCTCTTTAAATCCACTTTGAGGAATGGATCATTTTCTTGGCTCAACTACCACACACATGCACTTCGTGATGAACCCAATCCAAGTCATATCTACCCATGGAAGGGTGTAAGCGTCGGTCATGGTCAAAGTTCATCACTCCACACATGTCGTGCGTATTGACCTCAAGTCAAAGGAGTATCACATCGCTCCCACTAACCGAGACAACCGTAGACACATATAGTGAAACTACATCAAACGGTTGCTCGGATGGATATACTAATACCCTCTAAGGCATTTGTGCATCCATCATGAGATACCTAGTATCTCGCAGTAAGTGAGATCTTACTACAGTCTCTAAGATTATGATGCAAATCGCACACCAATCTCCATTGCATCATCAATATCCCATTCTTGATGATCCTTGTTCGGGGCTATTTGAGAATCATGCTTAAGTCATCTGAGTTCTCACACACTCAATGACAGCAGTGATTCAAGGGAACACAGATAAGAACAAATGCAAACAATCAAACATAATATTCTAATAAGTGTAATGCCATACATTTAATATTAAATAAATAATAATATTAAACCAACACTGAATATTATCTTAGTATTATGTCCATACAAAGGATTGTCTCTAGGACACTAACACTAACAAGAGGCATCTAAAAGTGTAGCTCTTGAGGACTCTCCGGACATTGATGAAATCGATGCACCACAAGATTTTCACGATCAAAATGTACAACCTGCACAACCACAACTCCGTAAGTCAATTAGGAATCATAATCCGCCCATTAGATACGATTACCTCTTGGAAGAACTCGATGATATGGACATACCAGATAAGGACGATCCTAATACTTTTTCTAAAGTAATATCAGATATTGATTTAGGGAAGTGGCATGAAGCCATGAAATTCGAGATGGACTCGATGTACACCAATCAAGTCTGGGACTTGGTAGAGTTGCCTAAAGGGGTTAGACCCATATGTTGCGATTGAGTCTTCAAGCGTAAGACTGATGCAAATGGCAAAGTACAAACCTACAAAGTTATGTTGGTAACGAAGGGTTATGGTCAATGCGAAAGCACTGAATGTGATGAGACCTTCTCACCAGTTGCAAAGATCAAGTCCATTCGAATTTTACTTGCGATAGAAGCACACTTTGATTATGAGATTTGACAGATGGATGTCAAAACAGCTTTCCTCAATGAAAACATTGATAAGGAAGTGTTTATGACTCAATCAGAAGGTTTTACATCTAAGTCAAATTCTAATCTAGTATGCAAGCTAAAGATATTCATTTATGGATTGAAGCAAGCTTCTAGGAGTTGGAATATCCAATTTGATGAAGCTGTTAAGTCCTTTTGACTTCATCAGAAATTCAGAATATCCTTGCGTTTATGGTAAACGCGGCGGGAAGAATATTATTTTCATAAACGTATATGTTGACGACATAGTGATTTTGGGAAACAATATCCCGTTAATGCAATCCGTTAAAGATTTGTTGTTAAAGACCTTCATGATGAAAGGTCTTGGTGAAGCCTGCTAAATCCTAGGGATCAAGACCCACGAGGATAGATCCAAGAGGATGTTGGGGCGATCACAGTCCACCTATGTAGACAAGGTGTTGAAGCGTTTTGCGATGGAGAACTCTAAGAGAGGATCTCTATCGGCAAATCATGGGATAAAGTTATCAAAGAAGGATTGTTCTTCTGTTGAAGCTGATATCAAGCACATGAAAGATGTCCCATATGCATATGCAATTGGGTCAATCATGTACGCCATGACTTGCATTAGGCAGAACGTGGCCTACACTATCAACATCACTGGTAGATACCAACAGAATTCGGGGTGAGTCACACTGGATTGCTGTCAAGACCATTCTGAAGTATCTTAGACGAAATAAAGAATGTTTCCTTGTCTATGGTGGATAGTCAGAACTAGTAGTGATTTGCTAAGCTGACACAAGTTTCCAATCCGACTGTGATGATTACAAATCACAGTCAGGTTACGTTTCACTCTCAATAATGAGGTGGTCAGTTGGAATAGTTCCAAGCAAAATGACCGCAGATTCAACAACCGAAGTTGAGTACATTGCTGTATCAGAAGCCTCAAGGAGGTTGTCTGAATTTTATAGTTCTTAAGAGAACTAGGGGTAGTTCCGGTTGCCACTTGTCTGATAAAGTTGTATTGAGACAACACTGGTGCGATTGCACAAGCAAAGGAACCGAGATCAACAAGCATAAACGAGCATGTACCTAGACTTATCAGTTGACCCGGAGATCATAACGATAGGAGAAATAAAATTAAAATGTATTCTCACATATTTAATTTGGCAGATCATTTCACCAAAAAACTGAGTGTTCATGTGCACATTAGACATTTGATGGTCTAGGGGTTAGACATGTAGGTGACTGATTCTAGTCCAAGTGGGAGATTGTTAGTGTTAGTGTCCTAGAGACAATCTATTGTAAGGACATAATACTCGATGATATTCAGTTTGATTTAATATTATAGTTCACTTAATATTAATATATGACAATACACTTGTTTGAATATTATGTTTGATTGTTTGCATTTATTCATACAAGTGCTCTCATGAGTCATTGTTGTCATTGAGGTTGTGAGAACTCAGATGACTTAAGCATGATTCTCAAATAGCCCCGATCAAGGATCATCAAGAATGGGATATTGATGATGCAATGGAGATTGGTGTGCGATCTGCATCATACTCTTAGAGAGTGTAGTAAGATCTCACTTACTGCGAGATACTAGGTATCTCATAATGGATGCACAAATACCTTAGAGGTTATTGGTATACCCATCCGAGAAACCGTTTGATGTATTTTCACTATATGTGTATGTGGGTGTCTTGATTAGTGGGATCGATGCGATACTCATTTGACTTGAGGTCAATACGCACGACATGTGTGGAGTGATGAACTTTGACCATGACAGACGCTTGCACCCGTATATGGGTAAGATATGGCTTGAATTGGGTTCATCACGAAGTGCATGTGTGTGGTATTTGAGCCAAGAATAGGATCCATTCCTCAAAATGGATTTAGAGAGAATACTCATCTTCTCATCATAATTGGATCAAAGTCATCGGTCGATGCACGTCAACTTAGACTTTGTGGCTAAATGTGACATACATGATCAACTAGTGATTAGAGATAATATGATTAAGTTATTTGAATAGACACTTCATCATGTTCAAGACTTAATCGAGTATTCGTGAATGAAAGGAGGAAATCACGAGGAGGTATTTTCCACAAGCTTTACGAGACCAGGAGGAAGTGGAGTTTGTAAACATCCGACAGGGGACCCTCTCCGTAACTGATTATGTGAAATGGTTCAATAAGTTGTCCCGTTATGTTCCACATCTGGTGGAGATTGATGAGAGGAAGGCAAGGAGATTTGAAGGAGATCTGAGGCCGAAAATTAGATGAGTAGTGGCAAGACTAAAACTCCAAAACTACAACGAGGTCTTTGACTGCGCACTGATGGTCTCCATAGGTATGTGTTTGGAATTCAAGCAAGCCCCGCATGCCCAATGGACAAACATAAATTGGCAACTAAATTTCAAACTCAACCACGACCAACACCAGAAAGGGAACAACTTTGTTTCCACAAGCGAGCCAAGACCCTTGTCGCCATGCCCGAACTGTGGCAAAGTGCATGCAGGGACATGTTTTAAAGGAACCAACACATCCTATCGATGCCACCAACCGGGATACATTTAGGTCCCGAATGGGTTTAGTGAGGGCAGAAGTCTAGAGGGGAGGGGTGAATAGACTTCTGAAAACTTTTTTGTCTGATCGGTGTGAGGGCGCTTAACCCGATCAGAGTGCGAAGTTCAGCCAGGTGATAATTCAACTTCTTGACGCTCAAGGCAGATCGATTCGAAACTATCGGGCTTTAACTCGATGTGTCGCGGAAGCTTAAGTTTTACCCGTGAAAAACCAGTTTTGATAAATCGATTCCATAGTTAATCTTTTAATCGGTTGATCAAGTGTCAAGTTTGATCGGATCGTAAGCTTGGTGCTAATCGATCTCAACTTGGAATATGTATGCGCTTTTTAAAGGTTGTGTGCGATTATGTGTAATCGCTAATCAAAGCGGTAAAGGCACACAAGATTTATAGTGGTTCGACAAACCAGGTCCCACGTCCCACTCTTCCCTATCACAAGGGGGCACCTACTTAACCAACTGGACTTTGTTTTATGTGTAAGTCCAACACAAAGACACCAACTAGATGTTTAAGGAGTTCACACTCAACCGATCCCGTAGATCGAACTAGAAACCCTAGTCCGAAATCTTGCTAAACAACTTAACCTAACTTGGGGGTTTGGGTAAGATTGTTTTTGAGTTCAACTATGAAATCTTTTTCTTGCGATAAGCGACCTAACAAATAGATGAAAAGATTTCTATGCTAAGAACTTATGGGATGAACACTTAATAAAAATTAATCTTCTTGTTCGTGTTCTTGTGCGAAATCGATATTAGCTTGAGCTTTTTGATTGTTCAAATAAGCTTCCGTTATTTCACTATGAAGTGTGATCCCATATTTATAGACCTTGAAATCAAAGAGCCGTTGGAGAGCAATTTGAATTTCAGTGCTATATTTGGTAGACTTGCGGCTTGATGTGACGAGCTTCATGAACGGCATGGCCAAAAGCGTGAATTTATATTTTGTAGTCAAGTTATCTGAGGTACCATCAAATCTCACAATTGTTTCCAAGCTCCCGATCATACGTGTCTTGTTCTTATTGGTTAATGTTCTTTCTTCACGACTTTTCGGTGGTTTGTTCTTCCAACTAAGGTTGACATTCTTCTTGTTCGGATCATAGATCGTATGATTAGGTGAAACATCGATTTTCACAATGGAGTTGACTGATCGATCAACTTTTCTCGATCGATAGCCGATGGAGTCTTCGGTGCCGGCTGACTTAAATTTTCAACTAGCGACTTACCGATGTAGATCTTCCGGGTCCGATCTTCGGAAGTCATCCGATCTTCAAGTATTCTCGAAGTTTGAGCTTTATGACTTCAAATTTTGAGATATCGGACGGATCGAACGATCCGATCTTCTATTCTTGTCTTGCATTCGCCCGCTTGATATCACCGTCCTTTGAGTCTTCGATTCGACCTATAAATATTGAGTTTCCCCTCAATATGTGACCTATCTATTTCATCGGTTGTTCTATACAATCATTATCAACTCGGTCTCCTATAGCGATGTAATATAAACATCATTACCAATGTGTCCGACCGTCTTCTATTACATGTGTTTTTGGAACTTTCATCAAAACTATAAATTTCCCAACAATTTCCCTTTTTGAAAACCAAAACACTTTTGAGAAACCAAATACAGATTGATAAAAAATAGAAACGCTTAAGAGCATATAATCGAAAGACAATGAGACTTTGTCTTAGGATCGAAAAATAAACTTTTCTCATTAAAAAATGTTGATTACATGTTACATCAGAAAAGTTTGTAAATAAGAACAGCTGATCCTGAGTAGTCTTCTGATTCTTCACTCTTTAGGCTTGTATCCTTCTGGCATCTCTCTTTGATCTTGAGGTACGTTGAAAATCTGATAAAGTTTCCATTTGACATCATCAGTCTGCTGAGGATCAGTTATGTGAGTTTTGCTCAGGATGTCAAAATAGAATCTTTGAAATGCCAGTCTGTCAAATGAGCCATCTGCCTTCTTCGAGTAATCCATCAGATCATACTCTTGGCGAGATATTTTTACATTGATAAGCTTGGCCTCATTTTCCAGATACTTCAGAAAATCCGGTATTTATTTTCTAACCATTGAGGAATTCTTCATCGAGATTCTTCTTGTGGAACAAGATTAAGAACAAAGGCATCCGTGGCCATTCACTCGATCTTATTCCATTCCTCAAATTTCTTAAGATCTTGTGGCTTTTTGGGATGATCTCATCAACTCTTGTTTTGGCGACTTAGGTTCCGCACGGATTTTCCAACCCTTTCTTTCTTCTTCGCTCGATCCAATTTCTTTTAACTTCGATTTTTTGTGGCCTCTGCCATTTGCATTTTTTTTCGCCTTCTTCTTTCTTGGCTTTTTTTTCTAAGCTTCTTCACCACTTGCTCTTTGGACATCTTTTTCAAAGAAATCCGAAGTTTGTGATGTCCTCAAGACTGTTATGTCGGTTGGTTTCTCATTCTGTCCTTCCCTTTTTGGTTTGATCAAAAAGAGTAGTGAGGTGGGAGGTCGAGAACCAAAGTCGATCGCGATCGCCTGTTGAGATCTGCAATGATATGCCTTGAGTTTGAGCTTTTTAGATTTTGAATCTTCGATATCACTTCGATCTTGGACAGATTCCATGGCGAGAGAGAGTGTTTTAATCCAGGTTTGTCAAGTTTCTCTTCCCACAATTCTAGCTTGTCGCTGAGCATCGGAAAAAAAAACTTGTTGTTGATCCACCGAGTCGGTTTGGCATCAATCGGTCTTTATCGATTCGGTAATTGACGAAGGACACTGATTTGGGAGAACTGATCTTTGATTGCCCCAACTGGGAAATAGCCAATTCCCTTTGATCTGTTATTTCTTTGATGGCAATCGCCTTTGATCAGCCTATCGATCCCTCAACTTCTTCTTTTTCGCGAGATCTTTGAGACAAGATTTGATCTCCGGTTGATCAAGAAATGACGTGTGATGTTGGAATGTTGGGTGTCACTTGATCCGATTCATTGTTTGTGCCTCCAAAGTGGTTGGTCATGAACCGCAAAGACCAACCCCACTATCATCGGCAACTCCTCGCATCCTTCATGATGGCATCTCGCTTGAGAGCTTTGTCGCCAGCTCCGATTCATCTTGTTCGCAACCCTACCTTCCCAGGATTAGAGCTTTGACGGATTTAGCGCTTATCACCACCGGTGATCCCACTTTTAGCAGATTTCCTCATGTCGAAATCGGTCCGCAAAACTCATCCGCACCGCCCATCTGCTCAATAATTATTATAAAGTCCGAGAAGCTTTTTAATCGAAGATCTCTCGGTGAGGATCTCCATAACTTCTCTTATGGCGGGATGGGCGACCAGCTTATTCGATACAACTCATCAATTTCTTTTCGATTCGCATTCGATCAATTTCCCGCTTATGATCTTTGTTGATCTGGACTCGGGGAATTGTCACCCAGATTTAGTTTGATGAGATGTGGAAGGTTCCGTTGTGCTTGAGTAGGCGGAAGTTGGCCGATCGGTTCGACCTGCGAGTTTCTCCAGCGGAAGCGCTTCTTTGATGTTCCACATCGTACCCCCTTCGTTCGCGAACCGATGCGCTTTCGTGTTCGGGTGGGAAAGAATAGGAGAGACATGCTTTCGTGCAGCCCATTAGTCCGAGTGGTGAATCACCGAGCTTGAGGAGAAGAGATCGACGGGTTTGTGCTTCTTCCTCGAGTGATCCGGGCGAACTCCTCACTTTAGAGAAGCCCGCCTCGCTTTGATTTTTCACCGATGTTTGTGTTGCAACAGACCGATCCGGGCGCTTTTCTTCATCCGACTCATCTTCAAGCATCGAGTCATGGAGGCTTGCTTTCTTCAAAAAATCTTCGCCCCTCTTCTCCGGGCCTTCACCATTTTTTTTCTTCTTCGGGGGCATCCGGTGTAGACGGTTGCTTCCCTTTTTTTTTCTTTGACTTTTTTTCTTCCGAAGGTTGGCGATATCATCGTCTGGTGGCCCAAAGATGGTCAAGTGGTGGTAAATTGTGAGAAAGGCCTTATAGGACTTCAAAAATCCAACTGTTCCCCATTCAAAGATTAGGCGGTTTATCTTTTCGAATAACCTAACCTTGTTGAGATTGTCGATCTTTTTTGATTTCGAATATACCGCCTTTGTCGATTTCATTTACTCCAAATTTCTCATGTTCTTGGAGCAGAATGGCTTCAGAACCCGTGTCAATTGATGTTCTTGGCTTCATCAATTATTGCAAAAAACTCATCTTTTTGTACATTTTGACGGATGTAAGAGCATTTGGGCTTTGAATGCAATACCCATAATTGTTTTTGACAATATGTTAAACAACAATCGGTATTTCCTCTTGAGCATTGGGCCCGACAAAACCTCGACGATGATGTTTGTTTGTCTCCTCTCGAAAGAGCTCTTTTTCGTCAAATTTCATCTTCGTTCTCCTCAGAATGAGCAGGAGAGATCCGTCCTTTTGGTGGTCAGACAGACGCGGGTTATATCATCATTCGCCACCGATTTCTTCTCCGCTGATTTTTATCGAGAGCAATTCATTTCCTTTTCAACGTCCAGATCCACTCTTAAATTCCTTAGAATTTAGTGCTTCATCTTTGCATCACCGGATTGCAAAGTGAGCAGCGTATAAAAAATTCTCAAGGCCTCGCTTTTAAGAATTTGCTCGACCTCCATGGATTCCTTATCCCGAGTGATATTGAACTGCATTTAACTTATCATCCACAATATTTGTTGCCGCCCGCATAATTGCACATTTTCTTTCCCCATTCCGTGGGTGGCCATCTACAAAGGATGGACCCGATTAAAGTTGTGCATATATATATAAGAACATCACATATGCGAAACCAAGAAACAATAAAGCATAACACAGATAAAAACATTTAAGATCAATGGATTTAAAAAAATACATCAAATAAACATAAATTACCGTATTCGCTTTTTTTTCGGAAGGATGATTTTGAAACTTAGGAAAAACACTTTGAATCTGAGAGAAGTAATCTGAGTTTTCGTAGAATAAATCGCAAAGTTTGTGAAATGGAAAACTCGTATGGTTTTTGATGAACTTTATAAAGACGAGGAGGAGGGAAAAAGAAGACAAGATTTGGAAGATCAATCGTTTGAAAAGATTAAACGCTCAGATTAAGCGGTTTTTGATCGTAGGGTCGAAAAAAAGCACGCATTTAAAACCTTTTGGATTTAAAAGCACATTTAGTAGCGGTTAATACATGTTCCCCACGTCCGCATTAAATGATTTGCGGAATACGCCACAAGGATAATGGGTACAAAGAAGGCAAATAATATCGATAAGATCCGATAAATAAGCAAGGAACAAGAGAAAAGAAAAGGCGATCTCGGTTGATCGATATTGTAATCAGTCAATACCACTTGTCCATGTTGATTTCACTTGTTGATCTTAGTATTCTGCCTAAGCCTTAAAATTTCCCAACTGATCCTTTTAACTGATCTTCTTCACTTGCATCTGATTTGTTGAAGTTTCAAGCTCAACTGATCTTCCTTGAATACGTCTGATTTCCCTTCTGATCCTCCTTGATCAGTTGAAGTTCCCCCTTCAACTGATATTTTTGTTTTTCCCATAGACTGATGTATCTGATTTGTTGGAGTTTCAAGCTCAGCTGATCTTCCTCATCTGATCAGCTTCGTATGTAATCAGATTTTAGTTGACCTAATCTGATTCTTCTCAGATCAAGCCAATTCTTGGGATAAGTGTTACCGCCAAAAACTTAGTCTAGAATAGTAGCTTCTATTCCTAAGTTGGCGCGATTTGACATGCGTAATTATCGTCCCAATCTTTCGATATGTCAATCCGCCAGAATTTATCCAATTATCAACGTGATTTCTACATCACGGTTCTTTTGGTGCAATTTCTAAAAGGTTTTGAGAACTCGAATTTGCATTTGCACCCTTGCTTGGTCTCTATAAATTGGACCAATTGTTTTACACAACATAACCCAATCACCATACTTATCTTCTTTGTAGAATCATGTATCCTGGTGAACCCTTATTTCCTTCGTGAAACTTCCTAAAAACACCTTTTTCCCTTTTTTCAATGATTTCAACTTTTCTCAAATCAACCCCAATGTGTCTCTTATCACTTTGTTTTTGCCATCAAAGATTTCACATACAATCGTTGCGCCAAGTTTTCTCTACCACCGAGGCGGCGGTTTCTTATCGCAATCGAAGACACTTCTCCTAACCGTATGCACCTTGTGTGTCTATCGAGATGACGTAACCCGCATCAATGTAACAGACTCGGTCAAAAATGAACATGAGTTTGATGTACGGTTCAGATCGTCATAACAACGGTGATGGTCAGATATCAACTCACCATTTAATGTACCGAGAGCCCAATCGACTTTTTTTTCTTAGGGCTCTCGGCAAAAAATCCTATCAAGGCCTCTCTCGCTCCATTGGTTTTAGCTTTGGTACAGCAAACTTTGAGAGGCTTTTTAGGATTGTTTTTAAAGCCTTTCTCACCATTGTTAAGTGGGGGAAAATGAGAGCATCGATTTAAAATCTCTCTCTCTCCGCACTTTGGGTTTAGGATGAGGGTTTAGGGTTATAGGTTTAGGGTTTTTGGTTTATGACTTATGTAATCGACCTCCCGTCCTTTGTATTTGTAACTTGTAATGTAATCCGACCTTCGGTCTTTATCAATGAAAAGTTCTATTATTTCATTGTTGTGTAAATTCTCTCTTTCTTATGCGATTGTAGACTTTAACTGTGAATCTTGCTTGTTGAATATCAATAAATCGACTTACAAAGATGTAAAATAACCCAACCGATTTAATCAGATATTCCTTTTAAATTGTGCGTTTCCTTTAATTTGATAAACCTTAACCGATTCAATCCTTTAATCTCGATAACTCAGAAAATCGATCGATTTCTCTCATCCCCTTGGTAGTTCCTTTGATCGATCTTTCCGATCGATTGAGATACCAAACTCAATCGATTCCTTTCAAAATTAGTCTCTTAACCACCGGTTCGAGAACAATCCATCAAACATTTTAGGTGCTTTTTCTCCAAGATCCGTAAGCCCTAGCTTTCATTGCATAATTCTCACGAATCGATCTCGGTAGTGGCTTGGTTAGAATATCGACTTTTCAGATATCAATATGAATCTTTTCCATTCTCGATATTCTTCTTTTCAACATGATCTCTTATAAAATGGTGCCCGACATCCACATGCTTGCATCTTGTGTGTAGAACAGATTCTCGAGTGATTGCAATAAGACTATTATTTATCACGAAAAAATAGGTACATTTTAGTTTCAATGTTATAATCCTCACCGCCGATTAAGCCAGAGCAGTTGGGAACAACAAAACCTGCAGCCACCGTATATTACGCTTTAGTAGTAGATGTTGCAACCGATGTCTCGCTTTTTGAAAACCACGAGATCGGGCCATTACTTCCTAAGAACCCATTCGTTTCGAGGTGGATTTTTTTGTCAATCTTGCAACCTCCATAATCGTAATCGTAATACCCACTAAGTTCTAGATTATCATCTCGATGGGTAAAATAAACCAAGGTTTATCGTCTTCAGATACTTAAGAATCCGCTTAGTTATCGAATGAGTTCGAGGTTTTCTTTAGGTGACTTATCATTGGATTTGCCTCAAATCGCACATACACCTCATCGCGAAGGTTATATCCGGGTCCATGCAAGCGATCGGTATAGTAGAGATCCAATGAGAGCCCTATAGTCCTTCCGATTTGTTTTTAGGTTGACCATCCTCATCTCGATCCATCTTGAATCCAAATATCATAGGAATTTTGCTTCTTTACAATTTTGAACTCCAAACTTAACTTAGCCAATAAATTCCTAGTGTATTTTGCTTGGCGATGATGAATATCCCTTCAGTACTTTGCTTTTACTTGAAGACCCGTAAAGTAATTCATCCGACCAATCATGGACATCTCGAATTTCCCTTGCATCGGTGTTTTGAATCTTTCACATAGACTTTTGTTGGGAGATCCGAAGATGATGTCGCCCACGAATCTGAACCATCGTAATATTTTTCCATCTTCTATTCTCGAATAAGGTTACTTATAAATGGTCGATCCTTGTTCCTTTAGTGAACCCACTTTCGATCAAGAATCGAGAGAGTGTATCATACCAAAGCTCGAGGAGCCTGTTTTCAGCCATAGAGAGCTTTTCTTTAGACTTTCCACACTTGTTTACCCTTTTCAAAGCCCGGAGGTTGTTCGACATAAACTTCCTCTCGCTAGTACCCCATTTAAGAAAGCACTCTTTACGCCCATCCGATACACGAACCCTTTTGTGGGGAAGCATATGCCGAAAATCAAATGAATGAATTTTTCTGGCTTCTGGCGATCGTGCAAAGGTCTCATCATAATCAATTCCTTCGATTGTGAATACCCCTTAGCAACAAGTCTTGCCTTATTTTTCGTGATGACGTTTTTTCATCTCTCTTGTTCTTGAATACCCACTTCGCACCAATAACGCTTGATGACTTGGTCTCATCCACCAGTTCCCAAACTTGATTTACGCATTTAACTGCTCAAGCTCCTCCTGCATGGCTAGAATCCAAATTTATGGCGTCTTGTAGAGCTTCCTCTATTGTTGTTGGTTCCTTCATAGACAGATAACTTGTCAAAGAATACATGGCACTTTCACCAACGATGTCTAGTTTTAACTTTTTAAGATCGCCCCATCGATGGGTCTCCGATATCGATCACTTGGATGACCGGTTATCCAGTCCTTCCCCGATCCGATTTGGCGCGGTTTGGAGAACATCGTCCGCTTTAAACGATAAAATTTAATTACTAGCGATTGGGAGTGGTGCGAGTTATGATCCACTTGATAAGAACAAGTCTCAAATGATGTTGGACTCATCATGTGTCGATGTTCCTGTAAATGGGAACTTCAGTGTTCCCCTAACCGGATGGTTCGGTTGATAATTATCTCAAATTTAAATCGAACTTCTTCACCAACAAATTTTTTGTACCTTAGGATCCGAATGATCCGGTGAATCAACTAGATCCGAATGTATATCGTTACGGTTTAGATTCTTTTTCCTTGATCATTAAATTTCGATCCATTTTCCGAGCATCGGTACTTGTTGATCAGTACATCTTGTTCTCGAGGCGATTTCTCTTGTTCAAAAGATGCTTCATCAAAGACTACATGGGGTGTTTCTTCCACAAGTAGGGTTAAATGCATTGTAAACCCCGAAAGCCTTTGCTAGATGAGGAATATCCTAAGAATATACCCTCATCCGACTTGGCCTCAAAAGTCTTCAACCCGACTCTTCCCATTGTTGTGTATGAAACACTTACACCCAAAAAAACATGGAAGTAAGAGACACGAGGTTTTCGTCCTTCCACAGTTCATAGGGTGTTTTGTAGTGAGCCTTAGTCGAAGACATCTGCTCGAGTATGGCATGCAAGGTTGATTGCTTCGCCGCCGCGAACGGGCTTGGTATTGCATGTTCAAATAACATCGCGCGAAAGCAACTTTTTGAGAGTTCTGTTCTCCGCTCGCTACTCAATTTTGTTGTGGCGTCCCTTGGTAAATGATGTTTCATGTCAGATACCAAACTTAGAGCAAAAATCAAGAATAAAAGAGTTCGTAAATTTCGTACCTTTATCCGATCCGATTTTTACTATACTTATTACCCTTCTCATTTTGTAATCTTTTTAAGAACTCTCGTATCTTCGTTGTCGCCTCATTCTTCTTATGTAAGAATATAACCCGTAAACTTGGAATAGTCATCCACGATTACCAGAGTATATTTATCATCAATATATACCGTTGAGAGATCGACCGTGTAATCGGTCCAAATAGATCCATATGAAGCAACCGCAGATTTCATCGATGCCGGGTCCGAATTCCTTGAATGAAGCTTTGACTGTTTTCCTTCCATTACATGCAAAGACATGTCCGATCCTTTGAAAATACTTCATTCGGAAGTCCTTCCACTAGAGACATCCTTGCTATCTTATTAAGAGTTTTAAAGTTCGGATGGCTCATTCTTTTGTGCGAGCCAGCTAACCGCTACTTTTGGAACTCTTGACAATCGGGCATGCATTTCTTGGGCAACTGCTCCAATCGGTTTGTGTAGATCGCCCTTTCCTTGAACCGATTAGCAAAATCTGTTGAGTGGCTCGATTCTTGATAGTGCATTGGTCGATCGAGAACTCAACATCAATCCATTGTCGCAAAATTGTGAAACCGATAATAGGTTGTGCTTCGGACCTTCGACATACTGAAACTCCAGTTATTTGTACATCATCATTCTCTAAGGTTCCAATCCTTTGGTATAACCAAAGTTATCATCACCGAAGAGTACACGCGACCTTTACGTTCTATGTAAGAACCGAGGAAATGTTTGTTCCAAATATGTGCCTTGAGCATCCACTATCGATGTACCGGATAGTTGCTTGCACACCTCCTTTGTTGGCCGCTGACACCCCACACGATCCTGCAGACCAAATCGGGCTTTAGGTACCCCTTTTTTGATTGGGTCCCGGGGGTTAGGATTAGTTTTGGGAATCCATACAAACAGAAAGCACTTCTATTGTGATCGCCAGATCGAAGGCTTTGATTTGTCTCCCATACCTATCAACATAATCATACGCCTCTTTATATGCTTTCGATTAGTATGATTATTAGTGTGAACCTTGGGTGACTTAGAAGACTTGGGATTTATCTTTTTGTTTGTCTTTTTTCATCCAAAGGTGGTTACTCGCAGCAAAGACCCTAGATTTCGATTATAGGGGTAGTACGATTTCTACCATCAAAAGATTCATATCTTTTCGGCATAGGTGGTTTTTGCGGTTTACGAAGCATGCTTATTAGGCGGTGACCTTGATTGGGTCTCGATTGGACTTCCCTTTTACAGTTGTCTTTTTTTCGATTCTCGATCTGTTGATCGAGTTGAGGTCTCTTTCGTAAGAACCGGGTTCTTCTCGCTGATTCCTCGATCGATGCTTTTACCAGTTGGGGTCCATTTCTTTTTCTTCGTTGAAAGCACCTACCTTACCTACTCAACCGGTCTTTTTTCCCTTATTAGATACATGTTTGGCTTTTTGGTGTATCTTTGTGACTGTTGCCCGCTTCGTCTAAAATCGATTACACCTTTTTGAGATGAATCACCGGGGCTTTTGAGGATGTGGAAGGGTTCTCATACCCAAGTCCTTCTTGTTAATCGTTGTTCAAAATAGGCGTTCATGTCTTGAATCGGTTTTAGATGATTTTGAAAAAACCTCTATTTTTCTTACGCAGATTATCCTCGATGATTTTAGACTTTCATGCTTTTGGAACAAATTTCATCGAATTTTGCTTGCGAGGATTTTGAAGTCATCGACTTGTTTGTTTGTTAATTGCCGGTGATCTTTGATCTCGGTTCTCCCCGACGGAAGCTTTAACCGAGAATTTTAAATTTCTCGATTGCTCGAAAGCGGTTTAAATTGATCTAAGTTCGAGAGGCTTTATTGAGATCATTTTCTTTAGCAAGTTTTCCGGATTATTTACGGTCCTCGACTTATCATTTTCAAACTTCCACTATAGCATAAGTGTCTCATTGCATTGATTGAGAGATCCTCAAGCAATTGCTTTCCGAGTAGAGTTTCTTTTGTTCGGTCAATCTCCCCAAAGTGTGCTAATGATAGCAGTGTAGAAGTGAACGAAGCGGTTTTGGAGGTTACCTCAGATTGGTCCTCCCCGCCATCATCGTGCATCTCATCATCGTCGAAGAGAATATCGATCTTCATTTTTTTCTCATAGAAGTCAACAAAGATCTGGCGATCGGTAGAAGTCTTCTCAGAGGAGTATCCAGTCCTCCTCGAGAGGGCGATAGGAATCGTCAATTCACGACGACGTCGAACCATGGCTCTTTTCTCGTCCCTATAACGTTGCTCTTCTCGCTTCCTCTTTTCTTCCCTTTTCTCTTTAAGGCCTCACAGTCCGGGCGAAGCATATTAGGGTATTTAAGTGACTGGCTTCTCCAAATTGAAGCACGCCTCCTTGATCCACCAAACCTTTCCTTCCAGAATCACTCAAAATCATATGACCTATCAACATTCCTTTTGACTTCCTTCGATAAATGAGTCCAGCTTCTTCGTCGATTGGTTATCTCTTCCTTCCTCGATCGATTATCTCTTTTCCTTTCATCTCTCAATGATCCCTCCGATCATCGATTACGGTTCTTTTTCCGGAGATCTCGTTTTTCACATGCTTTTGTTGGGAGATCATATCTCTCCCCTCGCTATGTTGATAGTCCTTATAAAATCTTCGATACTTACCAAGTTGGACGCTCGAACTTCTCAAGAATGTTCCCCGTAAGCGAGCGATCTGCTCTTTAAACGACTCATTATATTCCCCACACTAGTTCGTTGGCCTTCGTTTTTCTTTTTGGCTTTTGCCTTAAAAGCAAGCGATTTTTGAAGTTGAGGCTTCAAAGAAGCACCTCATCTTCATCGACCTTGTCCTCTTTCAATCAAATCGAACTCGTGAGCTTTAAGGCTCAAGAACAAGCTACTTGGCTTCATCTTTGAAATGTCTTGGCAATCCTTGATTACCGTGACCTTCATGTCCCATTTCTTGGTGAGAGACCTTAGGATTTTGTAGTTGATATCTTTATCGAGACTGACTCTACCAAGTTCTCGGCTTGTTTATAGACATTGTAATCCTTCCATCGAGTTCGTTGATGGTTTTTAGTTGGGCAAAGATCTTGATTTTTTCGAACTTCACCAGGTTAAACAGACGGGCCGTCTTTTATCCTGCTCATTTCCCTCGCATATCTCAAAATTTTAGTATCCCACATTGATTTCGCAGATTTGAGATACTTAATCTTTTCCTTGGTGACCTTATCCATGGTTTTCATGATAATATGTCTTGCGATAGTATCTAGAGTATGCAGTTTTCTTTCCTCTGCATCCATCAAGGCTGGACTTTTTCGCACAAGACTCCCCGGTGCAAAGTCTGGATCTCCTCCGACTGCAGGGTTGTCGTAATAAATGATGATGGGTCCTCTTTTCGATGACTTCCATCATTCTCGCCGCTTATCGAACCTAGATGGTTGGACATATATATGGCCCAATCTGCATACTCATCGATTGAGAACTTCGCAGATCATGATACATACCGAGTGTTATCCATCTTTGAGTGATTTTGGAAAATGAATGAGTTTTAAAAAGGTTTTTCAAGATCGGTTCGATTCGACCACAAAGATTCTTCCTCAAGAATCGATGATACACAAAGTCGATTAGTCTCAGAGAACCAACCGCTTTTTCGATACCACTTGTAGGTCCCGAATCGGGTTTAGTTAGGGCGTAAGTCTAGGGGAGGTGAATAGACTTCAAAACTTTTTCTTGATCGGTGTGAGGGCGCTTAACTTCGATCGAGTCGCGAGTGAATCAGGTTTGGGTCGATAACCAACTTAATGATCGCTCAAGGCGATCGCTTCAGAATTATCGATTTTAATCGATGTGTCGCGGAGCTTAAGTTTTACCCGTGTGAAAAAACCGGTTTTGATAAATCGATTCCAAAGTTAATCTTTTAACCATTTGATCAAGTGTCAAGTTTGATCGACCGTGTTTGGTGCTAATCGATCTCAACTTGGAATATGTATGCGCTTTAAAGGTTGTGTGCGATTGTAATCGCTTAATCAAAGCGGTAAAGGCACACAAGATTTATAGTGGTTCGGACAAACCAGTCCTACGTCCACTCTTCCCTATCACAAGGGGCACCTACTTAACCAACCGGACTTTGTTTTTATGTGTAAGTCCAACACAAGACACCAACTAGATGTTTAAGGAGTTCACACTCAACCGATCCCAGAGATCGTAACTAGAAACCCTAGTCTCATTTCTTGAATCTTGCTAAACAACTTAACCTAACTTGGGGTTTGGGTAAGATTGTTTTTGGTTCCAACTATGAAATCTTTTCACAGATAAAGAAAAATTCTTAATGTTAGATGAAAAGATTTCTATGCTAAGAACTTATGGGATGAACACTTAATAAAAATTAATCTTCTTGTTCGTGTTCTTGTGCGAAATCGATATTAGCTTGAGCTTCTTGATTGTTCAAATTTCCGTTATTTCACTCAAAATGTGATCCCATATTTATAGACCTTGAAATCAAAGAGCCGTTGGAGAACAATTTGAATTTCAGGCTATATTTGGTAGACTTGCGTGCTTGATGTGACGAGCTTCGGAAACGGCATGACCAAAAGCGTGAATTTATATTTTGTAGCCAAGTTCTGAGAGGTACCATCAAATCCAAAGATTAATTGTCGGCTCCGATCATACGGTCTTGTTCTTATTGGTTAATGAGACGACTTTTCAAAGTTTGTTCTTCCAACTAAGGTTGACATTCTTCTTGTTCGGATCATAGACGTATGATTAGGTGAAACATCGGTTTTTCACACGGTGACCGATTTGATCGAAGTCTACGATGGAGTCTTCAATCGATCCCGTAGCCGGGTTGACTTAGCTTCAACTAGCGGATTTCGGGTTCCGATGTAGGTCTTCGGTCCCGATCTTCCGAAGTCATCCGATCTTCAAGTATTCTCGAGTTTGAGCTTTATGACTTCAAATTGTTCAGATATCGACCCGGTCGAACGATCCGATCTTCTATTCTTGTCTTGCAGATTCTTTGCCCGGATATCAGCTGTCATTTGAGTCTTCAGATCTGACCTATACATATTGAGTTTCCCCCTCAATATGTGACCTATCTATTTCATCAGTTGTTCTATACAATCATTATCAACTGGTCTCCTATAGCAGGTAATATAAACATCAGTCAGCTAACAGGTTTGACTGGTCCTATTACATGTGTTTTTGGAACTTTCATCAAAACTATAAATTTCCCAACAATACAAATTCTCTGAATGCCCTTAATTGAGCAATGGGCCATAGCAACAGAGGGGAAATCAGGGCAGACTATTGGAATTTAGAGGCACGTAAACACGTAATACATGCGCAGCAGAAATAAACAATTCACCAACAACGAACACGTAATTGCATAATTGAATACGTATAAACATAAAGAGAAACCTTACAGCAAATCGTACGCATATTCTCTACTATGGTATCCACGTAATCCTCAATCACGGACTTGCATGGATTTACCAGCGTTGAATCCCGAAATGAATTTGCTAGGAAAATTCTAACTCTAGATCTTATGGAGAGAATAATGAATTAACGTTGTTTGTGAATTCCCAAGAGCTCATATATATATAGGGAAGGCCCAGCTTAAATCTTAAGTTAACCTGATTAGGAAATAATATCCCTAATCTTATAAAATAAATCTCTTAGATTTATTTCCATATATAAATTCTCTACAGATTTAATTCCCATGTATATCAAATCTCCACGGATTTGATTCCATATATATTAAATCCTATAATAATATTTCATATATTATTATTGGGAATCCTATTTAATTAAATCCAATTTAATTAAACATTAATAATAATTAATTCTAAATTAATCTATTATTAATTAATTCTCCATAAATTAAAAAATAAATCTAATTTAACATTTAATCAACCAACTATAATCCGTAAAAGGGAACTACTTGTTGTGTGACCCATATGCCCTCATATATCGAGCGATTAGTCAAACTAACGGTCTTAATTGAACCCTAGAAACGTGCAACTACCTGTAATTGAAACATGGACTATTACCTTGCTTGAAGTCTTCCCAAGTTAGGGTCTCTCTCTCCCCAGCACCCAGAGTACGTTCATATGCTTCCCACCATTGTGCAACGACCTTTGCCAGTTGAAATTGAGCACATGAGACCTTTTGCGCCTCAATCAAAATCACATGTTTGAAAATTCGTTCCAATTCAACAATCCACTATTCTGTTCCTACAGGTCCCTAGTTTTCTTTCAGTCGGGGTGGTTGCATTAGGCGAAACTGTTCGATGGTTGAATTGGCATCAATCGTGGTAAGGTTTGAAAATAGGATAGTTCAAGTGGTTAGAGCACCACTACCTATGTAAAAATAGTCATGGATTCGAGACACAAATTTGACCGATAAAAGGAAAAAAAATGAGTAATTTAAAAGAAGACGGAGAGAGTAATCGATCTATCGATTTCAAGAAAAAAAACATCCTTATTAAATACAAATTTTAAGTATTGTATTATTAATCATTATTATGTAATTTTAAAATTCCATACAAAATTTATAAAAAAGAAAATTGTTGAAAATTATTATTTCTATTTTTGGCATAATATTTTTTTATTATATATGTACAAATATATTTAATTCAAAAATAATAATAATTTAGAAAATACTCAAAGAAATTAATATTTATGTGTTGTAGATATGAAAGATTGAATCTTGTACCTCTCGTATGACAAAATATAATTGGCTCTACCATTTGAACTACATCACATTTGTTGATGTTTCTAAAATTTCATGAAAAAATTAATAATAAAATTTTGATATAACATTTTGTTATAAAATATATATATATGACAAAGTATAGAGTGAATAAGTTTCACGGTGAAACTGGTTTAAGAGTGTGACTTATATTACTAAAGAGTGTGACTTATATAACTGAAGAGTGTGACTTTTTACTATAAATAGTATTACTCATAAAAATGAAGGGTGTGATAAATATTACAACAAAAAGTGTGATCGTGATAACTGAAAATTATAACCTATATTACTAAAAAGTGTAATCATGATAACTAAAATATAAAAATAAACTAACGTTGAACAAATTTCACAACATACCAACGCTCTCTATATATATATTTTGCTTCGCAGCAACCACAATGTAGAAGGTACAACACCGTGATGCAGCGATGCTATTCTAGTCATCAACCAAGGCTTGTTTGGATTGACTAAATTGATAAAGTCTAATCAGACGTTTAATTGGAATGATACAAAAGTAATCCAACTTTGGAAATAACGCATTTGTCCTCAATTTCGGCTGTGCAAATCACAACTCTATCTCAGATCCATCTTTCGGACTTCACAGCGTCTTCCATTCACATCGATCCCCAAATCAGCATAGAAACCCTAGTGGAGGTTTCTTGAATATCGAACCGAAGTAAACGTCTGGTTTGGTCTGTTGAAAATTGAAGGACGGCCACATACTGCCATTCTTGGGGAGATTCGACGGATGATATTGAAGATTTTGAGCTGATTGGGTTAGATGTCAATCCTCGACGGACTTCCCATTCCGAAAGATAAAGCTGTGAGTTGTGTCTTTCTTCTTTTCTTAATCAATTAGGACGGTTGTTGAGTTGCCTTCTTTTTCTAATAGAGTAAGTTGATTAGAATTGGTCTCATAATTGCATTTTATGTAGGCAGGAAACTTCTGGTTCACATTGACATAGTTATTTATAGAAGTGAAGTATTTTAGAAAATGGTGGAAATTTTGTTTGTTTGGTGCTGTTTACTTGATCGGGTATTTGATTTAGTGTACTTATCTGGATTTACTTTTTATATTTTTTTAATCGAAGCTGGATACATAGTCATTTACGAGGCTCCATTGCTTCGTCTCAAATACAATCATATATGGCCTCTAATTACCTTTGGATTTTATCATTTGCCAAATTATGTGGCTCAATTGTCAACTTCAATCCGTTTCCTGAAACTCTTTAATTGAAGATTCAAGATTTAATTCACGAGGCTTAGTATTAGATGCTGTTTCTTTAAATCACACACGTAAGGTTTCACATTTTCTATGCCTAGCAGTAGGCAGTATAGCCTGATTATCTTCTACACGTGAGGGGAATCTAATGTGAAATTCTCGATCAGGAAAATTTAATATGTGGTGAAATGATTCCCTTGCATTAACATTTACTTCTGTGGTAGTAATTTCTTATCCAGGGAAGGGTGCTGTATGATCAACAGTAAAAGAAAAAAAAAACAGACATTTTGAAGGAGCTACCCATTCTACTTGTGAATGGCAGAACTGCAGAACTAACTTTTTGATTTACACAGTACATGAGGACATCTCTATGGTTAATGTAGTTTATGGGACTGCAGAACTCTATAGTAGTAAGGTTGTAGAAAGTGATTTCACTAGAAGACTTTTCCTTCTGAAAATTATATTGGGAAGTTTAGATTTGATAATTGAAAAACTCCATTTATAATTTGTGTAGTGTTATAACTTGATCTATGCTTTTGCTCATATTAAGGCTATTGAAAGCTTAAATTTGTTTTGTGTTGCATAGCTTTGGGGTTCGGCTATATGATCTTTTACATCATTCATGTAAACCACACAGTAATAATTTACTAACTTATATTGCACGGAGGCATCTTTTATTTGTGACTGAATTGAGTCCCAGAAAAAAAGTGGCAACCTGATAATACATTGTAGAATGACTTCAAAGCTGCTCATTTATGGATTATTATCCAATTGTTCAACTATCAAGGAAAATTAAAGGCTCAGAGGTGGTTCACGTGTTATTTTCTTGACATTCTATGTGTACTATAGACATAATTATGGAAGGACTTTATTCCCAATGTCAATTGTCTTAGTCTCTTAGAATAGTGAAGAGCCCTATATGCACATCTTTGAGTAACATTGCAGCAATCCCTGCCTAAAAAAACATAGATCTATAGCTCAGCCTAACGCCACTTAAATTATACTCTTTACTCATTTGCTTCCGTGTTTTTCTCTTTTGCATTCTCTCTCCATGTTTGTCATTTCAACATCCGCTCTATATACCTAGTCACGATTTAACAGTTTTTATAACTGACGAGGTTTGGATTATTAAATGTCATATTTCTTATGTTGCTTCATGGTATTTGCAGTATTTAAAGGAAGAACTTTCTAGAATAGATGAAAGTTGGTCTGCAGCTCGCTTCGATTCGTTACCTCATGTTGTGCATATCTTGACATCAAAAAACCGTGAAGGGGAAGTGCAGGTCCTAAAGGAGCAAAGTGATATCATTGAAGAAGTTGTTGACGAAGTTGTTCACGCGTATCATGGTGGCTTTAATAAAGCAATTCAAAATTATTCTCAGGTTTCTCAGTAGTTACTCTTATAAGTTTTAGTTTTGTAATGTGTGTTTCCTGGCAAAAATGCTTTCCATTTATGCTCATGTTCACTTGCTTCTGTCTCCTCATATGCAGCTGTATTTTATTAGCTGCAGGTCAAGGGTGCGGTCCCTAACTTGAGTTCGATTTATTGTTTCTTACATGGATACAGAAACATACAACTAGGTCTAAAATGGTTGCAGTGTTTTAGGAATGCGTAGATGCAAAGCAAGGTGTTTCACACAGTGATTTATAAATCCAAGGTCTGAGTTGACACTTGTAATCACATAATAAAGATAGTAAGTCGAAAAATAAGCACTACAAGTTATAAGAATGTTATGTTAAGGGCAGATCCGAGGAAAATTTGATGGAAGTCCTTTTTACTGGATCAGTTTCTTGGCTCCACTGTTTAATTAGGAGAAAATTTTACTGACACTCCTCTTTTAAACCTTGTTAAAAGAAATACACTTTCACGAGGGAACACTGAACAGGTTAGTGAAAGAATTAATGAGTTTTGTAGGGCACTTCTTGAAGACAGTTGTAGTTGTTGAATAAGAGCAGGTAATGTTTTGAAGCTCTTATAAAGGAAGAGAAGGGGTGCATGAGTAGTGTTTGAGCAGCATACATTCTGAGGATATTAGATCATGATTACAATGTTTAACTGCAATACACTGGCCTCTAAGAGACTTAGTCCATTTGCGAACTTTTTATTAAAGTTGTTTCATCCATGTTTTAATTCTTTTATGGCCTTAAGGAAGTACGGCTATGGACTCTAGTGGATGACAAGCTCAATGCTGATTGTGTCTTGCATTCAGAAAATTTGGAGAAGCTGATACTGATGACTTCATTTGATAATGAGGCTCCCATTTATGCGATGTAATATTGCTGCTAGTAGCCTAGTACTTTCTCCCATTAGATCTGGGTGCTACATCCTATTTCCTTGAGACATTGCAGCCTATTTACACAGTGAAAATTGTCATCTACTATCTACATTTTTTAATGAAGTTTTACTGTTCCTTTTATAAAATTAGTTTTTCTGAGCTGGAAGACATTTTCCTTTTATAATATATTGGGTATTAAACCTATTTATTTTTGACATGTATCTATCATTTGTCAAGATTACAAGATGATCAGTAATAAGGTTCCTTCTTTCAGATTTTGCGGTTATTTAGTGAATCTGCTCAAAGCATCGGGGAGTTGAAGATTGATTTAACTCAGGCTAAGAAACTTTTAGGTGCTCATAATAAGCAGTTGCATCAGTTATGGTATCGGTCAGTTACTTTGCGTCACATCATCTCTTTATTAGACCAAATTGAAGGCATATCCAAGGTCAGCCTGTTCCTTGTATATATTTTTCTTCATTCAGAAACTCAAATATATTTCCATTTTCATCTGTACACTTTACTGTGGGACAAAGAATGAAAGACCAACTTGTCCTGGACTTTAATATACCTATTGCCTGATACTGTAACTATGTGAAATCATATCAACTATTATTACTTTTACATGCTTGTAATGTTTCTTGTCTGCATGTAAACATTATGCACCATTCATTTCCTGTAAGATATGCTTTTAGTGTTGCTCACTTATAGTTATAACATGCACAGGTACCAGCTCGTATTGAAAAGCTCATTGCTGAAAAACAGTTTTATGCAGCAGTGCAGTTGCATGTCCAGTCATCTCTAATGCTTGAGAGAGAGGGTCTCCAAACTGTGAGTTTGTTTTTCTTTTGTGCTAACTTCTTAAGCAAGATTTTGTTAATTTCCAATGAGTTACATCAAAATTGAAAAGTTTTACACATTGGGCCATGCTCACTGGAGATTCTTATTACTAACCTTTTCGTATCTGTTAATATGGAAATTAGGGTGAATGGGTGTTTCTTTTGTCACCCTGATTTAATAGTCTAGCCTATAGCCTAACATATGTATACATATTTTGAATCAGCGAATTAATAATTTCGGGTTAAAATCTATTTTGGTCCCTAACATTTGTATTTTCCTTAAAAAGGTCCCAATAAAGTTAACTTTTTAAATTTAATTCCCAAATCTTTAATTGGTCTGATTTTGGTCTCAAAGTTGCCGGAGGTTGAAGTACAACTTCGTTTTGGGGCACGATATTGGCAAGTAAGGTGTAAAATTAGTCCCATAACTTTTGTCTTCTTTTCGGCAAAAGGTCCCAACAAAGTTAAGCTTTTCAATTTAATCCCGTAACTCCTTAATTGATTCGATCTTAGTCTTACAGTCGTCGGAATTTGAAGTACGACGTCTTTTTTGCGGTTTTAATCTATTTAATTTATTTTGGTCTCAAAGTAATTTGGGAGCTGGATCAACAAAAAAGGAAAGATCTTGTGGAGGATAGTTGTTTCAGTTGTTTCTTGGTCTATATGGTTAGAGAGAATAAGGTGGTGTTTTGAAGCACAAGAAGCACTTCAAAAAAAAAACAACAAAAAACTGGGTCTCAACAGCTTCCAAAAAAAGTGCTGCTCACTATTCTAATTGAATTTCAAAACAGGGCCTAATAAGATTTTTGAGAATAGTTGTGAATCATTAGATGATATTTGGGGTAGGATTAAATATAAAGTTGCCTTATGGTCTTTAAGCCAGAAAACTTTTAAGGGGTTGTCTTTGTCAGATGTAGTTAGGAATTAGTGAGTTGCTTTATAAGTTTTTTCTCTGTACTATTGATAGGGATTTCTCATCCCTAATTTTACAATAAAATTGCCATTTCTTATTAAAAAAAAAACGTTTTGCCGAATTGTATACTTACCTCATCTATATGTACTCAATGGTATTATTCATCATGAAGTGAAAATCTTTTAATTGCTAACGTGAAAGGCTGAAAGCAAAGTAACAGATTTAGAGTGAGCCTTTACCTGTTAATTATTTTTTCCTGAAATTTTTGAATGGATAAATACTCTGCTATTTTGTAATTGCTTCAAGTCCTTGAAGTTGCTTATTTTAGTATGATCCACCCAACGTGCTCATCCGATTAGGCATGATTATCGAACCACTAGCATGGAAATCTTAAGGCTATGTTTATTTTGGGTTTTAGGTAACTTTTAAAAACTGATTTTTGAAATCCTGATGAATAGTAATATGTGTGTTTCTTTTTGAGTTTTTGAGTTGGGAGATATTTAACTTTATGTCAAATCAATGTGTAAGAGTGAATGATGTATCATTATATTACTATTGTTGAGTGAGATTTTAATTATTAGATGTTTGTGTAATGATTAGAGTTTATAGGTAGTGATAGGGTTGGTTTTGTAAAACCAGTTTATAGATTCCCAAAGTATTTAAAATCCAAAACCAGGTTTAAAAAACCCAAAGTAAACATAGCCAGGTTACTTGTACTTCAAATTGTTTTATATGTTGGGGACCACTGTTCTTTGATTTTGAATTCTATAACTATATTTTCTAGCTCATGTTGAAAGAAAAGGAGGTGTTTTTAATCAGGAACTATCTGATGGATAACGATCTACCTGGCTTAGGTTGGGGCTCTTCAAGATGTTCGGTCTGAATTGACAAAGCTGCGAGGAACAATTTTCTATAAAGTTTTGGAGGATTTACATGCTCATCTATACAATAAGGGTGAAAACAGGTGACAACTAGTCTAGCTCCAGTCAATAATCCTGTGGTTGTTTTTGTATATATTATCAGCGTTCCAACAAAAAGTTGGATCCGAGGCTGATGGTAGTGGCCTTCACACCTTTGAGAAAGTTTGCATTTCATTTTGGCTTAGTTATTAAAAAATGGCCTTACACTCTATATTTTCAATTATAGTACAAACATTCACTGTTGGTCAATAAATGCTCGAACTTACAACCTTTTTCCTTTTCCAACACTGTCCTACATGCACAATCGCAAATTCATGTGGGCACCGAGCCAACACGTTTATTGGTGAACTTATCAAAATATATACCTATATCTTTACATTTTTTACAATTCTATTCCGTTGTTTGAAAACTTGTTAATTAAAACCTGGAAACATTTTATAAATATAAAAATAACATTTAATCTAAGGTATATTTAAATTATTGAATAGAGAATAAATTTTGCAAATTATTTGGATAAGTATGAAAATTACATTAAAAATCTGAATACATATTTAAAAAATACAAAAATATCCAAGAAGTAATAAAATCTTTAAAATCCAATTTATTTACCTTTTTGCTCATTGTACTTCTGTTTTCTTTACTTTTGGTTTTTTAAATTTTTTTGCTATTTTCTTGATTATTTTCATATATATATTTTTTTCAATTATAACTTGTATTTATCAAAAACGTTTTCTTATTTAATTCACGCCATTTCTTTAACAATTTAAATGATTGATGATTCTTAGTTTTTTAATTGTACTTTTCATATTTATTAAATATTTTCCAGATTTTAATTGACAAAGTTCCAAAAAATGGGCTAGAATTGTAACAAATGTCGAAGTATAAGCCTTTTGTTATATAAAAATTTGGCCAATAGAGATTGATGACTCCGTGCCCACATGGATTATTGGATTCCTGATTGTCCATGTAGGACAGGGAACACTAGAAAATTGGCAGGAGTGTAGGTTTGGAATTTTTTTGGAAGGTTGGGAATTTATCGATCAAAACTTGAAGTATGTGCTATAAATTATAAAAGGTAGAGAATGTGGGCTTTTTTATTTAATTAAGCCTTCCGTTTTATTTGTACTATCATTTTGCATTTATTTATCTTCTTTGGCTTTGGATAAGCTGATTTCTTCTTTTGAATTCCACCTTTACTCGTGGCAGCTCAGTTGTCTCGATTATAAATGAAAGCGATGATACAATTCCGACTTCTGTAGCTGTTACATATTCCACGAATTTTACACACTCTCTCTCTCGAAGAACCAGGTCACCACATGGTATTGAGCCCGGTTCAGTGGATGGAGGGTGAGATAATCTTATATTTTGAAATGCAATTCTGAAACTTATGTTCATCTATATAGGATCTTGGAGTGCTAGAGTTCCATTTTTTACCCTCTCTCTGAGATGCATTAGATATGTCGCATCTCCGAAATCGTCGTCATATAGTTATCACCTTGTCATGCCTTTCTAAAACTACTGGCATGAGCATCCTTGCTGGTTGAGAAGACTTTATATGTTCTAGATATTCTCTCTATATATGAATAGCATCCTTTTGTTTTGTTTTCTCTCATCTCCAAGTGGATGAAGTGCAGAACATAGTTTGTTTTGAAAGACATGAGCTCCTTCTTTAACAGTATTAGCACATATCTTGTACCTTTATAATGTCAGGCGAAAAACTTGATTTCAGATGAGTTATATAGAAAACAGGGGTTCAATCCTCTAGTTGGTCTTGATAAATTTCGAACTAATAAATTTAGGCATAAAATGTCAATGGCCATGCATCATTTATTATTATGCCCAAGTAAATTCTAATCTGGAGAACTCTGATTGAATTTGCATTTCCGATATCAAAATTTCATTGATAATCAGACTCTTCTTCTGACGTTTTTTTATAATTTCTGCATGTCAGTTCGTCATTTGATGGCCATAATGAGGATGATACACACGAAGATGCTGCATCTAACGGGTATACTCTTACAAAGGCAAATGGTGGTGATACTGATGCAAAAAAACTCTATTGTCAAATTCCCATGTGGCTATCTGATTCTACTCCTGATGAATTCGTTGTATGCTGCTAACATACAGTACAATTTTAGTTGTTGAACTTAAAAATGGTTTATCATGTCCATATAGATGAATTGCATATGCAAAATTATTGCAGGAAGCATTGAGAAAGAGTAGTGCTCCAGTGCATGTTAAGTATTTGCAGACTTTGGTCGAGTGCCTGTGCATGCTTGGAAAAGTTGCTGCTGCCGGTGCTATAATATGGTATGCTCTGAAGTTTGATACTTGAAGAATGGATATGCCCTTTCTATATGGTTTTGCAACTTTAATTTAGTTTAAGTTCATTTTTGGATGCTATCCAGGGTGCCAAGTCTAATAGTTAAAATTTACATAAAAAATATTAATGAAATCAAAAGTTGTATATACCACCTTGTGTTTGCATGTCCGAGAGGGAAACTCATTTTAATTTTGGTTTGCCGGATGTTTCCATGAATGCAATTACAATTTTGTGATATAAACTGAAAAAGGAAACTGCAGACATACT
Source organism: Stenogyne calaminthoides (assembly GCA_037126765.1). Classification (NCBI taxonomy): domain Eukaryota; kingdom Viridiplantae; phylum Streptophyta; class Magnoliopsida; order Lamiales; family Lamiaceae; genus Stenogyne; species Stenogyne calaminthoides. The sequence continues at coordinate 6,876,068 of JBBCBC010000024.1, read as the reverse complement.
TTATCAAAATAAATTACATTGAAACGCATACTAGAGTAAGTAACAAGTCGAACTCAATATCCACCCTTCTCTTATCCAATTAAAGTCAGAATATCTCTCATTGTAGAATTTGTTTGGCTTTTAACTGAAATTTTCAAGTAATCTACTGCTTTTTATTAGAAAAATTGTAAGGAATATTGAAGTTGAGGACACAATAATAATATCTACAGATAATAAACCTCACAGATCTCTCCTAAAGACAATTGTTACATTAGTAGTTTTTGTCATGCATAATCAAATAGATGACTTTTTAGTGCATAGATTTCACTTTTAGGTGTATTCGAGAACTAACTTGTGAAACTAATATAGCATTGGACCCTAAAGTGGAAAGTTTCTTATTTTGGAAGAAAAGATGGATTTTGTTCTGATAATTAGAAGAGCATGTACATGGTTGGCGATTCACATATTCCCCATAATAGCATTGCCCTTAAGCACCCAGACGCTATCAGATAAAGTTGTGACTAATGACACCTTGTTAATCTAAACTCAAATTAAGTCATATTATAATAGTGTGGACATCTTGACCACCCCTTTGCTTTGCTTATTTTTTATAAAATGTTTGTTTATAAAAATTGAGTGGACATCTTTTGATTCTTAATTTGTTTTTCTCTCTGATGAGAAATTGGAGTGAAGATTAATGATTCAATTGGAAATAGCATTTAATCACGACACAGAAGCTTAGATTCTCGTGCATGTGCACTTGTTCTTTTTTTTTTTTGGTGGCCGGGTGTGGTTGGGCTGCTTGGATCCAATGCTCTAGTTACTAGTAATATCTTTTGCCTAGTTGTTGTATATCCATTTTTTTGCTTCTATTTGTTGTTATATTCAGAAGGTTAGTGCTTTAAAGTCAGGATTCTAGTGTATTCTATAATGAGAAACAGTGGATTCACTTAGTAACTTTTATTGCTCAATTTTTTACTATTCATATTAGAAAGTATAACCACTGGCACATTTTATTTATTGGAAGTCATTTACAAATAGCTCTTTTGTACCATAGAACTCTATCAATATTGTACTTGTAATGCTTGATTAAGGAAAGGTTTTGATACATGTGAGTCGGTCCTGAAATGTTTTTTTATTATTACCTTTCTTTTGACATACTTGTGCATGCCCAGTTCCTCCATTCCGAGCAATTGGGAACTCCAGGGCAGAGGCTATTTCATTATTATTTTTGATGCAGCTCTTTGTTAATTCTCCTTATATTCTGATTCTATTCTTACATCTTCATGTTCACAGTCAACGTCTACGTCCTACAATCCATGAGATTATTACCACCAAGATCAAATCTCAGGCAGGACGTGTTAACGGGACAAGGCTTGGTCTTGGGCATGCGACCTTGCCTATTGTTACAGGTCTACACTATCTAAAAGGGCAGCTGGAGATTCACCAATTGGCAAAACAAAAACGCCAGAATGGGGTGTCACTCACTGGAGGTTTATTAGCAGTCAGCCCCGTCTCACAAGTAATGTCTCCTTCTGGTACAGCCCAAATTTCTGTGAAGGAACTACTTGATACAGTATTGGACACTGTTGTTCGGATATTTGGTATGGTATTGAAATCAAGTTTTTGTAACTTAATAGTTATATATTTCTGTGCTCTGTTATCTCATCTCCTTGATAATGGATCAACTATCAGAAAATCATGTTATTGTTGGAGAGCTACTTGAATCAAAATCTTCACAACAAGTTAACTTGAACACGCCTAAAGCGATGGCCGCTGATATCAGTTGGAGTCATGATTCTGATGCTTCTAATGATACTGGAGGCTATACAATTGGCTTTTCATTAACTGTTCTACAGGTATTTCTTTTACACTTTCAGTTGGCCTTTTGTGTTTCAACTCATATGATGGAAGAAATTGATACTGAATCCCATCTATGTGATCGTAGAGTGAGTGCCAACAGCTAATATGTGAGATCCTACGAGCTACTCCTGAAGCTGCATCTGCAGATGCCGCTGTACAAACAGCTAGACTTGCTAGCAAGGTCCCTTCTAAAGATAAGAAGAGGCAAGTGAATTTTTCATTTTCTCTCATCTTATAATTGTTTCCTGTTTTGGTTTTATTTATCGTTTTCATTTTGGGGTTTTGTTACTGGCCTCCTCTATTCGTATCGTTGCACTGGTGGGTGTTCTGTGTTTCAATAATTGATTCATTTCTGATACCCCTCTAACAAGACACTTTTGCTTGATTGTCACGCACACTCAACACATGCAGCTTTGAGATTCTTACCTCATATATTTTACATCTAAGGACATGTCTTATTTGGCTGGAAATTATTAGAATTTTGCTTTTCACCATGAAACCTCACTGTATTGGCACAAGTTTGATGATGTTGATCAGTGTTGAAAAGGTAATGGTTAAAAATATACTTGCAATTATTTGCAGGAGGGTAGGGGATTTTTCTAATAGACACTAAGAAGCTTTGGTTGGGAAAGGCCCATTTTGTTGAAACGATAGACTCCCCTGCATTATTGTTGTGTACATTTGTTTTTGTATTTGCTATTTGAACTCACTGTAGATTCTCTCTGTTGTGAAGTCATGCTCTCTCTTTTATAGCTGTGATATGATGTGATGAATTACTGTCGATCAATGTTCTTTGCAGGGATGGAGCAGAAGATGGTCTCACCTTCGCATTTCGCTTCACAGATGCTAGCTCTTCCATTCCTAACCAGGGTAAGGAAAATGTGCCGGTGGAATTCTTTGCAACCGTTTCAGCTTTTTTTAACCTGACCTCTTAGTGGTTAGCCAAGGGGAGGTGCCGCTTCTTTAATTACCCATAGGTCTATTTATGGTTTTACATGGTTATATATCTCTGTATAAACAATTGCAATGCATTATAGTGTTATGGACACTGGTTCTGTATGTAGGTAGCATTCATCATTTTTTCTGAAATGATAATAATAACCTACAAGATATGAAGGATATGTTCCTGAAGAACCTAATTTGATATTAGCTCTTTTCTGTTTGATTAAAAATACTCACGTTGTAGCCTTATAGGATCACAATATAAGTGTTTTTTGCATGAGTATCTAGAGTTTGCACTAACTGATTCTCATATAGTAGCATGAGAACGTCATCCTACTCATTAAATATGGAAGGAGATCCTAAAACAGCTTTTAACTGCTTTCTATGATGTACGGAGTGGACAGCAACAGAAGTCTTATAGTAATGCTACTTTTCTTGAGTTCATTATGGTGGTTTAATGTGTTTCTCTAACTAATATGCTTGGAAGGAGGTGAGGAGGTGGATATCAAAAGCCTTATCCTCGTAAAATTTCAAATTAACATTTAATCACTGACATTCGGTGTAAAAACCGTGGAATACAGAACATCCTGGGCTAGTTAATTGCTTATTTGTGTCCTGATTTTGTTTTATGAGATCTGTTCTGGGCATGAGTGTATGGATTAATATTGGTACACTATGTTGTGGTGAATAATTCAAAGAACATCTACCAGGGAACTCATGAAGTTAATCTGTAGTTAGTATCACTTCGGCGGGTACTTGCTGTGTTCAGTTGCTCTTGGAAAATATGTCGTTTTAAGATACTTTTGAATGTTCCCCCCATCAATTGTCAGAAGAAAACATGAACATGCATGCTATGCGTTAATTTACTCTATCATAAACATTGTTTCAAGCATTTTTGGTTCATTTGGTTAGTCATGAGCTCCGCTGATAGGCTAGATATGAACTGGTCCTCATAGTTCTTGTCATAATTGTCCTTGTGGTGATATCTGCTGAAATGGGCCTCAATTTGTATGTGCTGTGGGAAGGATTAAATTTGGTGAGTTTTGGTCAATGTTTATGCATTTGTACATAAGCATGAGCGTTTTCTGCCAGCTAGTGTCAAGACACTTGGACAGTGCTAGGAGGCATTTTCAGGTCCTCATGTTCATCTATATTTATGAAACATTTTCCTCCTGAAAGGATTTGGTAGAGAGAGATAAAATAGTTGAACATAATTATAGAGTCAGAGAGTCGCGTGATATTGTTGTTGTATTATGTGCACTGTCCAAGTGCAGTTAAGACACTCAGTACCACAACTTGCGTTGTTGCATGGGTTTCTCCTGGGTCATGCCCGAATCATGTTGTTGAAGAATTAGGGTGGTTCTTAGGAAGTAAGGGCAGGATATTATGGTTGGAGAGGGTGAGAAGAGTTTTTTTAACATTAAGGAGTCTGTTTTGGTGTTGAATAGATTTGAATTTAGAGTAGCTTCACCGGCTCGAAAGCAGAATTTATGAATCTGTATTTCTGTGATTTGTGTTTAAGGTTTTGTACTTATATTGCACACTATTATTGTTTTAACTTGTGTTTAATAAAGTGTTTCTATTTCTTATATTGGATGCATCTGCTTACTTTTTTTTCTCCATATTCTCTATAATTATACAATAAATTCTATTTAGGGGCTGATCGATGGAGGAGGGGATCAAATGTACAACAAGAAGGTTATGGTACTGGAGCTGTTTTACCTGAGCAAGGGATATATTTAGCAGCATCAGTGTACAGGCCAGTTGTGCAGTTTACCGACAAAGTTGCATCAATGCTTCCTCAGAAGTTTTCCCAACTTGGGTGAGATATTCAGCTCCATTCTTGAAATTTGCAGTGTTTGATAGCATCGATCTGTATCAACACAGATTACTTCTGTCAAATATAAGCCACAGTTATAATTTCTCACATCTCAGATAAAAGATTAAATTCTTCATAGCTGGTCGAACTTTCAGTTATCAGTGATCAGAATTATTTGAGCCTCTAATGAAGTCTTTAGTGGCATAAGCGAGTGGAACAAAAGAATTCCTACTTCTTGAGAAGATTTCTTTCTCATGAGGTTCCAAAACAGTCATTCTTGTTATACGGTTTTCTAAAAATCCACTAATTTGTTATCTGTTTCATGAAATCATTCTTCTTCCCTCAAATACTTCCTATGCCCATTGCCTTCAGTAAATTATGTGATGTGTGCCTTATCTGATTTATCATGGCTAGAACTCTGGGCAAGATCTTTGTATCTCTGATTCTGACTTCTAATATTTTCTATCCTTCTGTGTTCATGCATTTTTATGCTGACCATTAACTTGCTGCGAACAAAATTTTGCAGCAATGATGTATTACTTGCATTTACGGAGAACTTTGTGAAGGATCACTTTTTACCAACAATGTTTGTTGATTATCGGAAAAGTGTACAACAAGCCATATCAAGTAAGTCTATAAACTATTTTCTTTGCTACTGATTCTTAATGATGTTTTTGAGTTCCACAATTCCGTAGTACATTTTTTTGGTCATCTGTATATGCTTTGAGTTTCATCTGTTGTCATTAATATTAATAATAAATTTAGTATTCCTAATCTTTCTGGTGGTTGTCTGCAAAGTGGCTGTGTGTGACTTCTGTGCTTGTTTGGTACTAGTTAAATGGGACATGAGATACTGTGGATGTCTAGTATAAATCCATATGAAATTTGTTGTGTTGCAACTTCAATGCAGAAAAACAATTTGTTTCCTATCAAATAGAAAAAAATTGATTGCTGCACATCATGAACACATCTTGTTCTTGTTCAGAGGCAGCCTAAAAACTCTTTAATGCGGGTGCCTCTCAATAGAATCATTTACAGAATATGATAACAAATCACAATTTTAACTGTGTACTTGTGTCATGATCGCAGATGCATTTACCCAGAATATGAGAAAAACATTAGATATCTACTTATACAGCAGAGTTGGTCCACTAACATGCAGTAAAATTACAGGAATAATAGTTTTTCTCCCTGTTTTTCATGATAGTTTCATTTGTTGCCATGTCTTCATTAGATTTCTTGGTCATACGTACGATTTATTGAATGAACGATGTCATCCTGACCAGTCAAATATTATGATTGACAAACCAACTGTTTCTGCCAAATGTGTTTACTGTTATTTAATGTAAGTGTTGATTCCCCATTTATGATCTAATCTCTTTTGTGCCGAAACAACACATACGTTGCACTTTTGTCATCAAAAATTGAAAAAGGTCTGGCTGATTTAACCTGTTATCCAATGATCCAAGTGCTTTAAATCTGTCAGATTCTAATTGTGATTCTTTCTAGTACATGTATCATATTCTTTGCATGTTGTAAACGCGTCTTATGCGTTTACCAATCATGAATGATGTGAACCAAAAATTTCATCACCTGCAAATAAACATATAGAAGGCGAAAAAAAGATAAGGTAAACATATTTCATTTAGAATTGTGGGTTACAACTTTCTCCGATCTCTTGATTCCTTACTCCTAAGACATGAACTTGATTTGTGTTACCGGGGTCTCAGCGACTTATTCCGGATTTTCCTACAGTTTGGTGATACCGGCGTCTCAGCGACTTATTCCGGATTTTTCCACAATTTGGTGGTACCGGGGTCTTAGCCAGCTTATTCCGGATTTTTCCTACAATATGGTAGTAGGGAGTAGATGGAGTCATTTGTGACCTAACCCATCTGACTAAGAATTTGACTGAGTTGATGGAGTCGTTTGTGACTTACTCCATTGGACCCAGAATTTGACCTACAATTTGGTAGTAGGGAGTTGATGGAGTCGTTCGTGACTTATTCTATTTGACCTAGAATTTGACCTACAATTTGGTAGTAGGGAGTTGATGAAGTCATTTGTTACTTATTCCATCTAATTTCTGAAACTCTGTTTTGACTACTCTTTATAAGAGGTCAGTGACTAGGAGAGCAAGAAAAAGATCTCAAATCTTAGAGAAAAGGAAAATTATATCATCTCAAATTTTGGAGATATTCTTATAATATTATCAATACTATTAAATTTAATAAAATTTAAGTGTCTACAAATGCGTTTTTATTTATATTTGTTATGTATAGGAATGCCTGGACATATCTGCTGTTCAACCATGAAGGAGTTTGTAACTATGCAGAAGGATGTTTTTTATGCTGATCTGCTCATTACATGAGAATTGGATCATTTAAACTGATGCATACATAGTTAGATACATAGCTTCAAATTGACTTTCAATTGATGGAATTGATGGAACCTTTATGACCCCAGCAAGCATGTAAATTGCCTATACTTGTAATGAGAATAAATTGTCACTCATCATGGCAGCTCCAATGAGATTAAACACCTAAAAGTTGATGGCAAATATTGTTCTTGGTTTGAATGTTTTGTTTCTAAGTGGGGGAGATTGTAATTCCCCTCTATACTTGTATAATACGAATATATTAGTTTCTAATCATGGAGAGGAGCTCGCAGATAACTTGATTAATGCTCCACAAAATGTGATTTGGTCTTTCTCCAATAAACAGGTCCAGCAGCATTTCGCCCACGAGCTAATGCAGCTGCTTCATACACTCCATCAATCGAGAAGGGACGACCTGTTTTACAAGGGTTATTGGCAATTGACTACTTAACAAAAGAGGTATTCTTCACATTCTATAAGAAGATAAACAATTGATTTATATATGTTCATTCTTCTACACCATTTCTTTAGGTACTTGGGTGGGCTCAAGCAATGCCAAAGTTTGCTGGTGATCTCATAAACTATGTGCTAACTTTCCTAGAAAGAGCATATGAAAGATGTCGAACATCGTATATGGAGGTATGGGTGCTTTTATTTCTTTTTTTTCATATTCCAGATGTTTATCTAACATGTGTAAGCATTCCCTAAACTTCTAGAACATCTTTATATGTTCTCCTCGTTTCTGTTGTTGATCTATAGCTTTCTGCAACCATATCACGCTTTTATGCCTTGTTTGGCTGGGAGCTGATATTTAAAAATCTTTTGGGTTGGGTGTTCTGGATTTTCTTTCAACTGAGTTATTATTGTCTTCTTGGACCTCTGCTTTGTGGGCTATTAATCTCGAGAGTAAGTAGCCAGTTAGCCACCATAATTATTTGTTAGATGAGATGGAAGATGTCATCTCAACCTTTTCCACTAGTGAGCAAGTCTATCTCTTGCTTTCCCGACAGCTGAGAGTGTGAGAGATGTAATTTAGATGGAGCCAGTTAGTCTTGTGGAAAGAAGCTTGTTATAAGAAATGACTTTTCCGCGGAAAGGCAGCAATTTAGCTTATTAATTTTTAATGTCTAGTATTTTAATGATTGAAAATGTTGAAAATGTAGGGAAGAATGATTAGTGTGACCTTCTTTACTATGAAGCTTCACCTATGATCTTCAAGCATGAATTCTTTCGTTTTGATTTTAATACACCGACCTCTTGTTTGAATTATCAGGCAGTTCTTGAGAAACAAAGCTATATGCTCATTGGGAGACATGATGTTGATAATCTGTTGCGTCTTGACCCAGCTAGTGCATCTTTACCAAATTCACTAGATGAAAGAACCAAAGATATTTATGCTTCAGATGCGGAATCAACTGAAATAGAAACGGAATTGAGTAATACACTACTGAATTTGAGGCCTATCAAGCAGGTATTAATGTCCTTGTCGGGTAGTCACTGTATATCTGAATACAGAATAACTCGCAGGCAAAATCTTTCTAGTGAGCTTAGCTGTATTGCTTAATTTCTCCTTTGGCTTAATCATCTGCAGGAAAATCTGATTCGTGATGATAACAAACTTATTTTATTGGCTTCGTTGAGCGATTCACTGGAATATGTTGCAGATTCAATAGAAAGGTAATTATAGCTGTCTTGTTGCTCACATAAATTTGTACTCATTTTTAGCGTCTATCATCACAAGTTCATTTGAGATATTTACATAAACCACACTTGAAGGTTGACCTATTTATTAGAAAACCCAATTAAGTCTGTAAATTACAAATACCTACCTGACAAAAACTCAAGGAGGTATTTATAATTTCCAAAATAATAACAGAATCTTTCTGTAAATAGATCAAACCTCAAGGTAGTTCTTGTAATTTCCCCTTTTTCATTTTCGTAAGAATTGTATGTGGCTCTGCTTTGTAGTTTCCTGCGTTTTTGTCATTCTCATTTACACGTTCAGTTAGTCATTGTAGGTTTCATAATATCACGTACTGTGATTCTCTCTCAATTTCATTTTAATTGTTTTTTTACAAAATACATTTGCTGTTATTTGTCATTTTTAAATTACAAGAATTGAGGTTTTTCTTCCAACTTTACCCCCGCCTTTTGCTTTGTAAGTATACTCTTCTTGGAGTAGTGAATTCATATAACTCTATTAGTTTTTCTAAAAGTGGCTAATGTACTCAGTCTAATTTGTGTAGATATGCTTATTAAATACTCCCTTAATCTTTGTTAAACAACCTTAATCTTTGTTGCAATCTTCTATTTAGATATTCCATATGGTGATTTGATGGACAATGTGGCTGTGGATCCCATCGGAATTATTTTATCTGCATGAGTTTGACATTTCTGAAATGCTGATTATAATAGAATGGGTTGTTGTAGCTGGTTTTAAATCAGTTCTGAAAAGTTAGTGTTTATGAACCTCAATTTACCCGGTTGTTAATTATCATATAGGATCACTATGACTATTGATTTTCTAACGTTAAAATGCTAAAGTAGTTTGAGATTTCAATTTCAGTGATAACAATACATGACCTGGCATTTTTTCTTATCAAAATTTTCAGACAGCTGTTTCCAACTTAAACTATGTGGGGCACTGATTGGAATGATGTCCTAATGGTTTTGACTTTTCGGTAGTATAATGATAGGATTTATTCAAGTTTATAAAGTAAAACATGTTGAAAGAAATTGGGGTGGATAGAGTTGGTTGGCTTCTTGCGATTAATGCCAAAATATTCAGTGTCCATCTTTTTGGTTACTTATATTCCACTGTATGTACATTAGGCTAGGGAATTCGTCTTCAAAAGCTTATGATCATGTGGAGGAAAATGGAACAAATAAACCCTCGCAGCATGCTAGAACAAGCAGTTTACCCCCAAAAGATCTCGCATCATTTGCTGAGGATTATAGAAAATTGGCAATTGATTGCCTCAAGGTTCTAAGAATAGAGATGCAGTTGGAAACTATTTTCCATATGCAGGTATGTGACTTCTTTATCCTCCTTGCAAAAAGTCGGAAGTGTTACTTTTGTACTTTCACAAGGATATTGTTCTTCACATTAATAATTCCTGTTACCAACAATGTGGGGTGGTATAGGAAATGACAAAAAGGGAGTATTTGGATGACCAAGATGCAGAGGAGCCAGATGATTTTGTTATATCATTAACTTCCCAGGTGAGATCTCAAGTTATTGATTTAGCTGGCTTGATTAACTTCATTAAAAAATAACGGGGATGATTATTCAGTTAGAAGGGAATTAGTGATATAGTCTTCATGCATGTTGCATGAGAAAAGATGATTGGGGTTGGGATTTATGCGACAATTGTGGTGAGGCCTATTCTTGTAAATTAGTGTAGTATGATTCTTTTTTATGTAACAGATAACGCGCCGAGATGAGGAAATGACACCATTTGTTGCTGATGTGAAACGAAATTACATATTTGGAGGGATCTGCCCTATTGCCTCTAATTTGTCTATAAAGGTTTGCTTGTATTCAACTTTCTGGTTGTGTAGCGAGAATTTGTGTGGGAGAAGACGTTTTATGCTCATGAGAAAAATCATTATACCTTCTTAGGCTTTGGCTGAAATGAAGTCCATCAACCTCTTCGGTGTTCAACAGATTTGTCGTAATTCAATTGCACTAGAGCAGGTTTGTGAGAACTATTAACCCCTACCAAGCAGGCCCTACCTCTTTTATTATTATCCAGTTTTATTTGCCAAATGAAATGGAGCATCTGATTCTTTTTCAATGGGATTTTTTAGGCTTTGGCTGCTATCTCTTCAATTGATAGCGAAGATGTACAGATGAGATTAGATCGCGTACGGACATATTACGAATTGTTGAACATGCCCTTTGAGGTAAACTATCCCAACCTGCTGTTTTCTATTCTTCCTCTTGTGCCCATTAGGGATGTAAACAAACCGAATCGAGGCGAATATTACAATAAACTTTTTGATTCGATAAAATATACGAATATTCGTATTCGTTTGAAATTCGAATTTTAAATAAAATACGCTATTCGGTTCGAAAGTGGTATTCAAATGATTCGATTCAAAATTTTAATTGTACTAACTTTTATTTAAAAAAATATATATTTTATTTCTAAAATTTAATATATTTTATTATTTATTTATTCTTATTCTGAAATAAAATAGTAATATTTTTATCAATTATTCATTAATTAATATATGTACTATTAACTTATTCATTAAATTAATTATGGTATATTATTGATCATTTATTAAATTATAAATAAATATACTAATCAAGTATTCGCAAATATTGAATCGAATACAGTGATGTTCGTATTCGTATTTTCAAATACCTTCCGAATCAAATTCAAATATTTCGAATTCGAGTCGTAATATTCAAATATGAATACTAACTCGAATCAAAGTATTTGATTCTTTTACATCCCCAGTCTCTTACGGTTGGTATAAATTTTATGCTCTGTTGACAACACTCGTGTTGCATTTTCCAGGCTTTGCTTGCTTTTATTCAAGAGCATGAAGACCTTTTCACACCTGCAGAGTGCGTTATCTAAACTATGAAACTTTTAGAAACAACAACTCCCTCTCTCTCTATATATATACATATGTTTGTATATCTAACTTTTTTCGGTTGTAGGTATGGGAAACTTTTGAAGGTCCAAGTTCCAGGGCGGGAAATCCCTGATGATGCTCAGGATCGTGTGACTGAGATTCTGCCCCGTTAGTTGTGGTTGCAAATTGAATTTTAGAAGAAACGGCAGGCTCTGGGTCCTTTGTTTTTCTGTGGTGGTTCCAGTATATATTGCCTAGTTTGCGTATATTTTGTGAGTAATTCTTTAGACGAGGAATATGGGACCCCAACTGAAGTGTTTGTTTGTGTACATTCAATTTTGCATTCCTGGTGTTTTGTTTGTTGTCGAGGCGGATGTTGTTCCAAGTATATATGGGAATTATGAATGCTTTGTTTGTTTGTAGCTAATTCTTTGAAATCAGATGATGTATTCATTGTTCAACATTTGCAAATATGGTTTCTTGTTACAAATTCCAAAAAGGCGATATTTTGAATATGGCTAACTGTTGTATGCATTCAGGTGCTCCATGCTCTTATAGTGCATTTTAGAATCATACAACTTGTTGTACTAAAAATGCAACTTATTTATACTGAATCACGCAACTATTAAAATGAGAAAGTAGTTGCACGGTTCAATGTAAATAAATTGTATATTTTAGTATAACAAGTTATATAGTTCTAAAATGTACTATAAGTGCATGGTGTACCTTAATGTACATGAGATCCACCATTTGAATATTCACTTTTGAGTGCAGACCTTTTATATTTATCGTTGATTTTTTTGTAAAATAATGTTATTCTTTAATTGGTTCGTAATTATCACTTATTTTATACTCCCTCCGTCCCATAAAAAGCGTGCACGTTTATTGTTTTCACGTGTTTTTGCGAGTGAGTTTTTTATTATTATTTGAAATGATAAAATAATTTTTAAAGATGCATATAAAAGATGAGAGGTAGATCTATAATATCCATCCTTATAAATTATTTTATCATTTGAATTACTAATGAACAACTCGCTCACTAAAATTCGATAATGCGAGTGAGTTTTTTATTATTATTTGAAATGATAAAATAATTTTTAAAGATGCATATAAAAGATGAGAGGTAGATCTATAATATCCATCCTTATAAATTATTTTATCATTTGAATTACTAATGAACAACTCGCTCACTAAAATTCGATAATAAAGGTGGTGTGCACGCTTTTATGAGACAGAGGTAGTATAACAATTAATATGCATAAGCACTAATACTGTATTAAATATATTTATTGTTTAAAAAATTACTTAATTTTTAAACAATAACACTTTGTATATATAACAGTAGTGTGTATACATAACAATGATCATCCATAAAATAATAATACTTAAGAAAAGAAGTTAACATAAAATTTTACCCTTTATCTAAATGGGAGCTTAGATGTTTGTTATTTTGGTTGTTTATATACTGGTAATGATAAGTTTTCTTGGTTTGCAAAGGTTGTGCATTTTGTATGTTCTTTTTCTTTCTTTTTTTCATATAAATTATCAATCATTTCTTTGAGTGTTTTTATAATCAAACCGACGACCAAATCGAATTGGGTACCTATTGTCGCCGACGGTCCAACCGTTAAAATGATTCTTATCAATATTTTTAAAATATTTCCTATATTACATTAAAAATAAAATAAATGTGCACTTATAAAATTTAAAATTATAATCTATACGTTTTAGTTTGAAATAAACATAATAGAATCATAGACAACACAATACAATTTAAAATAAGGATTAAGTTTTAAATTAATTTTAAAAAAATGATTCAACCAGTTTTACCGGTTTCCCGGTTGCAATCGATTTTTCAGGGAAAAACTATTTTTTTCCGGTTCAACTTAAAATGATTTTTTGAGGGTAATCGGATTGGTACCATTGCCGGTTCCCGGTTCAACCCGGTTCTGAAAAGAGTGACTTGTTTAGATAGAAATTACTAACAGTAAATCAAATGAGCAAAACAAATATACTTTTCAAATCATTGATTATTATAATAAATCAGATTGCTGAAATCAGTTAATAATTTAAACGCAACGTGCGTAGTATTCCGGTTGATTGCCGCAATCAGTTTTCTGTTTGGGGGAAAAGAATTATTGGTATAACGTATTAGTAATTCTAACTTCTATTTACATTCAAAATGTAGGCAAAAATACAGGCCAAGTATAAACCAGGAAAGCTTAAAAATATGTGAAAAAAGCACAGGATTGTGTATAATCATGATTGTATACGTAGTTCCCCCCGAAACAATGAACTCATCCTTAGTGTCTTGTTGGCCAAATTGCGGATGTCTTCTCTACTCGACTCGTCTGAGATTTCGATCAGTTCTTTCAGCCCTCCACTGTTTATGAAATCTCTAGCATTGTCTTCTGCAAAATCAACCATATACATTCTTCACTAAACTTACAAATCTATCACATAAACAAAACTATGTTTACTACGTATCGACCATAAATATGCAATAATCTTGGATTAAGAAGTCAATGTACTTATATGAAAGATGCTTTCATCTTTGTAAAAGATGTTAAGTTTAGTAGTAACTAGTAACATAGTCTGGATTAGTGAAATACAAAATAAAATATAACAAACGGAAAGAAAAGGGATAAAGAAGATTACCATTTTGAGCTAGATGGCAAATGGCAAGTTCTAGATGTCGCCTCGTTGAAGAAGATGCAGTGTTCAAGTTAGCAACCAACCACGATATAGCTCCATCTTCCATCAGAAGCGAACGACCTCTCCAATGGCCTAAACGTACAAATTATTTAGAGTCCACCCTCGAGAAAATAAAGAGAGGCTATGTTTGTTATCGGATTACGGTGACTGATGAAATCTAGGGATTTCATAATGATAGTATGTGTTCAATTTTAGATTTTAAGCAGGGTCGGATTTTACTTTATGTCAAATAAGTGTGTAAGAGTAAGGGATGTCGTAAGAGTATGTATTTTTAGGTGTGAGTTGGATTTTAAACAGAACAGGATGGGAGACGTAAAATCTCACATCTGGCAGGGGAAATCCCAAAACAAACATACCCAAAGTGATCTAACCAAGTCGAAGTTGGAGTTTATGATACCTTTCATGATTCTCCTCGACTCACACTTTGCGAAGTTAGCCAATCCCCTAGCAACCTGGGCAATAACGTCGGTGTTGCCTGATCTCGTCATTCCCATGAGTGCTTTGATGGCTCCATCTTCTTTTAGAACCACGTGCAACTTTTCTGCGGTGGATATTCAAAATCTATGACTTATAGTAAAACAACTAATACTTTTTTAATGAAACAACTAATACTATCAAAGTAGTACCTTTTAATGAAACAGCCAATGTTGTTTAAAAATACATACAAATACAAAATCAATTGCACAGTTTACACAAGACTTTGCACCATATTGGATAAGGGAGACAGCACGCAAACAATCAAACATAGGTAAGAAGAAATCAGATTCAATGTTGTAACTTTTCGAGGTTAGAAAAAGTGTCTAAAGTTTACCATTTCCGCATAAATTTGCAATTGCCCCAGCCACCATCCGATGAGTTTGAGGATCATCGGTTTTGGAAGCAGCACTAGCGAGAAGTTTAGCGCCTCGTTTGTTCGTTATTAAGCTTTGGTTCATTTCTGAATACAAAAAATATAAAATATGGTTTAAGATGTGCATACAATGCAGGGAAACTTCACATATTCAATATGAATACCATTCATTGCCAAATTAGCTATGGCACCAGAAGCAACCCTGAGTATCGTTGTATTTTGCGATGATTCGAGTAATGTGAGAAGTGCATCTAAACCACCTTCCTGGACAATTCCTTGCTGATTGATATCTGAAATTAGGAATACTGATCAGAATGATTTTTTTCTTTTATTCTAAGTGAACATTAGCACACTTGAAGAATCTGCAGACAGAAATCGCATCAACATTTCATGTTCCACGTGAAAATTCACCACTGGTTTTGCAAAAAAAAAACACGTAAATATAGCAGGAAACCGAAATAGCTCAACTGAAATTCAACCTATGCGTACCTTCTGCTGCAAGGTTAGCCACAACTTTCACGGCATGAATTTGGATATCTAAATCTCCAGACTGTAACAAAGATAATATCTTTTGGAGACCGACTGCATAATTAAAAAAATTCAGTAAATAAAGAGAAATATAGGAATTGTAAGTATTATTATAAACCTAATAATAGCTACAAGAAATAAAGAACTTGCCTTCCTCACATATTTTCGTGATCGTATTCCTTTGGCTGAGGATTGTTTCTCTTGACAGGCTAGACTTGTGTGAACTTTGAGGATTGCGTAAATCTGAAGGTGTTTTTGTTATATTTTCATGCATATAAGATACCTTTTCCTGTAAAATTTTAAAGTTTAAAATATAATAATATCAAGAATGGTTAGAGTAAATTGTACAAAGAGGAGGCATTATTCACTTCAAAGCCATCTTCACTATCTGGAACACCTTTCATTATGTTAAGCAGCTCGTTTTCAGCTTCTTTTCTTCGCCTTTCCTCTACTTGAACTTTTTGTCTCTCAGCAAGAAGTTCATTTCTAAGTGTTGCCTGATTAAAAAAAAATTGAAGATTGAAAAGTGAAATTAGAAGTTGGCATATTCCACCTTGATTTAATACTAGCTGAAATGGAGTAAATGGTAAAAGTTCTGATTACCTTTTCTGATTCTAAATTCTTATAATCTAAGTTCAATATTCGAAGTTCATTAGCAGTGGTCTTATGCAGCTGATGCATTTCTTGCAATCTCTTTCGAAGCTCATCCATCTCTTTTTCTGCACTAATCTAGAATAGTGAAATAAAAAACTGGTTACTGAAGGATATAGAACTTCATCATAACTTCCATAATTGTAACACTTCACCCCTTTTCTCAATATCATTAGACGAAAGTAGGATAGAGGAGAATTTGTAATAAAATGAAATTTGAATGCCTTCCTAACTTAGAGAAAGGGTCAACAACAAAGAAATACAGATAAAATAAAAATGAAATTGTGCCATCAGTATATATGATTGTACTATATCGATCAAGACAGATATCCTGAACTCTTTCCCCTTCCCTGCTGTAATTTTTTATGGGAGGGAGTATGTTATCAGATGAATGAAAATCAAAGAATATGAAAATAACAGCAATATATCATGCGAGAAATTTAAGTATACTTCACCTTGGATGAATTTTGATACTCTCTTAGAAGCTTTTTCGTGGAATTCAATTCTACTTCAATTTCTCCAACACGTGCATGCTCATCTTCAAGCTGTTGATTTAATAAATCTACTCTCTCTTCATACATCTTAGTAGAGTCGGTAAGTACTTTGCGGTATCTAGAGTTTTCAACCTGATTTTGCTGTTAGTTGAAGACAACAAGAATATAAGATTCTTCATCATCAACAAAGAGTCTAAAATGATAAAATTTAATCGGCTGTTAACATTTAAAATCAACTGGTGCAAACATAGTGGCATAATAAGACGAGCATGTAATAATCCACCTCCAATAAGAGTTGCATATCAGCTATTTGCTTCTTCATTCTCTCTGTTTCTTGTTTGGCGCTTTTCAAGTTATTTATCTGCTTCATCAAATCAGCAATTTTTGCCTCGTACATTTCGGTAGTATCAGCAACAACTTTCTGATATTTTGAGTCCTCTAGCTGCTTTTGCTACTAACAATGAAACAAATAGAATTACCTCTTTAGATGTGCAAAATCATACAAAGAAAAGAGATTTAAGAGGAGTAACTTGCAAATTTGGTCCCGTATCTATTGGCTGCTGGCAATTTTAGTCCAGTACCATTTAATTGAGAAAATTGCTTCGTATGAGACTAAAATTGCCATCATCCAATAAAATATGGGATCAATTTCGCAATTTACTCCACTTATTAGCAAACATCATCACGAGATATATATTGGAGTTTTTTCATACATTTTTATGTACCTTGTTGCTCTTCAAAGTCATCTCTACACGTGAAACCTCATTATGCATGATAATGTTTTGATCTTTCTGGAGTTTCAGATCCTTCATAGCATCATTCAACTTCAATTCCAAACGAGTATTTTCCTCCTCCAAACACTGCCGATAAAAGACTAGTTGTAGGAAAATCAAGAAAACAATACTGAATTTCCGGAAATACTAAAGTTTATGTACCTTGGCATCCTTCTCACTCGTTACTAGGCGTGCAATCTCATCAAGCAATAATTTGTTCTCTTCTTTCTGATTATCCAACTGTTGTAGTATTTCTTTCATTTTTGACGATAACTGAGCATTCTCCTTCTCTAATAACTGAAATCCAGATGTGTCATTGAGAACACACAACACATGAAATTAAGGTCTGTCACTCTATGGTCCTTTCGTATCTCAATTCATTTAATGATGAAAACTAAATTGCCTTCTTAACAGAACTAATAATATTTGCATTACAAGGCAATAGTTAAAAGTAAACAACATGAGAGAGAGAGAGAGAGAGAGAGAGAGAGAGAGAGAGTATTCAGAAGCAAACAAACAAATACCTGCGACCTAGAAGCAAAACGCTTTTCTGCTTCAGCAAAAGAATCATCAAATTTTTTTAGCAACTTCTTCATTTCATTTTTGTCATTCTCCCTCGACTTTTGTTGTCGATCAACCTCAGCAGAAAGATGATCAAGCTCAGTCTCAAGCTTCCTGCATAAGCTTTCGTAATCGAATTCTTCTTTCAGCTTTACCATGTTTACAACTTTCATGGCCTGCATAAATCAACCACAAACTTATATTTTTTGATTTGGGTCATATGGATGCAGTATAAAGTGGACTTTATTGGTACCTTAGAATTAAGGCGAGAGATGAACTGGATAGAGAAGAGCTGATACTAAAGTTATGTTAATTCTGGACCCTACTGATCTCCAAAAATCATTATGGTATTCGAAGTGATATTTTCAATTCAGACTGGAATTAGGTTCATCTTGTATGTTCAAATATATTGTAATAGTCGAGCCTTTCAAGGCAGAGAAAGAAATATAAGGAAACAAGCAACAAATACTTAATCATGAGAAAGATGGTGAAATTCTTCATAGAATCTTCAGAATGTCATCTCTTACATATGGAATCTAGCATCATACATAGTCTTCGGTCTAATGTACGGTTATCAAGTCTCATGTGTTCTTACAAACAGATAACATGATCAGGAAGAAGAAATATGCATACAGTCGACTCACCCGTTGACCAAACATTATGGTACTCGCAGTTTCTGCATGATGACGAGAAGACGGCCCAATTGTTACTATGAGTGAAGTTCTTGCGGAACCTGTAGCATTAACCTTGTATCATCACCCCAAATATTATTTTTCTCCAAAAAAAATAAAATCCAGGCTGCAGGATAGTGTGCATAAAGAGAAGAAAGAATAACATGGAAAAGACGTAACCTCCAAATGAATCACGAAGCAATCTGGTCAATTTAGAATCTCTAGTCGGTATATGAGGACTATTTTCTGCCAATGCATTTATGCATTTCCCTAGAGAAGAAAGAGAAAGATTGATGAATTTGGCCTCCTCAAGCAAATGACCTTCACTTCCTGCAATCACATAATGAAAATAAACGATCATTTAAGTACAAAAAGAACATCCAAACAAAATGAATGAAGATAAATCATGGGCAAAATTAAACTAAACCTGATTTGTCAATTCGCTCAGATCCTGCAAGATCCACTATCAGTAGCTTGCTTTTCCGGATAGTCGGCACATGTCCTTGTCGATCTATTTCTTCTTTCTCTTTCACGGATCTACGAATATAAACCTATAGAAGGGTAATGGTAATATGAATTGACAGAGGAAGTGCTAGTTTGCAGAACTATATGCAATATGATATGTAAAAGTATGTAGTTGAGGTGGTCTCATATACAACACTTACTGTGCAAAAGGTTCGCAACTTTCACTTTTTAGTAAAACAACTAATACTTTTTAATGAAACAACTAATATTATTAAACTAATACCTTTTAATGAAATAAATAATACTGTTTAAAAATATACACAAAATGCAAAACTGGTTTATATAAGACAAGACACTGAGTTATCCATATACTAAGCTTCTATATGTACCATAAGGATTGCGTGGCTACGTGACGATTCTGTATTCATCTTTGTATTAGCTGCATGACGATTAGCTTCTCCAAGTTTCAATAGTTCGAAGAAGTGATCAAGACTTCGTATTTTAACTATTTGAGCACCAGGTACTGATACTTCTCCGCTCTTAGCATCCTCCACAATCGGTATGTTTATCTTTTCCGGAGCAAGTAAATCTTGAATAGATTCCATGTATAACTGTTCACAACAGAAGTCATTTAATTTCTTCAAATTCAGTCATTTACTGACATATAATTTGAAACAAGTAAAAGATACATTAACATTCTGTTACCATTTTCTGCATCCGAAAATATTATAATTTCTCAGAAAAACGTATAAAAGAATGAAACCTTAACAATTCATTCGAGTTGGGTCCCATACAATTTACTTTAAAAATTAAAACCGAGTGTGAGAAATACCCACTTAGGAATCTATACACATACCTGCAAATAGGAAACTTCAATACTATCTGATGCAGATGTACCAGCAAATATGTCCTCTAAAGCTCTAACCATTATTCCACGCTCAGATGCATCCTCTTTACCCATCCTTCCGACGGTATAAGTCTTTCCGGTGCCTGTTTTGCCGTAAGCCATAATTGTGCCATTATACCCGTCAAGTACACTCTACACAAGTAAATCAAAATACCATAAAAAGAATATCATATATCATATGTAGATGCATGTATAACAAATAAATAAAGAAAAAGTAAATGATGAAAGATTAATGAGCATAAAAACGGAATGACGGAAGTACATAACGTATTGTTTTTCAATTACCTCAACCACAGGCTTTGCTACCACCTCATAAACACGCTTTTGAGAAGCACTTTCGGTAAATACTTCATCGTATCTGTAAGAATCAGAATTCCAATTGTTTTTTCTCAACTTTAACCTTTTCAGCTGCATAATAGCAATCGTTTTTTATTAATCCACTGATGAGACTAATTGCAGTATATCAAATGGAATATGATAAATACCTCAGGCTGAAGTTCGACGCAGTCAGCATAATCGGCTTCAGAGAGATCCTCAGCATTTCTAGGTCGAAGTCTCACAGCAACTCTCACTCTTTCAGATTCTAATGGCATGAATAGACGGGCATATCAAAATGTAAATCACCCAAATAATTCAAGGACACCTTTGGTGTATTATCAAGCATAATCATACCATATGGGACCATGATTGCAAATTTAACGAGTAATTAGATTTTCTGATCCTACAATTATTTCAATATATCAACTTTCTAACAGTAATCACTACTCTATATCCAAGTTAAGTTTCTATTGAATTTACTAAGTAGTCAGAGCAAGTGTTTTCTTCATGATTTTAAATCCAACTCTGACTTTTACAGACTACATATTCGTAGATGATATCTCGGCTTCTCATAACTAGTGCATTACTAATTTTATAAGTAGCTCTCATACTATCAGAAACAACCCGATCCATCCCTTAAGCTAGTCTTGATTAAGTTATTAATCATGTTCTACTCCACTAAATGAACGAGACTTGAACCGTAATCTAATTGAAATTACTCGACCTATTAATCGATCCAATGCATCTAGAATCAACAATACAGATACTCCTTTTAGCCAAAAGATTCATTCATCTTTCATTGGTAGGTAACAAGTAGGCCAAAAAACAAGGAAAACAACCAAGCATTCGGTCTGATCCTCGTAGTAAAATTGAAACAGCATTCAAGATTCCCTTAATCGAAAACCAACCACACCCAGAATTCCTTAAGCTAGTCTTGATCCAATCAACTCTTGATTAAGTTATTAATCATGTTCTACTACACTAAAAGTATGAGACTTGAACCGTAATCTAACTGAAATTTCTGGGCCTATTAATCAGTACATTATACTAATCGATCCAATGCATCTAGAATCAACAATGCAGATACTCCTTTTAGCCAAAAGATTCATTCATCTTTCATAACAAGTAGGCCAAAAAAAAGGAAAAACAACCAAGCATTCGGTCCGATCCTCGGAGTAAAATTGAAACAGCATTCAAGATTCCGTTAATCGAAAACCAACCACACCCAGAATTCCCTCCCCTCCACCTAAATTCTGCCTCATCACAAAAAACAATCTCCATCACTCAAGGAATTTCATCATTCAAAAGCTTCAAATGCCTTCCCATTTACAAATAAGTTACAAACTACATTGCAAAAAAGATGTATTGATACACATATATATAGATAGAGAGAGAGAGAGAGTGAGACCTATGTCAGAATGAAGAGGGAGAGAGCGAGTTCTTGAAGTGGGCGTGACAGAGCGTCTGGAATTAGGCACAGAAGCCCTGGAACGAGCAGAAACGCCATTGTTTCTCAAAGAAGAAGATGAAGATGAAGGGGGCCTCTCAGAAGCCTTTCCCAAAGAAGCCATTTTTTTTCAGAAACCACAACAAAGATTTCTCTTTTCTCTCTCTCAGGTTGTCACAATTCCATGAGATAGTGATTTGGTGAAGCTTCCAACAATGACATTGTGCCGGCACGATTTTTTTTCAAGAACCTTTCAAAGAGAGAGAAACAAAAACAGAGTTTGATAAATGAATTCCCGCCTTGAGTTACCCTCTTCCTCCCTTCATTCCCATCTTAATAATCCGTAAAATAAAAAACCCATCTTTTTCACTTTCAAAAAAAGGAGAGGTATTTTTTTCTTGATTGTCACCAAAATTTCATGTTTTTCCCACCTTCATCAACTTATTAGATAGTACGACTATGGTTTTGAAAATTTTATGGTATGATTTTCAGTGAAGTTATTTATGATGAAATTCGGAATTCAGATTTGATGCACTTCTATAATTGGACGAGATCTTTAATTTTCTACTTATTTCCATACATTAATTAATAAATTAATGATACCATTGTGCAGGATTGTACGTATTTACTGTTTTTTTAAAATGTTTTAATAAGGAATGAAATTAAATTCACAGTGTCTGTTCGGAACAATATTTTTATAATTTTGATTTCCAAAAGGTAAAAAATCCACCATATTCTCTCACCCATTTGAGATGCAGTAGTATGATTCATTTCATCTATTTCTCTTTCTCAGACAATTATTTGCACAATCCCTTGGAATTAAAAACACCTAATTAAATTAAACAAAAGACAAATCTGGTATTTTAAACGTTCATTAATCAATGTGAAATCTTATAGTAATATAGGAGTAACATTTATTTTTAAATAAAACAAGTGTTATCTCTCATATTAAATTGGTACAGAAAATTAATTTCTCCTACAGTCTACACGGATACAAATTTATGCTAAATGTCCATTTATAAGTGAATGGATGGAGAGTCAATTTATTTATCCATTTATATATATATAATAGTCCAACTAAGTTTCATGAATGTGTGACAGCATGAGTGGCCGGCTAACACGTTGTATTTCTTTACAAAGTTTTTTTTTTTTCTATAATTAAAATTTTAGAAGAAATTAGTCAAAATACTGTAAGTGAAGTATTAAATGAGCAGTAAGTGTGCGTCCACTAGTTGTAATATTTTATTTTTTTAATTTTATTTTATGAATCTTATTTTTTGTTAATATATATAGTCCATCGGGTTTCACGCAATATATTGTGATTACTTGGAGTTATTCTGTATAACGGAAATTATGTAGGATCCAAATATTAGAGAAAGCAAAAGGGACCCCACAGACCATGGACGTTTGGAAATTACCTGCTTGTGATCCACCAGTTCCACTTATGGTTCCCCTAAACAAGATCTCGTTCTAATAAAAATGAAGATGTGTGTGCGTATTTGCGTTATGATTGTAGCATCAAGTAAACAGTGGCTGGATAGGTTTAACCCACCATTTTACAAGAAATTTTGGGGAATTATCGGCCCGGATATTGTAGCATCAAGTAAACAGTGGCTGGAGATGGGTGAGTTCCCTAGTACTCTTAATCACACTAACGTAGTTCTTCTACCGAAATGTGAAAACCCTAAAACGGTTAAGGACTTGCGCTTGATTTCTTTATGCAATGTTGTATATAAGATTATCAAAAGTTCTTTGCAACCGTTTGAAGAAAGTGCTTACAAATTTGGTGAATGAGTCTCAGTCGGCCTTCATATCTGGTCGTATAATTCAGGAAAATGCCCTGATAGCTTTTGAATTACTTCACACGATGAAAAATAAGAGGAAAGGGAAAAAAAGGAGGAAGCGACACTAAAGATTGACATCTCTAAGGCCTATGATCATGTGGATTGGAGGTATCTAGAGTGTATTCTTCGTAAAATGGGGTTTGGTGATAAATGGGTGCAATGGATGCATATTTGTTTATGCACGGTCTCGTATTCCATTGTTAATGATGCGATGGTGGGTCCAATTTTTTCGGGTAGGGACTTCGTCAAGGAGATCCTCTCTTGCCACACTTAATTATTTTATGTGCAGGGGCTTTCAAGTTTGTTAAAAGGTGAAAATAGAAGGGGCAATCTGCACGGCTGTCGTGCTAGTAGGAGGGGACCAACAGTTTCTCATTAAATCTTTCTTCTGGAGGTTGAGTAAGGAATTCATGGAGGTTCGAGAGAAACTATGTAGATGGTACCCTGGCTCTTGGACGTTGTGTCCCATTTGCCATCGACCGGGACTTGTTGAGTTTATATGGCATATCTTTATAGACTGTGATATAGCGAAGAAATGCTGGGAATTGGTAGGACTTTGGGGAAAGATTGATGATCTGTGCTATGATGTAGAAGGCTACCAGGATTTCTTCATGAAAATTTTGGATCAATTTAGTTGCGAGGAGGGTGAACGAGTAATGGCAATCTGCTGGTCAATTTGGCGAAATCGTAATCTGGTCGTTTGGCATGACGCCGCACCAGATCATACACAATGCTGCTTGGGCAGTAATGGAATGGAAGGAGGTTCGCATTCCATTAATATAACCACGACCACTGGTTCGCTGCAGGTTGTGGCATAAACCTGATCCCCCTACAGTGAAGATCAATATTGACGCGAGTTTTTTTTAGGCAAGCTAGCAAAGGGGCGTGGGTATGGCGATCAGGGATGAAAACGGCGCACCTTTTATTCTTAGAACCATCTAAGGGAAGGTTTATTGAGGATTGATGAGGGCGAAGCATGGGGAGTATTGGAAGTGATCCAATGGGTGATCAATTTAGGGATCCAAAGAGCGATTATTGAGACGGACGCTCAACGTGTTCAAATGATGTATGCAGCAACTGAACCGGATGACACACCATTTGGGGACTTCATTGTTGCAGGAAAGATGTTGATGAACGAGAATTTTGTAGTTCACATTAATTGAATTTGTCGTAATGCCAACAAATTGGCACATTCACTAACTAGGGCTGCTCGTCATTTCGAGAGTCCTCATAGTTGGGTCGAGCCTCCGGACTTTATGGATGACCTTCTCGACTGGTGCATTAAATGTGTGACACACTGTCCTTGTTTCGAGAAAAGGGACCCCACAAATATTTTGAATGGGATGAGATGTGTCTGAAAATTCTATTATTTATTTATTAAAGTTTTCATAATTATTCGATGTAGAATGTTATCGCGAAGTTATATAGGATAAATGTGCATTTTCTTTTTTTGTGTGAAAATAATTTTCGTGTGTAATTAGTTGATTAATTGTTTCATGTGAAATGTTACTAGGGTTTTTCTACCGTCGGGAAGGATGTTCGTCCTTCGTGACTTCAGGAAACCAATAAAATATTAACACAACATCTAACTTTGCCCTGGGCGATAGTTTTGTCATGAACAAATTATTAATTTTTAAATAAATATATATAAAATTACTAAAATGTTCTTATAATTTTAAAAAAATATATATATATTAAAAATTTTATAATTTAATTTTCTAAAAAATATTTTATTTAATAATAAATTGTTAATAGGATATATATATGTAATTTTACAATTTATCTTTTTAATTATTTTAAATGAAAAATTTATTTTTGTCATTTTATAATTATTAATTTAATTTATTAGTTGGGCGGTGCAGTGCTATTGCAGTATGTACAATGCAAAAGCACTAGTGCAAAGTGCAATCATTTAAAAATAAAATTACACGTTGATCGTTGATCCAATTGTAATCAAAGGATTTACTGACGTCAGAAAGGGCGAAGTCATTCCTGACCGTAGAAGATCCCATGTTACTACAAAATCTTAAAATGGTTTATAAAACTTTTAGGATTAGTCGAGTAATATACAAATAACCAGATTGTTAATTAAAAAGACAAACTTTTATATGAAATATGAAATATGGGTCAGGATGAAAAACGCATAACATAGAACAAAAAATTAGCGGATCATGTGCAAATCGAATCGGGTCAAAATAATATTTCCTAAAAATTTGTGCGAATGAAAAACATCAAAACGCACTCCGAGATTTGTGTGACTACAAGGACAAACATGTGTTACTGTGAGTACATGTATGTATTACTGCAAGGAATGATCCGTAAAACATGACCTATGCGTCAGAAAGAAAAGCGCATAAACAAAGAGGAAAAAAAATCACGGATCATGTGCTGGTTGAATTGGGTCAAACATATTTTTTTATAAAATTCATATAACAGCAAAACAACAAAACTCGCTCCGACATCTATGTTACTATAAGGGCTAATATATGTATTACTTTAAGTACATGTATGTGTTCTTGTAAGTACATGCATGTGTTACTGTAAGGGCAAAATAACACTCCCTTTATTTTCATCAACTTCCCCCCTGTTTTTTATCTGCATCTCCTTCTGACCTGTTACCAACTGTGTTAAGTAAATGTCCAAATCACCAGATTACACCATTAAATTAGTAAAAAAAATAATTTCTATCATCGCGTAATAACACATAATTGTGTTTACAATAACACATATTTATCTTTATATTAATACAGATTCTGAGCGAGTTTTCAAATTTTACCTTCTCACAAATTTTAAAAAAAGTATCCGTTTAACCTGATTCAAACGCATACAGATCTGTGAATTTTCAATTTATTTATATTTTAACTAATATTTTACAGTGAAATATTTCCTAGCAAAGTACCCCAATTAAAAAAGACCAGTCTTGCAAAACTTAGAAAACAAAGATATTAACTTTGAAAATTTTATTTTGCCCTATTGGACCCCTCTATTGGACCCCTACCCATAAGGTTATTTATGGGCATTTGTGAAAATTTTGACTAGTATAGTATAACTATAATTGCCGCTTTAATATGATATTAATAATCTTGTTTGATATCGTTTCAAAAAAAAAAAAATCTTGTTTGATATAATTGTCATCCACTCTTCCGTCTTGAAATCTTATTGGAGTCCCTGAATTATGATTTATTCTCAAGAATTAAAATAAGAAATCTTTTTCATGATCTGAAATAATTGAAATTCAGAATGTTGAACTCTTAACGGTGCTTTCAAAACTGGATTGAACTAGAAACCAACCACAAAATCGGTTCGATTAACCAAAAAAAAAAAACTATTTTTACTATTGAATTGGGGAAACAGGCAAAATCAGGAAACCGATAGAACCAATTTTTTATTTATTAATTTTAAACTTAATTTTAGTTTCTATCATCCGTATTTCAAATTGTAGTATTTTAAATTGGGTAATTCTTGGTGGGCAGATTCTGCCCTGGGCAGAAAATACTATTTTAGATTTGGTGGACTTGATTGAGGACAAATTCTTGGGTGGACTTGATGGAGGGTAAAAACTTTTTAATGATTCTGCCCTAGCAGAATCTGTCCATTTAGCACCCATTTTTAAATTAAATTGTGTTGTGTTGCTCATGACTCTATTATATTTACTAAACAAAGATCATTTTAATAATTGGACCGACGGTGTAATCGATCCAATCGTTTGAACCGCGAAATTGGTGTCCAGTCAGGTTTAATCACCTGTCCGATAATGAAACACTGCTCAGAAACTTCATTATATTAAAGCAAGTTAAGGTATAAACCCTTTTATTAATGACTGATCCCATAACTATAATTTATTTGAGTTAAATTAGTTCAAAATGGAAATATTTGTAATGATTTTAAATTATTTTATCATGCATAATAAAATAAAATAGAAAGATTATGGTTTAGACTTGTAGACGTACAACATAAGAATTATAGCTAGGTGGTAAACATGTGACAATCAACATGGGTTGCCGGCACACCACAGGCTGGTAATTCTTGATTTTAATTCATACAATTATTGGACTCACATTTAAATAAGCATAACCATATTGGTGAATTGAATGAGGGAAGCTGGGAACTTTTAATGATCTAAATTATTCTTTTCAAATAATAAGTGGTAAATTTAAGAGAATTAAAAAATGCTAACAGCACGACCACTCATAAAAACAAGTATGTGGATTCAGAAAGAGAAATACTTTTGCGAACTAGGTCTATACATGAACTTTATTTTTTAAACATCGATAGATTTTTTTGTATAACAGTGATATATTTCTTACATAATAAAAATAGTTTTTGTACATGATAGAAATATTAAAAGGTAAAGTTCACTATGAATCAGGGTTCACACGAGTATTCATCATTTACTATTAATTATAAGTTTATGGTAATATCAATTGACAAAAACTTGTGCAAATTTGAATTTACAATGAACTCTAATTTCTCAATATCACTATTATATACGCACTATCATTATTATGCAAAAACACTACCATCATTTAAAAAATGTTAAACAATGATAATATTTACTTATAGAGAAAGTCTTGTGTGAATATTACACACTAGTGTTATGTGCAATACAACATAAATTAGGTAAAAATTGCTTAAAAAATTCATGGTCCAGGGTGGTCGAGGCACGGCAGGGCGGTATGCGGAGTTTGGTTCAAGGTTGGCGCAGACGGTTATGTATTTATAGAAGGATAGTTTTATCAAATATGTGTTGTAGCCAAGTGGTTCAGATTTGTTGCTAATGAATTTGGTTGCAGGTTTGATTCCTATTGTACGCATAATGTTTTTTAATTTTTTTTCTCAAATTTTTGTGTGTTACTACATCTATGTATAAGTGTTACTACATTATTATATTGAATTTTATTTATTTTTTGTCAATTTTTTGTGTATTACTACATCTATGTATACGTGTTACTACATTGTTGTATTGAATTTTTATTTTTTTTGTCAAATTTTTGTGTGCTACTACATCTATGTATAAGTATTACTACCTTATATGAGTCACAAGGTAACACATTATTGTTCATATGGTAACACATGAGTATTCACATAGTATTACGATGATATATGAACAATGTTACATATTACTAAAAAAATATGTGTTACTACATGAACAAAAAGCGTTACCATATGAAGAAAAACGTGTTACCACATGAACAAAATCAGTACAAGCGCGAAAAGAAATCACAGTCCAGAATTACAGATTTAAAGAACAATTTGATGTGTTACTACATGAACAAAAAAGTGTTACCATATGAGAAAAATAGTGTTACTACATGAACAAAAACCCGATTACAAACGCCAAAAAAAAATCTTGGTCAAAATTCTGATTTACGAAACATCGTGAAAAAGAGTGCAGAATGATCTGAATTTCATCACATACTTTGTGTTGAGGGGTAATCCAAACATCACACACATATTCTCTCTTCTTCTCGTAGAATCCACATCGAAATTCAAATTAAATGACCTGGTTTCATTCAATAATCGGAGCGAAAAAAGAAAATTAGGGCATAAACGAAGAAGAAGAAAGCCCATGAGATTCGCCAAAAGAGAAGAGGAAGAAGAGGAAATTTGACCGCCTCCGTCTGCGCACGTGAGGAAGAAAATGAAGAAGCCCATTGACCCACCAACAATCTGCTCTAAAACCCGCTTCTCCTGACCGCGAGGAAAAAAAAAAGTCTAAATTACACATATCACTTATATGCAATATTGCATACAAGTTTTTGTCTTACTTATAACAGTGATACATTTCAAGCATGAACCTAATTCACTTACTCATATATGATTTAAAAAATTTCTATACAAAAGAAGTAAGCGAATTAATTATAATTGAATCACTACCAATTCAAACACACTCAGATAAACAAAAACATCAAACCTTTTTCAATTAAAATATATGCAATCCAAATATGTATGCCACATTTGATTGATACTGATTGAGATATACGAAAGAAATGATTGAAAGTTTCACGACAAAATATGGCCCAAATTATCCAATCGGCCCACATGAAGATTTAGTTTTTCTTTTTTTCACTTAAAAAACAAGGAACAATAATTTACATAATTTCATTAAGTTGTATGAAAGTATTTTGTAGAATTTGAAATGGCAAAGCTTTAGAAATAAATAATCAAATAATAATAAACATCTAATTTCATATGATTACAGATCCAGTGTCTGTAGGTGGTATTGGTAAAACTATTGACCCCAGAATATCTAACTTGTTATGTAACTCGTTCGATCGAGATTTTTACGAGCAACCACCCGGAGAACAAATTGCGTTTGATTTCATTTTGGAGATGAACACTGATTCTTGAGTTTCTAATTATTGATTGGGCCCGGTTATTCGCACCCCCTTAATATGGAGATACACACAATTAATTCACCCACCCATTTTATAAGACATTTATAGATACACATTCCACAAATTATCAACATTGCCCTTATCCAATATAATTGTCCTCTTCTAATTTTATTACAAAACTAGACAAAAAATTTACCCCATCCCTATCTATGTTGACGACGACAGTGAGAATGACGACTATTAAACCATCACGTGTGTTAAGACTTTTGTCGAAAAATTATGTGTCTAAAATAATTGGATAGTGATTTTCGAACTTGGTGTATTGAAATTCCACCAAACATTTAGTAATAATTTTTTGTTGAAATTATTAGAGTTTTTCAAAAGAATTTTTTAAAATTTTACTATTTCTCACATAATCCTATATATTTCGTATATTATTTTCGGAAACAATGATAAATATCGGCATATTGTTTCTGAAAAATGTGACATATTTCAATAAACCAAGTCCAAAATATGCATGATGGGAAAAATTGAAAAATAAGTGCGTGAATAATCATACAATTTTCATCTTACGCCTATGGGTGGAAAATATATCGAAAATATATCGTAAATACCGTATATTACAAGATACCGCAAAAAAAAATATATCGAATTTACAAAATTTTTCGATATCTGGGACTTTTCGATGCGGTATGGTACCGTGCGAAATTCGATCTGATAGCAATATAGATTTTCAAAAGTCATGATATACCGGTATACCGGTACATTGGTTATATACCATATCATATTTAGAAAAATATATAATACATTATATTTTTTTAATTTAATTAATGTTGAATGGTGAAATGAGATACCGTTTTTGTGTGTAAATTTATCCGTTTATTTTGAATTGTCTATGTGGGTTTCCTGATTCATGCGGGAAATTGAAATTCGTAGAATTTTTTTGAGTGTTCCCATAGTTAAAAAAATCAGTCTTTAAGGGAGATATATGTTGTTAAGAGATTATTATTCATAAAATATAGGTTTTTTAAATAAATAATCAAAGTATGCACGGTATACCGTTAATTCGGTATGAAACGGTATACCGTTAATTCGGTATGTACCGAAAATTTCGGTACAGTACGGTATATTGAAATTTCGGTACAGTATACGGTATGTGATTTTAGCATACCGAAATTACAGTATACCGAACTTCGGTATACCGTAATTTTCGGTACGGTACGATATGAATTTTCACATACCGTAAATTATGGTATGGTATACGGTATGACCGATATGGTACGGTACGGTATGTCACCCCTACTTACGTCTAGGTCTAAAATCAAACATGTTATAAACAATACCCTAGACACTAAACAAATAATAACATAAAATATTAAACATTCCAAACTTCATATATATTTTTTAAAACTTTATATGTATTCGGAGAACCTCTCCCCCTCATTACAGTTGCTACACAAAACACAAATGAAGTAATAGTGGTTGCGGTACGATGGCGGGACAACGCTGGAAGGTAAAAGCATCGGATCGATCGTGCGGATGAAAAAGTGTGAATTATAATTTTTGACTTTCTAATAAAGTAGAAAGTGAGTGTATTGCTTATTAATTATTTAAAAGTATATGAGTCATTTCTATTACAATAAAATAATAAAAAGTTAATGGGGTGCATCTCCTAATAGCGAATTACTCGGGCCTTATTGATTTCTATGCTAATTATGTTTGGAACTAGGTGCACCGTGCACTTATGCATTTTAGAATTGTGCAATTTATTATACTAAGAAATACAATTTATTTATGCTGAATCGAGCAATTATTTTTTCATATTAATAATTGCACGATTCAGTGTAAATAAATTACACTTTTCAATATAAAAAATTGTATGATTTTAAAATGCATTATGAGTGCACGGTGCACCCGATTTAAAATAAATATAGTATGGCTCTAATATCCTTTTTTTTTCTCTTAAAGAAAATTATCGTTAAACAACTTTGTCATGACTAATCACTGATTTTGTAGCCCATTTCCTCTGTTTTGATTTTGGACAATTTTTTTACATTTTCCTTTTAAAAATTTGATGCAAGGTTTTTATAACCCCCATTTATCCAAAATAAAAGAAATACATTTAGGGCTATACTTTCTAAGTTATCTAGAATGAGTGAAAATGTCAAGCACCAAAACTTGCGTGTTTACCAAAATGCGTTTC
The DNA here is from genome assembly GCA_037126765.1 of Stenogyne calaminthoides. Taxonomy (NCBI): domain Eukaryota; kingdom Viridiplantae; phylum Streptophyta; class Magnoliopsida; order Lamiales; family Lamiaceae; genus Stenogyne; species Stenogyne calaminthoides. The sequence goes on along the minus strand of JBBCBC010000024.1, from coordinate 6,843,733 downwards.
GTGAGACAACGAAAAACTCCATGGTAAGAAATAGGGTAAATTGTGTAAAACTCCACTATTGTTTAAAAAATCGGCGTTAAACTCCTCTGTACTTTAAAAATGATGTGAAATCCTCTTGTGATTTTAAAAATATGGCGTGAAATCCTAAATTTTTGTTGAATGAAAAGTGTATTACACATTCGCGTTTTAGTGTTTTTTTTTTACCATTTTTTTTCGAAAATGACATAATTACCCTTCATTAACTATATTAAGGGAGGGGGGTTGACGTCAAGCCTTCATATTATTTCAAATTAAAGTTTTTATATAGTTATTTAATTATAAAAATATGATGGTTTGACACCAAAATCACATTTAATATAGTTAATGGAGGATAATTATGTCATTTTCCAACAAAAAAAAGTGAAAAAATAACACTTAAAAAACAAGTGTCTAATACATTTTTTATTATCTCAACACCATATTAAAAAAGCACAAGTGGTTTTTGCGCCATATTTATAAAACCACAAGAGAATTTCACACAATTTTTAAAGCACATGGGGGTTTGACACTAATTTTGCAAATCGGGGGTGGGGGGTTTACAAAATTTACCCCGATTTTACCTGCTGTAGTTACCAAACAAATAACTGTCACATGTATAATTATTTTTGTTTTTTCATTTAATTTTGAAGCGCTACTTGAATTTTTTTAATTCTAATAATTTTAGTTGGATTTTGAGTTGAGTCTAAAAACAATTTGTATATTAAAAGATAAAGCAAATCGGGTCGTTTTTACTGGTCTAAACTGATCGAAAAATCCATAACTAGAATCAAAATATGCAGAAAGTCACTCTTTCTCCTTAAAAAAATATGTTGAAAAATTCCGATCCAAAATTATTAGGATTAAAAAAATCTAGTTAGCATTTCGAAGTTAAAGGAAAAAATAAATAATTATATAGGTGATGGTTACCTATTTTGTGACCTGCTACAAGAAGGAAGGACCAATTTAAAAAAAAAAATTGATAACTTACAGGACCAAAATCAAAAGTCAAAACAATAGGGATCAATTTCATAACGAAGCAAAGTTGTTGGACTACAAAAAAACTTAATCCCATAAATCTCACTTATATTTTGTTATGAAAATTATATTTTATATTATGCATTTTGACTGAAAAATTGATATGTTTTTCTCCACTCACACACAGAACACAATCTCAGACAAGACTTGCCCTGCTCGATATCAAGATGCAAGAGACTCCAGAAATATGAAATGTAGTATTACTTTGGTTTTTATTATTTGTTCATTTAATTATCTAAAAAAGTTAAAAACTCCAAACCTAGTTCCTGGAACATTCACCCCTATGGGTGCATGTTGTAGGCTTTAGTTACACTCTTTGCTGCACTTTGTTTTACTTCCAAAATCTGAATATATATACGAGTGATGTCAAATAACTTGTTAGAACAAGAGAAATAAAGAGAAAGAGAGAGACACACATTTATTCAAAGGCTAATTCTTGTATGCATCCAGGTGCACCGTGCACTCATAGTGGTACATTTTAAAACCATGCAACTTGTTATACTGAAAGATGCAACTTGTTTACACTGAACCTGTATACATCTTTCAGTATAAACAAGTTGCATGGTTCTAAAATGTACTACTATGAGTGCACGGTGCATCTGGATGCACATGAGACCCACTCTTATTCAAATATTCAAAGAAGGGTGGGGGTGGGGACTGATTTTTGAAAATTTAATATACCTTCTATTCAGCATTGAGACTTAGATCAGTATGACCAATGTTGATTCTTTGTATCTTCAAAGGTACACCATTCTCCAAAACTGAGACATTGATGTTACTCCAAACATCTGATTTTGTAGGAAGCTCGCCAATCTTCTCCGCGATCCCCATATCTTCTGGGAGTACAGAACCCCATACAGTGTACGAGTTTCTCCACTCTTCGTGATTCGCTAAGCTTATAAAGAAATCCGGGCCGGATCCAACCCATGCCACCGAACCCCTCCTTATGGTTGGGCGGTACTCCGGTTCGATCTTTGTGAATAACTGCCCTTGGGTTTCAAGTGTTCCTTGAATCAGGCCGAACGGAGGGCCAAACGAAGCCTAGAAGGTTCAAAAGTGTGGATAAATGAAAAAGAACATAAAAATAAATCTTGATTACTGTTTAGTATTTAATGATTTGAGAAGAATAACACAATATATCAAGCATTTTTAAAACATGATACTTCACATGTTAAACAGTATTACTTTGACAAACAGTGAGACCTACTCTAAGTGCCCGTTTGTTACCATTGATAACAAGGGATATTGAAACCTATCCCTCAATTTCCACTGTTTGTTATTATTGATTTACTCGGCTCATTAAAACATGAGGGCCCACAGTCCCATTTCCTATTTTAGGTGGATTTTCCATACCACCTCCCATGTGGTATTTGTAATACCAAGAAATATCCCTTCAAATCTATCACATGATTTCACATCCCTTCAAATCTCATACCACCAGAATGAAAATAACCATAAAATTGAGAGATATTGATCATACAGAATGCAGAAATTATAACCAAGAAAGTTCAAGCCTTACATCCTTTATGTGGTTTCCCTTCGTATCCCAGGATTGGCCTCGGCCTTCTGCTCGATAAAAATGACAACCAGCACAATGGCGTAGAGACAGCAAGTCGAGGATATATGCAACTGAATGTGGAGAACACTCGGGCAAAAGCTGAAAAAAGATTAGAAAAGACATCATGAACCCAAAAAATGAAATGCAAAAATATAAATATTGCAACATTTTCTTCTATAACAAAATCCTAATCAGTTGTTTCTTTTCATGCATTTCTTTGTGTATGAACCTCAAGCGTTACTGACAGTGATTGAGAAACTTTGATAGGGTTCCTATTGGCTAAAGTTATGGCCTAAATTAAGGCTTAGTCAACACCAGATGAACAATATTTGAGACAAAATCTGTAATGATGAGGTTTCACAGAATTAAATCTTGATCTAATGCATACCTTAATGTGAAGAGTTCCATACTCCGTCTCTAACCCAACAATGCCCTTCAAGGAGAGAAAATACACTCATTGTTACTCCAAATAACCCAACAAACTCGATAAAGGATTATCTAATGAAATTAAAAGTAGTAGCTATTGCAAGCATGGAGCAATTATCAAAATCCATAGTATGAAAATATAGCAAACAGAAAACGAGATCATTCTCCGACCTACAGAATAAGAAACCTCCTAATTTGGTGTAATAGGCAATAGTATCCAAAAACTAATCAATGAAATTGAATGGTGATAAGTACCTCTCCTCTCCCAAAAACAGTGCCTGATGTCCACATGATTTTATTTCCTGTGTCCTGCTTATCAGGAGCCAACACATCCTTCTGTTTTTTCAACCAGCACTAAAACACAAAACGGGAGCTTAATCAGTAATCACATAGTTGCACATACAAGATTGAATTCACAATCTTAAATGGTAACAAGCACTAGCCCTGCAATTCATAATCAGGTCACTCATTTTGTTCAACAGCATTTCAGAGAACTTAGTAAGAAACAAATTCTCAAAACTTTAGAATATCACGAAGATGAAATAAGCAATACCCATTCAAGATTACAATCTAGGCTGACATAATAATTTATCTACCAAATGGCTCTTATTTCCCACAAATGATCCAAAAGATGCTCAATCACATAATTCAATCCATAATTTGTCAAATCTTTTGGACCATTTGTGGGGGCATAACTTAACAAATCTTTTGTCACAGCAAGATAGTTTGTCAAGGGAATGCAATGTACATGTTTCAATCCATCTTATAACTACGCAAACTCAATCGAAAAAACAAGAATCAAAAGATAAATGATTTCCCAAACAACTAACCTCACCAAATTTCTCCCCACAAGCCTCCTTATTCCCACAAAACACCCATGAATCACAAAGACACGGCCCCTGGTTGCCCGTGCACATATCCTTACAAGCTTTACAACATTCTTCAGACGAATTCAACTTGAAATCACTACCCCATTTCACAGCATCACCCCACAGCTCCAAATTCTCAATCCCTTTACAACAACCCGATTCCAATCCCGAATTTCCTCCATTGCTATCGGAGCTCCCAACAACATCATGCCCAATTTTTGAACTAGTAGATGATACCAAAGATGGAGAAGATGATGGTTTGAATACAGTGGACATGAAAATGTAAACCACGGTGAAAGACACCAAACCCATCAATAACAGAATCATAGTGCCCCATCTCGAGGGTTCCAATTTACTTCCCGTCCTACCCATTTTATGAAAAAAAAAAAATCAAATTTCTTGATGTAAATTGAACAAGTAGCCGAACCCCCAAAACCCAGAAATGATTTTTTGTATGTTGACCTTTCAACCAAATTGTTGCATGAGATGAGTGATATCTGTACCAATTTTAATGACGAAAAAAACAGCAGATTGTCCAATAAATGGAGTAATTAATTGAACATGAAAGAATTACTTGAAGAGATGAAATCGGGAGATGGGGTTTTGATTTTGTTCTCCGACGGCGTAGCGTGGGGGTGGCATAATGGCAAGAGTTGACTAACACTTGTTTCTGATGCCGCGTTATTATTTTTCTTTTATTCTACTGAAAATTTTGGAGTATAAATTATGGAGTATATTATACTCTGAATTCTGTAATATAGTAATGTTGACTGATCCCTAAACTCACTTTTTGTCTTTTACTTTATGGTATGTGTTTTCATACAGAAATTAATTACGAGTAATAAGGATTATTGTAATATTGAGCTTTTCATACAGGGTTTTAATTTAAGAGACACACTTTCGCGTGATTTGGCAATCGCCCTGGTGAGGCATTTTAACATAAATTGAGTATTGACACTTTAACACTTTGAGAGTGATGAATGTGATTTGTGTTAGGTTGTATCTCGTCTCATATGAGTTTTTGTCTTAATTTAAATATAAAGGATTAATATTCGTGAATTATTACATAATTGTCGTAGGATATGCAGAAATAAACGACACAAATTTGGTGACCCAATTCACTCCAGAATGACTACATCTGGAGGCATACCAAGTCAGGAGATTTTCACTATTCTTCACGTACGGTTAATACATCAGAGATCTCTTTATATATGATATAATCTAGGATTACACATAATATAAGGAATTACCTAACCTACCCCTCCATCAGCACTTCTTGATGAAGACATAAAATATATTTTCCTTCAATAATAATCACAATATTTTTGGATAATGACTGTGATTCCAAAAGGAATTATACAAGGAAGAAACTTTGTCATAAAAAAGTTTAATTGTTAATGAGTGGGTCTCATGTTCATCCAAGTACAAAACACATCCGGGCATAAGAGCATCTCCAATGCATACTCCAAAATGAAGTTTTTACTTCATTTTGGAGTATGAGACCATCTCCAGTACTCCATTTTGGAGTTAACTTCAAAATTGAGTATGAATCCTCCTCCAACCGTACTCCATTTTAGAATTTGGAGATAGAGTTTTGAACAGTGAACTCCATATTTGGAGTTTCACTATTCACAACTCTAAACTTTATATCTATTATTTTATTAATATTTATAAATATAATTATATGATTAATTGATATAACAATTACCATTAGAGTTACTTTGTTGTTTAATTAGAGTTACTTTATATTATAATTTAATTTAAAATTTTTAATAATTAATATTATTTTACAATTTAATGTTTATTATATTTAATTTTATTTATATTTATAAATATACTTATACAATTAATTGATACTATAATTACAATTAGAGTTACTTTATTGTGTAATTTAATTTTTTTTATGAATATTAAAAATTCATATTTTTATCAACAAAAATCACGTAAAATACAACAAAACATACCTTATATATTAGATATGAATACATGATCATATTTCACCTAATACGAAAATACATGTATTCTATATATTGAAATTACATAACAACGCCAAGTTAAAATAAGTTAACATAAACTTATAAGAATACAAATATTAATAATCGAAAATAAACTAGTACGGTGGAATGTCGGATCCGGATGGAGAAGTTCCGTTAAGAAACAAGCTAAATTGATCAATCCCGTCTGAGTGCTCTTATTGATCATTTGAGGGAGGAGTACTCTAATTCACAATATTAATATTATGTTTAGTCTATTTTATATGTAATGAGTGTATTTGTGTTGTGGACTGTTGCATTTGATTACTTCACTTTTATCTTTTTAAGTCGATTTATGTCCCGTAATTTAATGTTTAAATAAAAGTAGTATTTGAAAAGTACATATTTATTTACTTCTTATGAATTCGATAAAAAAATTAATTATATTTATAATTAATTAAATAATTTAATTAACTAATCAGGTATTTAATTATACAATTTAATTTGATTAATAATTTTAAATATCAATATTAATATATTGTTTAATGATTGTGTTATATTGGAAAAGAATAAAATAATAAATAGAGTAAAATTTAGAGTTTATGGTTGGAGAAGGTTTTAAAAATAGAGTACAAAATACTTCATTTTTTAGTATAGAGATCTCCATTTTGGAGTTTTAGGCTGGAGATGAATGCTCCAATGGATACTCCAAATTAAAGTTTGGAAATAAAGTTTTAAATAGTATACTCTATATATGGAGTACTCTATATCAAAACTCTATTATTAGGGAGATGAATTTAATATAAATAGAAAAGATCTTGATTAAATCTCAAAACTCCTGAGTATGATATGTTCAGAATAATCTAAGGTGGATTAGAACACATGTTTCAGTATAGTTAGTTCAGAAAATATATGCAAAATGTATAGTCAACAGATATCTCTGAGGTTTATAGGTAAGGCACACACTGAGGGGGAACTCAGTGAAATAAACTAAAAGCATCTGAAGACTCAGAAGACTTTATAAGACTTAGAAGAACCTGCATATCTAGATCTTCCTGAGGACTCAGATCAACCTGAACACCAAGACCAAGATTATCTACCTGAGGACTAATAGACTGAGGAAGTCTTGCACATTTGTGAGAAATAAATGTTGGCCAAATTTTTGATTGCAGACAAAAGGAACTAGAACTAAGTGTCTTTTAAGGTTGTCTCATTTAGAGAGATTGATCTAAAAGAGTCGTTTTGTTTGTCTCTATTCACTGAAGTCAAGAACCAATCAGAGAGAGACAACAATGTACTTCACTGCAAAAACTTAGTGATTGACTGCATTGGTTACATATTACCCAAACCATGCAAGAGTGTATTCAAACCCTAAAATAGTCGTTTATCACTAACCAAATAAGGAAACCCTTGATGTTATCTCCTCCAACGGATAGTTTTTCAAGAGTAACCTTGGTGAGTTGCCTATAAATACCAGTGATCTTCACCATTGCAAGGTTACGGGAAATCAAGCAACTCAAGAGCTCATTCGTATTCAAGTTTATACTGTGAAGCACACGAAACCCTAAGAATTTTCCAAGTGTTTCACCTTTGAAGAGAGCTCATTTACTAAGCCTAGATTCAAGCAAAAATCCAAAGCTTAGTTAGAGATATCCTAGCCTTTTACCTTGTGTTTCTAAATTGTAAAAAGATATCTCACCTTAGTTGGAAACCAACCAAACCCAACTATTGTTTAGGTAGTTTGAGTGTGCGATTGTTGGAAAGTGAGAGTTGTAAAGAGTTACTAAGCTGCAATTGAGTTCAGCCTGAAAACTCTAGAGAAGAAGTTAGTAAGCTGCTTGTGACAGTCTGAAAGCTTGTGTGTGTTTGAGTTAGTAAGCTGTAGTGTAGTTCAGCCTGAAAACTCATAGAGGAAGTTATTAAGCTGCTAAGTTCAGTCTGAAAGCTTGTAGTAGTAGTAGTAGTGAGTTAAGAAATTTTTCTGAGAATCAGAGAGAGTGGACGTAGGAGCTTGAGTTTCTGAACTATTATAAGTCACTGTGTTATTTGCTTTTTATTCTACATTATTTGTGCTGCATATTTTCACTGAAAGCATACTGAGTTTTCCGATATTCAGTTGGAATCAATCCACTGAATTTGCATTGAACTGATCACAGCCATAACCACTGATTACTGAGTGATAAAGACTTTCAGTAAGATAAACACGAGTATAAACTTAGGGCCGACACATTCCGCACACTAGATAAGCTAGTGTAGATAGTTGTTAAACTGATCAAACTCATCTGAGTAGTCAATAAGATAATTATCTACTCCAAGCTTATTTGGACTCTGTTTTTAAAATCTCAGATCAGTTGGGCTACTGAAAGCCGCTCAGTGTTATTGTCTCTGTAGACTTTGACTCAGAGCAATTTGTGCTTCTCAGTGCTATTTCTCAGGACAACCTGACTCACTGATCTTAGTTAGGTGAAAAATTTAAAAATCACTAACACATGTATTCCCCCCATACACTTGTGAGGCTCATTTACTCCGGGACCAACAAGTGGTATCAGAGCAGTGGTTCATCTGACCACTTGCTTTGGTAGCTATAAGTCTTGTTACTAAGAGACTTTGGTGGTCTACTGAATATATCTTACTGTTGAGATCTTACAAGGCTCATTCATCATGCCTTCTAAGAAACTACCCATGTTCTCAGTTGAGAACTATGATCTATGGAGACTAAGAATGCAGGCACATCTGTACTCTAAACTGTTGGGAAAAATGGGGTGCCCGGATCTATTCGAGGTGATTATTTAAATACATATTTAAATTCAACAGTTAATTACTAGCACGAATTAATCCTAAATTAATTCAACATAATAATAAACAACATGTGTACACATAATTCACGTAAATCCTAAACATGCGGAACTAGGAGTTACGAAATTACTAACCTCTTGAAGAATCAAACCGATGAATCAACCCAAGAGCCTTCCCAAATATATCCCCAAAGTCCACGAACGCTATCCGGTGGGAAGCTTTCAACGAATGATTTTAATGGGAGAGAAATTAAATATTTTGCTACCACCTTTGTGGATTTCTAATATTTCCAACACATGGAATTGCACTTGGGAATGAAGAGCTCATCCCCTATAAAATAGGGAGGAGGGGTGGCGGTTTTTAGGGTTAAAAAATTAGGAAGAAAATCTTTTGTTGGTCTCCAAGAAATCTTGAATATATCTCCTATATTCTTTTCTCCTTAATTAAATTTTCCATAAAAATCTCTTTCCCCTCTTCTACCTAATTTTCATAAATTACACTAATAAAGGAGTCAAGATTTGACTTCTTGAATTTATGGGATAATTATGTATTCCTACAATAATTATCTCTTTTCATAAAATATCTACAAGAAAATCAAGACAATCTTTTCTTCCTTTAATAGATAAAGTTTTTGAGAATTTCAACTGGAAATATAGCAAGAATATTTTCTTCTCTCTCTCATTAATTGGACTTTATTTTGGGCTATTTGGGGGGCCTTTAGGAGAATTAAGATTGGACCTCCAATGAACTATGAAACTATAATATTTTGGGCCAAATATTATTCAAGTCCATTAATATTAATTTACTCCACTATAAAATTAATATTGAACTATCCATCTTAACCCATATTACGATTTCACATATAACATGGCTCCCGGTCATTATTTCCCGCGTTTAAAATTATCTTAGTCCATTAATTAATTAAGCCACTGAATAAGCTTTATATTAATTAATATCTTTGTCCTTGAGTAAAGACTCAACATTATTATCCATGCCGAAATAAATTTCCACTTGCAAGATTTGGCATGATAAAGGATATGAGCCCACCAAGGGACAAATCAAGCAAGACGATTTTGCACCCGATTCTCCATATTAAATGTCGAAATCGTCATGTAATTAATAATATTGCCCAAGATATAAGGTATCGAATCGCATTGACTCTCTTCCTTCATAAGTCAAAGCAATAGTTATTAATTTCACACGATCCTATTTAAGGATGGAGATTAAAAACAACGCACCACCGAGGTCTAATTCTTGTATATTCAAGACCAAAAATTTGTCCTCCTGTGGAGTCCTCATTCAACGCACCTAAAAATGCGCTTAGTGTGATCCCTTGGTCAAGACAGCCAATCTGGGTCTCACACTTCAACCGCTTCATGATGGTTCGCTTCATTTCCATCTGGGTTTGTGAATTTGTACTTAAATTACGAGGGTCGTTTAATTTGATCTTCAAAGATCGGGTATCACCAAATTAACTACAACGTAATATGTACTGTCTTATTGAACGGGTTTGTAATAAACATATATAACATTCATTCATATTTAATGCAACAATGATTAAATAATTTATTTCAGTAAATAAATAAGAAACTTCAGTTTGGTTATACAAAGTAAAAGCATACTTTTCAAGATAACCCCAACAATCTCCCCACTTATACTCAAAGTCCGCTTTTAAATATACTACAACATGTCTCGTGGTTCTATGTGACATCTAATGTCACCCTACACCTAACCTAATAATATTTCTCCCACTTATACTCAAAGCAGATTGGCAACATCCTTGACACCCATTCCTTCCACATGTCTCTCGAATGTACTCAGAGGCAGACCCTTTGTGAATGTACCAAAAATACCAATGCAGTTCCATCACGCTTTTTATAGACACAACTCTCAAATTCGTTTTGATCGAATCCGTAGGATTTTATAACTTGATCAAAACATCGATTCCAAGCTCGGGATGCTTGCTTCAAATCCATAAATGGACTTCCCCGAGCTTGCAAAACCAGATGTTCTTGCCTTTTTTCAATGAAGCCTTGGGTTGTTACATATAGATTACTTCATCAAGATTTCCATTAAGGAAAGTCATCTTGACGCCTATTTGCCGATCTCAAAATCTAGATGCTGCAAAGAATCAACAAGAGAATGCGGATGGACTTGAGCATGGCTACGGACGAAAAGGTTTCCTCATAATCGATCCCTTCTTTCTGAGTGTACCTTTCGCCACAAGTCTTCTTTGAAGGTTTCAACCCTTCCGTCTGGTCCCTTTTTTCTCTTGTATACCCACTTTACCCCATCAAGTGGTTCGACTAGCTCCCACACCTTGTTGTGATCCATTGAACCCATCTCGTCTTCCATTGCTATTTGCCAAGATTGAGCATCTTTGTCTTGGATCGCCTCGTTGTAGGACCACAGATCTGATTCTTCTGCGGAGATCAAGTCCGAAGACTCTCCGATCCCCAAGAATCTCTCGGGTTATCTGATAACCCTCCCACTACGACGAGGTTCCGGTTGTGTAGGCGTGACATTTGGTATGTCATTTTGGACAGTTGGCAATGGAGTCGGCCCCCTAAGTTATTCTAAGGTAATTTCACTTCTAGGATTTAGATTGTTCATATAGTCTTCTTCCAAAAATCTAAAGTGAGTGCTGATTACCACCTTTTGATCTTCGGAACCATAGAACATGCATCCTTTAGTTCCTTCGGGGTACCCTATGAACATCCTTAATTCTGAACGTGCATCCAATTTACCGGCTTCCTTGTCTAGCACGTATGTCGGACACCCCAAGATCCTGATGTGTCTGAAACTGGGCTTGCGCCCCGTCCACAATTCTCCCGGGGTTTTAGGTACCGATTTGGATGGCACTAAGTTCGAAATATAAGTCGTTGTTTCTAATCGTAACCCCGAATCGATTTTTTGTAAATCCGCATAACTCATCATTGACCTTACCATTTCTAAAAGCGTATTATTCCTTCGCTTACGCAACCCCATTTTGTTGAGGGGTACATGGTGCGATCAATCGGATCTGATCCCCACTTCCGATAGGTAGTTCGAGAAATTCATCGCTGAGGTATTCGCCTCCACGATCAGATCGTAGAAACTTGATACTTTTTCCTTTATGATTCTCTTCTTGAGCCTTAAATTCTTTGAATTTATCAAAGGTCTCGGATTTATGCTTCATTAGAAAAATGTATCCGTAGCGTGAGTAATCATCGATAAAAGTAACGAAATACTCGTAGCCACCTCTAGCTTTGATTTGCATTGGACCACACACATCGGTGTGAACGATTTCTAACACTTCTTTAGCTCTAAGCCCTTGGCTCCAATGCCCTCTTGGTCATTTTACCTTCCAAGCACGATTCGCAAGCCCAAGTGGCTCAATTTGGAGAGACCCCAAAGAACCATCTTTCACCAACCTTTGAGTCCTTTTTCAAGGGTTAATATGACCTAATCTTAGGTGCCAAACAAGTATCTCGCTCACGCGGCACGCTTTGCCTCGTTTACAAGAAATAGTAGATGTGTTATAGGATGCATTTTGTGAGTGATGTGCACTGTTAATAATATAGTGATTGTTCCTCAAAGTTCCACGACAGATAATCACATCGTTACAAAAAACAGTAACATCTTTATTAAAATGAACAGAATATCCATCGATAAACAGTTTAGAAATAGAAATAAGGTTTTTCCAAAAAACAGGAACAAAAAGAACATCTCTTAAAATTAACGTCTTGTCTCCAAAAGGACAGGTGCACTTCTCCCATTGCTTTAGCTGCCACTCTCTTAGCATCGCCTAGCGTGATGAGGATCTCACTCTCACTTAGTCGCCGGGTTTGCTTGAAACCCTGCAATGTGAAACATACATGATCAGTGGATCCCGTTTCCAATACTGTTGGGAAATTTAGAGTTTTGATGAAAGTTCTAAAACACATGTAATAGGACCAGTCAGACCTGTTAGCTGACTGATGTTTTTATTACCATTTATGGAATACCAGTTGATAATTATTGTATAGAACAACTGATGTAGAAGATAGGTCACATATTGAGGGGGAACCTCAATATGTATAGGTCAGATCTGAAGATCTAAAGAACAACTGATATCCGACAGGCCAGAAGGCAAGAGAAGGACAGAAGATCAGATTGATCTGATAAAGTCAGATATCTCACCAAGTCATGAAGCTCAAAATCGTAAGACTTGAAGATCGATGACTTCCAAAGATCGCACTGTAAGACCTACATCAGCCGAAGTTTGCTAGTTGAAGCTAAGACAACCGCACCGTAAGACTTATCAGTAGATCGATCGGTTTTGATCGATCAAAGTCACCACCAGTGAAAAATCGATGTTTCACCAAATCATACGACGATGATCCGAACAAGAAGAATGTCAAGCTTAGTTGGTAGAACAACACCGGTGTGCTTCAAACCAATAAGAACAAGACACGATGATCGGAGCCGACAATTACGGATTTGGTGCTACTTTCTAATGGCTATAAAAGACACTATTCACGCTTTTCGCCATACCGCTCTCAAGACGCCACATCAATCCTCGCAAGTCTACCAAATATAGCCCTAAATTCAAATGCTTTCCAACGGCTCTTTGATTTCGATGTCTATATATATGGGATTACACTTCAGAGTGAAGACACGGAAACTATCAAGAAGCTCAAGCTATAATCAGATTTCCGCACGAAGAACACGAACTTGAAGATTATTTTCTAAGTGTTCATCCCATAAGTTCTTAGCACGTAAATATTTTCATCTAGTCGATAGGCTACTTAAAAACTAGAAAAGATTTCAAAGTTGGAACTAAAAACAATCTTACCCAAACCCAAAGTTAGGTTAAGTTGTTTAGCAAGATTTCGCATCAGGGTTTCTAGTTCGATTTCGGATCGGTTGAGGAGAACTCTTTAAATATCATTGGTGTACTTGTGGTTGACTAACACAAAAATCTAAGTCCAGTTGGTTTAGTTGGTGCCCCTTGTGATAGGGAAGAGTGGACGTAGGACTGGTTTGTCCGAACCACTATAAATCTTGTGTGCACTTACCTGCTTTGATTAACTGCTTTTACACAATCGCATATAACCTATTTAAAGTCGCATACATATTCTAAGTTAAGATCAGCTAAGCACCAAGCTTCCGATCCGATCAAGTTTGACACTTTAGTCAATCGTTGAAAGACCGACTTTGGAATCTAATTTATTAAAACCGGTTTTTCACACGGGTAAAACTTAGCTTCCGCACAATCGCTTAAACCGATAGATACCGAATCGACCGCCTTCAGCGATTAGTAAGTTAGATATCACCAAACCGATTCACTTTGCACTCGATCAAAGTAATCGCCATCACACCCGACCAAGACAAAAAGTTTTCGTAAGTCTATTCACCCTCCCCTCTAGACTTACGCCTCACAAACCCCGCTTCGACCTACAAGTGGTATCAAAGCAAAGGGTTCTACATACCACCGGGCTTTGAGTATCATCGATTCTTGAGGAAGAATCTTTGTGGTCATTTGAATGATCTTGAAAAACCGCTTTTAAAACTCATTCGCTTTTTCCAAAATCACTCAAAGATGGATAATACCTCGGTATGTATCATGATTTGTCAAGTTCTCAATTGATGAGTATGCAGATTGGGCCATTTATATGTGCAACCATCTAGGTTCGATAAGCGCGTAAATGATGGAAGTCATTGAAAGAGGACCCATCATTATATATCACGACAACCCCGCAGCTTGGAGGAGATCCAAACTTTGCCACGGGAAGTCTTGTGCGAAAAAGCCCAAATTTTCGATGGATGCAGAGGAAAGAAAGTCAGATACTCTAGATACAATCGCCAGCATATAATCATGAAGACGATGGATAAAGTCACCAAGGAGAAGATAAAATATCTCAAAATCAAGAAAAGCAATGTGGGATACTCTAAATGAGATATGCGAAGGAAATGATCAGATCAAAGACAAATGCCTTCAAGTTTAACCGGTGAAGTTCAAAAAATCAAGATGCTACCCAACGAGACCATCAACGAACTCGATGGAAGGATTACTATGTCAAGAATAAGCTACGAGAACTTGGTAGAGATGTCGACAAAAGATATCAACTACAAGATCTTAAGATCTCTCACCAAGAAATGGGACATGAAAGTCACGTGAATCAAGGATTGCCAAGACATTTCAAAGATGAAGCCGAGTAGCTTGTTCCTAAGCCTTAAAGCTCACGAGTTTGACTTAATCGAAAGAGGACAAGCAGATGAAGACGAGACGTCTCACCGAAGCCTCAACGCCTAAATCGATTCGTTTTAAAGTAACCAAAGAAGCAGATCGAAGGCCAATCAACTCAAGGAAACATAATAAGTCGCGTAACAGACGCTTCGCTTTCCGAAAACTTGAAAAATCAAATATTCAACTTGGTAAGTATCAAGATTCTATAAAGATTATCAACATAAACGAGGAAGAGATAGGAGATCGCCTAATGATCTCCGGAAGAACCAGATCCGATGATCAAGAGATCACAGAGAAGAAAAAGAAAAGAGATAATCTGGACCGATGAGAGAAGAGATAACAGATCCGGCAGAAGGAGTTCAGACACTATCGAAAAGGGAAGTCACCGATAGATCCTATGATTTTAATGACTCACCGAAGAAAAGGTTCCGTGGATCAAGGAGCGTGTTTCAATCGCGGAGAAACCAGTCACTACAAATAAGAAGATTGCCTGCACTGACGCCAAAAGAAAGGGAAGAAAAGCAAAATGTAAGAGAGCAACGTTATAGGGACAAAAAAACCATGGTCGCCGACACATCCGGAATTGATGATTCCTATCGCCCTCCGAGGATTCTCGGGTACTCATCTCAGAGAAGATTTACCCGATAAGCAAAGGCTTATTGACTTCTATGAGAATGAAGATCGATATTCTCTTCAGATGACGATGAAATCGCACGATGGCCAAGGAGGACCAATCGAGGTAACCTCCAAACCTTTCTCGCTTTTGTTCGCTTTCACACCTGCTATTATTAGCACACCTTTGGAGAGAGATGACCACCAAAATCTACTCGAGCAATTGCTTGATGATCTCTCCAATGCAAGAGACACTTATGCTATAGTGGAAGCCGAGAATGACAAGCTAAGGATAAAAAATAATCACTTTTGTTAAAGAGAACGATCTCAAAGAAAGCTATCAATCGAATCTGCTGAAACCGCCGAAGGTAAATCGAGGAACTTAACATTCTCGAAAGTTAAATCTTCGATCGAGAGAAGCAGATCAAAGATCGCCTAGCAATCAACAAACAACAAAGTTTCGATGACTTCAAAATCCTTCAAGCTAAATTTGATGAGCTATTCCGACTACATGAGAGTCTAAAATCTTCCGAGGATAGTTTGATGCAAAGAAAATAGAGGTTTTCACAAAATCATCTAAAACCGCTCAAGATATGAACGCCTATTTTCGAACAACGACTAACAAGAAGGGACTTGGGTATGAGAACCCTTCCACATCCTCAAAAAGCCCCGCTTGATTCACTTCAAAAAGGTGTAATCAAACGAAGTTTCGAACAAAGACACACTAAAAGCTAAACTTGTATCTCGTAAGGAAAAAGACCTGATTGAGCAAGTAAAGGCAAAGCCTAATCGGGAAATGAAAATGGACCCTAATCGGTAAAGCATCACCGAGAATCAACAGAAGAACCCCAGTTCTTCGAAGAGACCTCAACTCGATCAACAGATTAGGTATCGAAAAAGACAACCCAGAAAAGGGAAGTCTAATCTGAGACCCAATCAAGGTCACCGCCGAATAAGCAAGCTATAGGTAAACCGCAAAAACCACCTATGCCAAAAAAGATATGAATCTTTTGATGGTAGCAAAATGACTACCCCTATAATCGTAAAACCTAGGGTCACTGCACTGAGCCAATAATCGATGAAAAGAAGACAAACAAAAAGATAAATCCCAAGTCTTCTAAGTCACCCAAGGTTCACACTAATAATCATACTAATCGAAAGATGTAAAGAGACGATGATTATGTTGATAGGTATGGGAGACAAATCAGGCCTTCTGATCTAAATGATCTCAATAGAAGTGCCCTGTTTGTATGGATCCCCAAAACCAACCCTAACCCCTTAGGACCCAATCCAAAAGGGGTACCTAAAGCCTGATTTGTTGCGTGTTCATGTGGGGTCGCTAACAAAAAGGTGGTGTGTAGAACTATCCGGTACATCGATAGTGGATGCTCAAGGCACATGATCGAAGCAAACATCTCCTTAGCTCCTACATAGAACAAAAGGGCCCGCGTGTACTCTTCGGTGATGATAACTTTGGTTTTACCAAAGGATTCAGAACCTTAGAGAATGATGATGTACAGGTCACTGGAGTCTCATATGTCGAAGGTCTAAAGCATAACCTATTATCGGTTTCACAATTTCGCGACAATCTGATTCAAGTGTTGAGTTCTCGATCGATCAATGCACTATCAAAAATCGAGCCACTCAACAGATTTTGCTAACTGGTTCAAGGAAAGGGACGATCTACACAGCAGATTGGAACAATTACCCAAGAAATGCATGCCTGATTGTTAAGAGTTCCAAAAGTAGCAGTTGGCTCTGGCACAAAAGAATGAGCCATCTGAACTTTAAAACTCTTAATAAGATAGCAAGGATGTCTTTAGTGGAAGGACTTCCGAATGAAGTATTTTCTAAGGATCGGACACGGTCGCATGTCGGAAGGAAAACAGTCAAAGCTTCATTCAAGGAATCCTCGACCCAAGATCCAAAGAGTAGTATTGCAATGCCTATATGGATCTATTTGGACCCGGCTTAAACCAAATCAACCTCGTGACGACGAAATATACTCGTAATCGTGGATGACTATTCCAAGTTTACCTGGGTTATATTCTTACATAAGAAGAATGAGACGACAACAAAGATACCCGAGCTGCTAAAGAGATTATAAAATGAAAAGGGTGTTAGTGTAGTAAAAATCGACGATAAAGGTACGAGAATTTTCAACTCTTTTATTACCGATTTTTGCTCTAAGTTTGGTATACAAAGATGAGACATCACCGCAAGAACGCCCAAATGTAATGGGAGTAGCGAATCGGAGAAAACAACACACTCAAAGAAGCTCTCGCCGCACGATGTTAAAATAACATGCAATACCAAGCCGCTTCGGCGTAAGCTATCAACATCGCATGCCATACTCGTAATGTATGTCTTCCGACTAAGGCTCACTACAAAACACCCTATGAACTGTGGAAGGGCGTAAAACCTCGTGTTTCTTACTTCCATGTTTTGGGTGTAAGTGTTTCATACACAACAATGGGAAGAGTCATTGAAGACTTTTGAGGCCAAGTCGATGAGGGTATATTCTTAGGATATTCCCTCATCTAGCAAGGCTTTTCAGGGTTTACAACAAAGTAACCTAGTTGTGGAAGAAACACCCCATGTAGTCTTTTGATGAAACATCTTATGAACAAGAGAAATCATATAACAAGAAGTACCAGATCAACCAAGACTGATGCTCGTAAAATGGATCACCTAACGATCAAAGAAAAAAGGATCGAGACTCGTAATAAAGATACATTCCAGATCTAGCTGATTCACCAGTCAATCGATCCTAAGGTACGTAAAAACCGCCGATGAAGAAGTTCGGTACAACCGAGATAGTATCAATCGAACCATCCGTTCGTGGGAACACCGAAGTTCCCACGAACGTACATCAACACATGATGAGTCCAACATCACCGAGACATGTTCTTATCAAGTGGATCATAACTCAAGACCACTCCCAATCGCTAGTAATGAACTACTATCAGAAATGGATGATGTACTCCAAACCGACGCAAATCAGAACAGAAGGACCTGGATAACCAGTCATCCAATTGATCTGATCATCGGAGACCCATCTGATAGAGTTAAAACTAGACATCGACAGGAAAGTGCCATGTATTGTTCTTGTTATCCGCCTATGAAGGAACCAACAACAATCGAGGAAGCTCTACAGACGCAAGTCGGATTCTAGCCAAATGAGAGGAGCTAGAACAGTTCGAGAGAAATCAAGTTTGGGAACTGGTGGAGAGACCAACTCATCAAGACGTAATTGGCACAAAGTGGGTTTTCAAGAACAAGAGAGATGAGAAAAATGTCATAACCAAGAATAAGGCAAGACTTGTTGCTAAGGGCTATTCACAATCAGAAGGAATTGATTATGATGAGACCTTTGCACCAGTCGCTCGTCTAGAAGCCATTCGGCTGTTTCTGGCATATGCTTCCCACAAAGGGTTCACAGTGTATCAGATGGACGTAAAGAGTGCATTCTTAAATGGGGTACTAGCAGAGGAAGTTTATGTCGAACAACCTCCAGTCTTTGAAAAGGGCAACCAAGTGTACCGTTTAAGAAAAGCTCTTTATGGCCTGAAACAAGCTCCTCGAGCTTGGTATGATACACTCTCTCAGTTCTTGATAAACAGTGGTTTCACTAAAGGAATAGTGGATAGAACCTTATTCAGAATAGAAGATGGAGAAGATATTCCGATGGTTCGGATATGTGGGCGACATCATCTTCGATCTCCCAACAAGAGTCTATGTGAAAGATTCAAAGAAGTCGATGCAAGGAAGTTCGAGATGTCCATGATGGGTCGATGAGTTACTTTTCGGGTCTACAAGTGAAACAAAGTACAGAAGGGATATTCATCTACCAAGCAAAGTACACTAGGAGTTTATTGGCTAAGTTTGGAGTTCAAAACTGTAAGGAAGCCAGAATTCCTATGTTGATTGGATTCAAGATGGATCCAGATGAGGATGGTCGAAAAACCAATCGAAAAGAATATAGGGCTCTCATTGATCTCTACTATACCGATTGCCAAAAGACCGGATATCACTTTTTTGCAAAGGTGTATGTGCGGTTTTCGTGCAAATCCAATGCAAAGCCACCTAGAACCAAATAATCAGATTCTTAAGTATCCAAGGGACAAGAAACCTTGGTTTATTTTACCCATCAGATGATAATCTAGAGCTTAGTGGGTATTCTGATTCTGATTATGGAGGTTGCAAGATTGACAGAAAGTCAACCTCAGGAACATGTCGGTTTTTTAAGAAACCGATCTCGTGGTTTTCAAAAAGAAGGACATCGGCCATACATCTACTAATCGGGCGTAATATTTGGCTGAGGAAGTCAAGGCTTCCCAAATCGCTTCCGCTTAGTCGGCGAATGAGGGGATTATAACATTGTAGCTAAGAATGTACCTATATTCTGTGACAGTAATAGTGCTATTGCAATCACTCAGAATCTTGTTCTACATACAAGATGCAAGCATGTGGATGTCAGACACCATTTTATAAGAGATCATGTTGAAAAGAAGAATATCAGAATGGAAAAGATTCATACTGATATACGAAAAAAGTCGATATTCTAACCAAGCCACTAGCTGAGATCAGATTCAGAGAATTATGCAATGAGCTAGGGCTTCTGGATCTTGGAGAAAAAGCACCTAAAATGCTTGATGGATTGATCTCCAGAACCAGCTGGTTAAGAGACTAACCAGGTTAAGAGGAATCAGTTGAGTTTGGTATCTCAATCGATCGTAAGATCACCAAGGAACCGATATGAGAAAGTAATCGATCGATTTACTTGGATTATCGACATTAAAGGAACTCATCAGATTAAAGGAACCGATCGATTAAAGGATTATCCGATTAAATCAGTTTGGTTATTTCATTCTTTATAAGTCGATTAAGCTGATATTCAACAAGCAAGATTCACAAGATTAAAGCTTACATCGCATAAGAAAACAGGAAAATTACACAACAATGGAATAATAGAAATTTTCATTGATAAAGACCCGAAGGTCAGATTTACATTACAAGTTCAAGTACAAAAGGACCCGGAGGTCAGTACATAAGCCATAAACCCTAAACGTAACCCTAGAAGAGGGGGAGAGTGAGATTTTAAGATCTGATGCTCCCATTTTCCCCCACTTAACAAGGCTTTGAAATAATCCTAAAAGCCACCCTCAGAGCTTCGGAGTTAGGAGCGAGAGCGGCATTGAAAGGATTTCTAAGCCAAGAGCCCTTAGACCTGAAATCAATTGGCTCTCCAGCTGTTAAATGGGACACAAGTGCCAAGAAAGTGATGCAAAGATCATATGGGCACATGTGTCACATGAAAAAATAGAGTTGATATAATGAAGATCACCGTTGTCCCGATCAAGATCAGATATCAAACTCATGTTTTTTATATCGATCGAGTCTATTGATGCTAATTCCGCATTATCTCGATAGACACACAAGGTGCATACGGTTAGGAGAAGTGTCTTCTCGATTCATGATAGCAGATCCGCCGCCTTGGTGGTAGAGAAGCTTTGCAACAATTGTATGTGTAATTTTTGATGACGACGAAAACAGTAATAAGGGACACACAGGGTTGATTTGAGAAGCTGAAATCATTGAAAAAGGGGTAAAGGTGTTTGCGGAAGTTTCAATTTTAAATAAGGGTTCACCGTAATGCATGATTTTACAAAGAAGATAAGTATGGTGAATGGATTATGTTGTGTAAAACATTGGTCCAATTTATAGAGGCCAAGCAAGGGTGAAAATGCAAATTTGATTTCTCAAAGCCTTTTAGAGAAATCAGATCACAAGGACAAATGTAGGAAACACGCGATCGATAATTGATAAATTTATGGTGATTTGACATTACGGCATATCCGACTACTATTACACATGTCAAATCGTGCCGACTTAGGGAATCGAGACTACTATTCAATTCTTCAAGAACTAAGTTTTGGCGGAACACTTATCCCAAGAATTGGCTTGGTCCGAGTAGAATCCAGATTAGGTCAACTAAAAATCATTAGATAAGAGATCGATCGATGATGAGAAGATCGATTGAGTATGATACCTCAACAAATCGATATATCACCAATAAGAAATCAGAAATAACAGTTGAAGGGGGAACTTCAACTGACCGAGGAGGATCAGAAAAGGAAAATCAAACACAAAGTGAAGCGGATCGGGTTGAAAAGGACAAATTGGGAAATTATAAGATTAAAGTAAAAACTAAGATCAACAAGTGGAATCAACATCTACGAGTGGCATTGATCGACATAATATCACCAACCAGATACGCATTTCTATTTCCTTGTTTATTGCTTACTTATCTGATTTTATCTGATAATATTTGCCTTACTGTACACACTACTTTTGTGACGTATTTCCTGCAAAATATTTAATGCGGACGTGGGGTACTTGTATTAATTGCCACAAAATGTGCTTTTAAATCCAAAAGGCAATCGTACGTGCTTTTCCTGACCACACGATCAAAACCGCTCAATCTGGATCATTTAACCTTTTCAAACGGTTGATCTTCTAATCTCGTTTTCCCTCCTCCACCCTATAAGTTTCATCAAAACCCTACCAGAGTTTTCTTCTTCTCAAAATTCTTGCGATTTATTCTCTGAAAACTCAAAATCACTTTCTGTGATTCAAAGTGTTTTTCTTGCGATTCAAACTTATCTTTCCGAAAAACAGAATCTGGTAATTTCTGGTTATTTGATGAATTTCTTTTCTAAAATCCTTTGATCACATAGATTATGTCTATATATGTTATCCTGCGATATGCCTTATCTTTTCTTGATATCCGTATGTGTTTATCGATTACTAGGCCTGAGAATAGGTCTGATAATCAATATATGATATCGTTATGATTATGAACAATTTTAATCGAGTCTATCTTGTTGTAGATGGCCACTCACGGTATGGGAA
Organism: Stenogyne calaminthoides; assembly: GCA_037126765.1. NCBI lineage: Eukaryota > Viridiplantae > Streptophyta > Magnoliopsida > Lamiales > Lamiaceae > Stenogyne > Stenogyne calaminthoides. The sequence continues at coordinate 6,821,320 of JBBCBC010000024.1, read as the reverse complement.
AAATCATGTGCAACTATGCGGATCTTGCAACAAAAATTGTCGATGACAAATTTGTACAGTTTGGTGTTACGCGGGATCCAGAATCCATGGAAGTTGAACAAATTCTAAAGAAAGGAGGTCTTGAAAAATATTGTCTTCGCTCAACGCAATCCGTAATGCAAAGATGAAGCACCGAATTTTCTTCAGAAATTTGAAGGTGGATACGACAATCCTCGAGATGAACCGATTTCTTTTCTTATCGGAGAGGAGATCGGGATCGTCGAATCTTGACATAACCCGTCTGTTCAGCTTGCCAAAAGGAAGAATCTCGCCTGCTCACTACAGGGAGAATGAAGATGAGCTGATCAGAAATGAACTCTTCAGAGAGGCTGACAAACATCATACCGCAGTTTTTGTCGACCTATCTTAAAAGGAAATACCGATCGTTGTTTGACATATCACCAAAAACAATCATGGGTATTTCATTCACCCGATGCTCTAACATCCGTAAATTGTACAAAGATGGTCAGCGATAATCGATGAAGCCAAGAATATCAATTGGCATGGCTTCCTCAAGGCCATTCTCGCTCCAAGAACATGAAAAATTTGGAGTTAATGAACGAGGCGTGTCTATCTCGAAGAAGAGGATCAAAGAATCTCAACAAGGTTGCGCTTATTCGAAAAGACAAAATGCCAAATGCCGAATGGGATCGAGAATGGACTTGAAGTCCTACAAGGCCTTCCTCACAACCACTTCAAATATATATGGGCCACACGATGATGATATCGCGCCCACCCTCCAAAGGTGAAGAAAGGAAAAACCAAAGAGGCACCGCGCCTACACCAGATGCTCCCCAAAAGAAGAAGAGAAAACGGTGAAGGCTCGCGAGAAGAGGGCCAAGAAGGCAAAACAGCCTCCATGACTTATTTACGAAGACGAGTCGATGAAGAAGGAGTGCCGTGAGCAACCTTGATGAGCCACGAGAATCACCAAAAATCGACAGTAAAGGCTTCTCAAGTTGAGAGCTCGCCAGAACATTCTGAGGAAAGAGCAAGAGATTTAACGATCTCCTTCTCAATCTCGAGCTGATTCACCGCCGACTTCCGTCATCGAGCATATTTCTCCTTCTTTCCACTTTCTCAACTTCCCGATACCATTCATCGAACTGAAAAGATCACCGGGCCGCAGAGCCGACGTAATTGTTTTCGACAAACAGACCCTCTCGCAGTTCAACCAATCAAACTTCCGCCTACTCGCAGACACCACCGAACCCTCTACATCTCATCAACCGAATCGTCGATCCAACAAATAATTCTCGAGTCCAGATCATCCAAGACCATCACCGAAAATGGTCGAATGCAAATTGAACGAGATATTGATAAGATGTATCCAGAGTCTGTAGCCCATCCTCGTTATTAGAGAGGAAGTTATGGAGATCCTCACCGAAAGATCTCCTAAAAAAGAGATTCTCGATTTTATGATGATTATAGAAACGGATGGGAGGTGCCGATGAATTCGCAGATTTTGATTTCAATATGAAGAAATCTGCTCAAGTAGATCACCACCGAGCCGATAATCTTCTTTGAATCAATCAAAGCTCGATCCACAGGAAGTCAAGTTAATCGAACAAGGTGAACTAGAGCTCGAAACAAGGTGAATCGAGCTCTTTGAAGAAGCTCTCAAGCCGTATGTTCCTATGAAGGATGTGGGAGCTAGATGATAGTGGAACTGGTGCCGCAGCTTCATGACCAACCACGGAGGGCGCAAACAACCGAAAGAGATCGGTGACGCAAAAACATTCCTACAACTCACATCACCCGATCAACTTCGCGAGATCGATCATGTTTCAAAGATCTCCGAAAAGAAGAAGTTGAGGAGTGTTGGCTAATCAACTTAGCAACACAATAATCGATCAAAGGCGATTGGCCTCAAAGAAATAACGGATCAATGGGAATTGCTATTTCCCGATTGAGGCAATCAAAGATCGATTCTCTCAAACCGTGACCAACCTTATTCTTTGAGTTTAAAAAAGTCAGTTGATGACAAGCTAGTTCAGGTTGATCAACAACAAGTTTCTTTTCTGATGCTCACTGAAAAGCTAGAAATGACTGAAGAGAAACTTGACAAACTAATTCTTACCCTCTATACTGCCGTGGAATCTGTCAAGACTGAGTTGATCTCGAAGATTCAAAGTCTAACTGCTCAAGCTCAATGTTTATCTGTTGAAGATCTCACCAAGGCGATATCAGTCAGCTTTGGATCTCTGACTTCCCACCTCACTGCTCTTTTTGATCAAACCAAAAAGGGGGAAGGACAGATTGAGAAACCAACTGACACTATCAGAACAACAGAAGACCTGATTCAGACAGTTGAATCCAATGGACAAAGACTAGACCATTTGGATCTTTTTGCTAACGAAATTTCTGAAAAGATGAAAAAGTCAAAGGCAAGAAAGGTAGCTGCGGGTGCTGGGACATCACAACTTGTACCAGTCACTCAAACTAAGAAAGTCACAAGAAGCACAACTAGCCAAATTCAAAATGATAAGAAATCGGGCCGAGAAAACGCCCAAAGAGAAGATTGTTGAAGAAGCCCGGCAAGTGAAGAAGAAAGAAGGGCAGAAAAATTGGCAGAGGCAGAAGATCTGAAGAAGAAATACAGATCGAGGGCAAAGAAAGGAAAAGTTGGAAAATCTGGACCAGAACCTCAGCTGCCAGCAAGAGTTGATGATATCATTCCAAAAACTGCTGCACACGCTGATAGGTTTGAGGAATGGAATAAGATCAGAAGTGAATGGCTTCTGGATGCTTTTGTTCTAGATCTTGTTCCACAAGAAGAATCTCCTGATGCAGAATACCTCAACTGGTTGGAAAACAAATATCCAGATTTTATGAAGTATCTGGAAAATGAGGCCAAAATAATCAATGTAAAAATATCTCGCCAAGAGTATGATGTGTTGGATTACTCGAAGAAGGCAGACGACTCATTTGACAGACTGGCATTTCAGAGGTTCTATTTTGACATCCTGAGCAAAGCGCGCATAACTGATCCTCAGCAGATCAACGATGTCAAATGGAAACTATACCGGATTTTCAACATCCCTCAAGATCAAAGAGAAATACCAGAAGGATACAAGCCAAGAGACTGAAGAATCAAAAGACTTCTCAGGATCAGCTGTTTTTAAATTCAAACTTTTCTGATGTAATATGTAATCGATAAATCTAATGAAAGAAAAGTTTATTTTCTGATCCTAAGACAAAATCTCATTGTCTTCTGATTATGTGCTCTTTACTGTTCTATATTTATCAACTGTGATTGGTTTCTCAAGTGTTTTGGTTTCATCAAAAAGGAGGAAATTGTTGGGAAATTTAGAGTTTTGATGAAAGTTCTAAAACACATGTAATAGGACCAAATGTACTTTGTTTGATCGATGTTTTTATTACCGCTTTATAGAATACCGGTTGATAATTATCAGATAGAACAACCGATGTAGAAGATAGGTCACATATTGAGGGGAACCTCAATATGTATAGGTCGAATCCAAGATCTAAAGAACAACCGATATCCGAAGTGCCGTAAGGCAAGAGAAGGACAAGATCGATTGATCGATAAAGTCGATATCTCACCAAGTCATGAAGCTCAAAATCGAAGACTTGAAGATCGATGACTTCCAAGATCGCACCGTAAGACCTACATCACCGAGTCCGCTAGTTGAAGCTAAGACAATCGCACCAAGACTCTATCGTAGATCGATCGGTTTTTTTCGATCGGATCACCACCAGAAAAATCGATGTTTCACCAAATCATACGACGATGATCTGAACAAGAAGAATGTCAAGCTTAGTTGGTAGAACAACACTGAAAAGTGCTTCTGTTAACCAATAAGAACAAGACACGTATGATCGGAGCCGACAAATTACGGATTTGGTCTTCTTTCTAACTTGGCTATAAAAGACACTATTCACGCTTTTCGGCCATGCCGCCTCAAGACGCCACATAAATCCTGCAAGTCTACCAAATATAGCCCGAAATTGATTGCTTCCAACGGCTCTTTGATTTCGAGGTCTATATATATGGGATTACACTTCAGAGTGAAGACACGGAAACTATCAAGAAGCTCAAGCTATAATCAGATTTCCGCACGAAGAACACGAACTTGAAGATTATTTTCTAAGTGTTCATCCCATAAGTTCTTAGCACAGAAATCTTTTCATCTAAATTGACAGGCTACTTAAAAACTAGAAAATATTTCAAAGTTGAACCAAAACAATCTTACCCAAACCCAAAGTTAGGTTAAGTTGTTTAGCAAGATTTCGCATAGGGTTTCTAGTTCCGATTTTTGGATCGGTTGAAAGGAGAACTCTTTAAATATCTCATTGGTGTCTTGTGTTGGACTAACACAAAAATCTAAGTCCAAATTGGTTTAGTTGGTGCCCTTGTGATAGGGAAGAGTGGACGTAGGATCGGTTTGTCCGAACCCACTATAAATCTTGTGTGCACTTACCGCTTTTGATTAACTGCTTTTACACAATCGCACACAACCTATTTAAAAGTCGCATACATATTCTAAGTTAAGATCACCTAGCACCAAGCTTCTGATCCGATCAAGTTTGACACTTTAGTCAACTGGTTGAAAGACTGACTTTGGAATCTAATTTATTAAAACTGGTTTTTCACACGGGTAAAATTTAGCTTCCACACAATCGCTTAAAACCGATAGATACCGAATCGACCGCCTTTTCAGCGATTAGTAAGTTAGATATCGATCAAACCGATTCACTTGCACTCGATCAAAGTAATCGCCATCACACCCGATCTGCACAAAAAGTTTTCAGAAGTCTATTCACCCCTCCCCTCTAGACTTCTGCCCTCACAAAACCCATTCGGGACCTACAAATACCCACGAGTGGGTAGCATACTCTGCCAAACAAGTTTCAACAACTAGCGAGTGTGAATTACCTTTCTTTCCATTCCTTTTGGAATTGGAACAGGCCCACATCCTATGTCCCTTCTCCCCACATTCCAAACATATCCTCTTGCTTAAACTTTCATCCTTGAAGTTTGAATAGAACTGGTTAATCCTGTTTGTCTCTTCACCGTTCTTACCACCAAATGGCCTAGAACGAGAAGCAGACCTTTTTGCAACCATGTTCACTTTCTTGCGCTCAATGTCCTCTTCAACCAAAGTAACGACTCTTTTGAGATCATCCACAGTAAAATTCATATCTTCCAATAGATATCTTACATAAGGATGATCATAGCTCTTTGGTAGAGTTTTGAGAATGAAATCAATTTTGCTTTTGAAGTCACATTTTTCGCCAAGATGTGCCAATTCTTCAAAGAGGACCATTACCCTAGAAATGTGCTCTCTAGCAGTCATTCCTTCTTCCAACCTCAGCTTGTTCAAATCATGCTTAATGTTTTGAACTGCCATATGGGTTGGATGCGCGAACATCACTTCAAGATTTCTCATAAAGTCTGCAGCTGAGAGAAATCCTTGATGAAGGTGCCTTACAGAATCCGACATTGATGTCAAGATAATGTCCCTTATCAATTCATTCCCTAGCTCCCATTCATTATATTCCATCTCTTCCCATATACCCACATCTTTTGGTTAGTTCTTCGGTTTTGGTTCATTAAGCACCCATTTGTACTGCGTGTGAAGCAAGGAAATTCATAATGTTTCGTTTCCAAACAATACGCTTTTCTCCAAAGGAGAAGGTTGTCTTTCAAGAAATAGAACGAAGGATTAAAAGGTTGCGACATGATGAATCGAAATAAACATATATTTTGTATCAATATCCAGATCAACACAAAATTAAATCACATAATTCGATCACATGATTCATATTAAAATCTCAAAAAAAATATGAACATGCATCAGCCAACATTTCAAAACAGATTTAAATGAGCCTCGTGGGAGGGTCATCATTTAAATCACATTCAAGCAGGTTACAAACAAGAACAGTTACAAACCTTTAATTAAAAAATTAATAGTCGGCTCCCACTTGACCAATATAAAATTGACAGGACTTGAAAGTATGTAAATATCAATTTTATACCTAAGTAATAACCATGATTAAATACGAAATTATTACTTAACTTTGATCGAGCCTCGTTGGGGTCATCGCCGCCACTAATAATAATTCACAATCATCCTTTTGGGAATTTATTCATGTGAAAGCTATCTTTTGATCATCCTGTAGGGGAATTTCTCCAAAAGATTTCACAAATAAATAAATCATGGAGGTCAAAATTAATTTGTGTCAAAACAAATTAATTATCATAACATACTTAGTAATTTTTTGAATTTGAGATTTTTCGTTGAGCAATTCTCATGCAAACACATTTAAACAAATTAAATAAAACACAAGAAAATACTGGTAACAATAAATCAAGCAAAGCATAAAATAAACACATTGGGCACAAATTATCCAACTGCTATGGTTTGATTTTTTGTTTGGCTTGATTTTGAAGAGACGCCGCCTTGAATTTCTCCCACTCGCTCGCTCTTAACAGAACTCCGCCTTGAAATGCCACGCCGGCTCACCGATGCACGATGCGCGTCAAATCCGCCGCCGCTGGCCCGGGAGCCCGTGTTTACGCGCTTAGGGCGAACGACGTCGCCCAGGTGCCATGGTTTTGGCGACATCGGCATGCCTGACCACCCGCCTGGTGCCCTTGGCATTGCCTCCATGCGCTGCTTACACATGTGCGCAAGACTCGTCGTCCGTCGCTTCCTCCGGCTTGGCGTCGCTTAGCTTAGGCCCGTACGCTTAAGGCGTTATTTGTACAGCGTGCCTCACTTGGCATGTTTCGGCGACGACGCCACGCAATGCACGTTTTTCAGATCTGTCTTTAACTCGTCTCCATCTTTGTCTCCGATCAGGTTACAATTTATTTAACGAAAAATAAATACCTTAAATATAGACTAGTCTATTACATTGAACAAATCAAATAGCCTAATCTACTCGTGGATTTTCTCACGAGAAAAACAAATCCGAACGAGTCGAATTAAAAACCATTCATTCATACGCATGAAAGTAAAACACATTAAATACCATGGAAATTGGATACCTGCAAAACAGATCTAGCAATTCTACTATCCAATTTCAATTTAATGTCCAACAATTTAAATAACAATTTAAAAAATCAGAGCTCGAAACCAGAGCTCTGATACCAGTTGTTGGGAAAAACGGGGTGCCCGGATCTATTCGAGGTGATTATTTAAATACATATTTAAATTCAACAGTTAATTACTAGCATGAATTAATCCTAAATTAATTCAACATAATAATAAACAACATGCGTACACATAATTCACGTAAATCCTAAACATGCGGAACTAGGAGTTACGAAATTACTAACCTCTTGAAGAATCAAACGGATGAATCAACCCAAGAGCCTTCCCAAATATATCCCCAAAGTCCACGAATGCTATCCGGTGGGAAGATTTCAACGAACGATTTTAATGGGAGAGAAATTAAATATTTTGCTACCACCTTTGTGGATTTCTAATATTTCCAACACATGGAATTGCACTTGGGAATGAAGAGCTCATCCCCTATAAAATAGGGAGGAGGCGTGGCCGATTTTTAGGGTTAAAAATTAGGAAGAAAATCTTTTCTTGGTCTCCAAGAAATCTTGAATATATCTCCTATATTCTTTTCTCCTTAATTAAATTTTCCATAAAAATCTCTTTCCCCTCTTCTACCTAATTTTCAAAAATTACACTAATAAAGGAGTCAAGATTTGACTTCTTGAATTTATGGGATAATTATGTATTCCTACAATAATTATCTCTTTCCATAAAATATCTACAAGAAAATCAAGACAATCTCTTCTTCTTTTAATAGACAAAGTTTTCGAAAATTTCAACTGGAAATATAGCAATAATATTTTCTTCTCTCTCTCATTAATTGGACTTTATTTTGGGCTATTTGGGGGGCCTTTAGGAGAATTAAGATTGGACCTCCAATGGACTATGAAGCTATAATATTTTGGGCCAAATATTATTCAAGTCCATTAATATTAATTTACTCCACTATAAAATTAATATTGAACTATCCATCTTAACCCATATTACGATTTCAAATATAACATGGCTCCTTGGCCATTATTTCCAAATTTAAGATTATCTTAGTCCATTAATTAATTAAGCCAACGAACAAGCTTTGATTAATTAATATCTTTGTCCTTGGAGTAAAGACAAATTTCAACATTATTATCCATGCCGGGAAATAAATTTCCACTTGCAAGATTTGACATGATAAAGGATATGAGCCCACCAAGGGGACAAATCAAGCAAGACGATACTTGCATGCGATTCTCTCCGATTAAATGTCGAAGAATCGTCATGTAATTAATAATATTGCCCAAGATATAAGGTATCGAATCGCATTGACTCTCTTCCCATCATAAGTCAAAGCAATAGTTATTAATTTCACACGATCCTATTTAAGGGACGAAGATTAAGAAACAACGCACCACTGAGGTCTAATTCTTGTATATTCAGTACCGAAGAATTTGTCCTCCTGTAGGTCCTCATTCAGCGCACCTAAATGCGCTAGTGTGATCCCTTGGTCAAGACATGCCAATCTGGGTCTCACACTTCAACCGTTCATGATGGTTCGTTCATTTCCATCTGGGTTGTGAATTTGTAGTTAGTTACGAGGGCTGTTAATTTGATCTTCAGTGATCGGGTATCACCAAATTAACTACAACGTAATACGTACTGTCTTATTGAACGGGTTTGCAATAAACATATATAACATTCATTCATATTTAATGCAACAGTGATTAAATAATTTATTTCAGTAAATAAATAAGAAACTTCAGTTTGGTTATACAAAGTAAAAGCATACTTTTCAGTATAACCCCAACATAAACATGAGAGAATGTGGAGAGTTGTGTCTCAAGGACCTTTTGAATATAAGGTTGTTAATCCTAGATCTACTGATGCTGAAAAAGATGATCCAAGGGATGAATTTCCCAAATCAGATGATCAGCTTACTCCTGAAGAGAGAAAGTTGGTCAACCTGAACTATATTGCTAAGGATACTCTTTACAACACTATTGATGATGGTGTTATGGGAATGATTTCTCATTGTGACACTGCCAAAGAAATTTGGGACACACTTGCTATTATGTGTCAGGGCAATTGATCATATCAAGGAAAACAAACTATCTGTGGCCATTGCCAAATTCGATGGTTTTGAAATGGAAAATGGTGAATCCATTGAAAGACTTGAGGTCAGATTCACTAGAATTATGAATGATCTTAGTGCTCTTGGGAAAAGATATCCCAAAAGAGAGATTGCTCTGAAAATCCTTAGAGGACTCTCTAAGAAATGAGATATACATGCTGTGGTGATTGAGAACTGTTAGTGTGTTAGTGTTAGTGTCCTAGAGACAATCCATTGTAAGGACATAATACTCAGATAATATTCAGTATTTATTTAATATTATTGTTTGTTTAATATTAAATGTATGGCGTTACACTCATTAGAATATTATGTTTGATTGTTTACATTTATTCTTATATGTGTTCCCTTGAGTCACTGATGTCATTGAGTGAGTGAGAACTCAGATGACTTAAGCATGATTCTTAAATATCCCCAATCGAGGATCATCAAGAAAGGGATATTAATGATGCAATGGAGATTGGTGTGCGATCTGCATCATACTCTTAGAGAGTGTAGTAAGATCTCACTTATTACGAGATACTAGGTATCTCATGATGGATGCACAAATACCTTAGATGGTATTGGTATACCCATCCGAGAAACCGTTTGATGTAGTTCCACTATATTTGTCTACGGGTGTCTCGGTTCGTGGGAGCGATGCGATACCCCTTTGACTTGAGGTCAATACGCACAACATGTGTGGAGTGATGAACTTTGACCATGACCGATGCTTGCACCCGTCTATGGGTAGATATGACTAGGATTGGGTTCATCACGAAGTGCATGTGCGTGGTAGTTGAGCCAAGAAAAGGATTCATTCCTCAAAGTGGATTTAGAGAGAATACTCATCTTCTCATCATAATTGGATCTAAGTCATTGGCCAATGCATGTCAACTTAAACTTTGTGATTAAGTGTGACACTAATGATCAATTAATGATTTGAGATAAATTGATTAAGTTATTTGAATAGCCACTTCATCATGTTCAAGACTAATCGAGTATTCGTGAATGAAAGGAGGAAATCGTAATTTCCCACGTTTCAGTTACAGGTAGTTGCATGTTTCTCGCAACGTACCTCATATATTGAGAATGTCTGATTTATTGACTAGGGTTCAATTAAGACCGTTAGTTTGACTAATCGCTCGGTATATGAGGGCCTATGGGTCACACAACAAGTAGTTCCCTTTTACGGATTATAGTTGGTTGATTGAATGTTAAATTGGATTTAATATTTAATTTATGGAGAAGTAATTAATAATAGATTAATTCTAAATTAATTATTATTAATATTTAATTAAATTAGATTTAATTAAATAAGAATTCCCAATAATTATATTTGGAATATAATTGTAGGATTTATTGTATATGGAAATAAATCGTAGAGATTTTCATATAAGACATTTAAATCCGTAGAGATTATATTTAGGGAATTAAATTAAAAGAAATTAATTTAATTCAAGATCAGGGATTTTATTTCCCTAATTGGGCTAGCTTGGGAAATAAGCTAAGCCTCCCTATATATACAAGCTATTGGGATTCACAAAAAATATCACTTCATATTTTCTCCATAAAATCTAGAGTTTGGATTTTCCTAGCAAACCTGTCTCGGGATTCAACGCTGGTAAATCCGTGCAAATCTGTGATTGGGGATTACGTGGATACCGTAGTAGAGAAATCTGCTCTCGTGTTACTATAAGATTTCTCGTTATGATTATTGTAATCTGTATGCAATTAATTGTTCGTTGTTGGTGAACTTAATTTCCGCTGCGCATGTAATTACGTGTTTTACGTGCCTTTATATTCCAACAGTGGTATCAGAGCTCAGACTCTTGTTTAATTGCATCAAAATTGGTTTTGTTTTTAAAATTAAAATTAAAGATTTTTTTTATTTACAAAACCGAGTGCGGCTGTTGTTAGACAAGCCGCACCCATATGTTCGTTTGATTTGGGCTCGTCTTCTCCAAAAGAAAACCTAGGGTTTTTTGGAATCACCGTCGCCTCTGGCCTTTTGCTCATCGCCGGTGCTCGTGGGCATCCGCGACACCGATTGAGTCGGCGGAAAAAAGCCACGACTCGTGGTGCTCGTGCGAAGCCGCGCCTCCGCGCGTGACGGCCAATTCAATTCGCCTCACCTTGGACGCGATTCGCCTCACTTTGACTCGCCGCCGCCACCTGGTTTTTCGTTCAATTTGATTGACCTCTGTCTCGATTCTTCGGACTCACGACCGTACGTTCACAGATCGGTTCGAGCTATGGAGGTGCACCGCGCCACCGGCTCGATTCGGTTCACCGCTCCACACCTCCTTTGAATGGGGTTGCGACCCCGCACACTTCCTTCTGGTTGATCATTCGTGGTGGCGAGTCGCCCGCACGTGCCCAGCGGCGGCGGCGACTCGCCCACACCAGACGAGCGACGAAGCACCGCCCTGGTTTCGATACTTGTTGCTTTCGAAGCTTGTTGCATTCGGAACTTGGGCTGTTTTGATTCTTAATTCGTTATTGCTGAATTGTTTGATTGGGATTTGGATTGGTTTGATACTGATTAAATTGAAAGTCAGATTAAGATCTAATGGTTGGAACAGTTCTGAATTTTTGGAATAATTATGATGAACTGAAAATTGTTGGATGTTTGGTTCGAATGACCCGATCGGAAACAGTTTTTGGAAAACCGAGCGATGATGAGGGGAAGGACTGTGCAGAAATTGGATTTAGGACAGGCCCTTCCATGCAGTTTTCGAAACTTGCACATTAGCCCTTAACAAATTGAATAATTTAATTTGATCTAAAATTAAGTGAATATTAATTTTAAGAGGTCAAAAGTAAAATTTGATTTTATTTAAATTAATTGGATTAATTTTTTTTTAATTATTTAGAATCTATTAAGATTGGATTTTGAAATTCGATTTAAAAGGAATTGTTAAATCCCACTGTTTAACTCCTTTATTTTAATTCGTTAAACGCTTTTACAGTGCGCATTATAACTGTTTGGGTAGGCGACACCCAATAACTATCAGACCGTATTTATTGTTTGGGTAGACGGCGCCCATATAAGTGTTAGTCCGTGTAAAATCTTGTTTTGGTAGGCAGCGCCCAATAATTGCTCAGATGTGATATAGATTAACATGTTGGATCTCGAATAAGAAACTAATACCCCGCCTTTGAAAATGTTCCTCAATAAAATATGATTTTCATTAATTTGAACGATGCCTTCCATCGAAATTAAAAGTAAACCGGAAATTTCGTTCCAATGAGTATTTAAGGCCCAAGTTTTTTGCTCGGATCTACATCTAACGGGACTTTTATAGGCTCGATGGTTGTAAATCAACTTGACTATGTTTCACCAGCCCAAGCAGGGAAACGAAAGTCAAGGGGCATCCGATTGAACTAGGTTCAATCAACTAGGAGTTGCAAATTTTGCAATTGGTTTGGAGACCTACCAGTTATGCTGTCATAGTAATCAGCCCAAGCAGATATTATGATAGTAGGAATGTGGATCCTAGTCCATTATGATTTATATTCGATATAAATTCGTATTCTTCCGATGAGGTGTTAAATATGTGAAAATAATGGAGAAAAAATAAATTTGAAAGGCCATGTTTATTTTGATTGCTGAATATTGATCATAGGAATTATGTGTTTTAATTCCCGTTATATTTTATTTCTCTAGGATTGTTGAAATGAATAACTTATCACTGAGAAACGTTTTGGAAACGAACAAATTGGCTGGGCCAAATTTTCTCGACTGGCACCGAAACGTGCGTTTGGTGATTAGGCAAGAAAAAATTGAGTACGTGTTGGACACACCAATCCCTGCTACCCCGGAGGCTAGTACTGAAGGAGCCGAGGCGTTTGATGCCGAAGCTCAGAAGAAGCATCAAGATGATGCTTCCCAGGCTCAGTGTGTTATGCTCCTCGGGATGACTCCCGAGTTGCAAAGGCAGAATGAGAGAATGCTTCCCTTCGAGATGATCAAGCATCTAAAGGATCTTTTTGATTCTGAATCTCGTTCCGAGATTTATGAAGTGATGAGAGATCTGTTTAGATGTCGGATGTCTGAAGGAGAGAAGGTTTCTCCTCATGTGTTGAAGGTGATAGGGCTAATCGAGAAACTATGTCGGTTGGGCATTGAGCGCAAAACCAACGTTACTGTTTATGCCATTCTTCAGTCACTTTCCGATTCATATTCAAGTTTCATTGTAAACTTTAATATGAATAAGACGGAATCGACTATGCCCGAGCTGCATAACATGCTAAAGACTTTTGAGTCTTCCACTGCTAAGGAAAAGCCTGTGCTCATGGTGAGTGCCTCTACTTCTTCTGCTCCGAAAGGAAAGAAGAAGCGAAGGGGCAAGGCAAAGAAAGGCTTTAAGCCAAACTTCCTTAAGCCCAAAGGTGGAATTCAAAAGGAGAGGGTGGACAAGGATGTACGCCTCCACTGCAAGCAGAAGGGGCATTGGAAGAAGGACTGTAAAGTTCTAGCAGCTGAAAAGAAGGCACAAGGTGTCTCAGCCACTGGAACATGTATGTTTGTTATTGAGATAAACATGTCCACAAATGATACTAACTGCTGGGTATTGGATAGCGGTTGTGGCTCACACATTTGTACTAATGTGCAGGGTCTCAAGCATAGCAGAGCAGTTAGGCCGGGTGAAGTCGCCCTACACGTTGGGAATGGAGAAAGAGTTGCTGCTGAACGTGTTGGCGTTTATGTTTTAGACTTACCCTCTGATTTTAGACTTGAACTAAATAATTGTTATTTTGTTCCTTCTATTACTCGCAACATTATTTCTATCCCTATGTTAGACATTGAAGAGTTTTCCTTCCATTTTGCAAATAATAATTGTTATTTTTCGCTTAATGGTGATGTTTATGGAAATGCTCCTTTATCGAATGGTTTATATTTGTTGCATTGTGGACATGATATTCTTAATATACAAAAAAAAAAACTCAAACTTAGTAATCATGAAAACCCGATTTACTTGTGGCATTGTAGGCTTGGTCATGCAAATGAGAATATGATTGCAAGGTTAAGAAAGTTAGACTACTTAACCCCATTCGACTTTGAGTCTTATGGAAATTGTGAATCCTGTCTCAAGGGCAAGATGACCAACAAACCCTTTTCTAGGAAAGGGATTCGTGCCAAAGAAGTTCTAGAGTTGATCCACAGTGATGTCTGTGGACCATTGCCCACTCTAGCTAGGGGTCACTTCGCTTACTTCATCACTTTTACTGACGATTTCTCAAGATATGGATACATGTATCTTATGAAACACAAATCTGAATCTTTTGAGAAATTCAAGGAGTTCAAAGCTGAAGTAGAGAAGCAACTTGGTAAGAGTATAAAGACTCTTCGATCGGATCGAGGAGGTGAATACCTTAGCCACGAGTTCATGGATTACTTGAAGTTACATGGAATCCAATCTCAATGGACTCCTCCCCGAACACCGCAGATGAACGGAGTATCCGAGAGGAGAAACCGAACCTTGTTAGACATGGTAAGGTCCATGATGAACTTTTCTTCTCTCCCTACATTCTTAAGGGGATACGCGTTACAAACCTCAATTTACATTCTGAATAGGATTCCATCCAAATCAGTTGAGCATACGCCATATGAACTATGGTGTGGCAAGAAGCCAACTTTTTCACATATCAAAACGTGGGGTTGCCCCGCGATTATGAAAAAGATGATCACTGATAAGTTGGAATCCAAAGGTGAAAAGGGTTACCTTGTGGGATATCCTAAGGAAATGAGAGGATATTATTTCTATCTACCTGAGAAACAAACGATAATTGTTTCTAGGCAGGCCAGGTTCCTCGAAGAAGACTATATCTTCGAGGACCAAGGCCATAAGATGATAGAACTTGAAGAAATTCAAGAACCATAGGATAACCAAGAGACTGATATCTTGTCAAATAAACGTAACAAAGAATCAGTGGGAGCATTCAACAACCCTCATGGTGGAAGTTTATTACTTAGTGATCCTCATTCAGCCAGTGGGAGCGTAATTAGAGTTGCATTGCCTTCGCAATAAACTCCAAGTGGGCTGAATGAGAACAACATAGTTCAAACTCCCGCCCAAGAGGCATCAGAAAGTGTTGCTCTTGAGGACTCTCCGGACATTGATGAAATCGATGCACCATAAAATTTTTACGATCAGAATGTACAACCTGCACAAACACAACTCCGTAAGTCTACTAGGATTTGTAATCCGCCCACTAGATATTATGGTTTTCTCGTAGAGGAACATGATGATGTGGAGATTCTGGACAAATACGATCCCAGAACTTACACTGAGGCAACATTAGACGTTGACTCAGATAAGTGGTAAGAAGACATGAAATCCGAGATGGATTCGATGTACACCAATCAAGTTTGGGACTTGGTTGAGTTGCCGAAAGGGGTAAAACCCATAGGTTGCAAATGGGTCTACAAGCGTAAGACTGATGCAAATGGCAAGGTACAAACCTACAAGGCTAAGTTAGTGGCAAAAGGTTATAGTCAACGTGAAGGCATTGACTATGATGAGACCTTCTCACCTGTTGCCAAGATCAAGTCCATTCGAATTTTACTTGTTGTAGCAGCCACATTTAGATTATGAGATTTGGCAGATGGATGTCAAAACAACCTTCCTCAATGGGAACATTGATAAGGAGGTGTTTATGACTCAACCGGAAGGTTTTGTATCTAAGCCAAAGTCTAATCTTGTGTGCAAGCTCAAACAGTCCATTTATGGACTAAAGCAAGCTTCTAGGAGTTGGAATATCCGATTTGATGAAGCTGTCAAATCGTTTGACTTCATCAGAAATTCGGAAGATCCATGCGTTTATCGTAAACGTAGTGGGAGAAATATTATTTTCATAGTTGTGTATGTCGATGACATACTAATTATGGGAAACAACATTCCTCTTATGCAGTCGGTTAAAGATTGGCTATCAAGTACCTTCATGATGAAGGATCTTGGTGAGGCATGCTACATCTTAGGGATCAAGATCCATAGGGATAGATCCAAAAAGATGTTGGGGCTGTCACAGTAAATCTACTTAGATAAGGTGTTAAAGCGATTTGCGATGGAGAACTCTAAGAGAGGTTCTCTACCGGCATGTCATGGGATAAAGTTGTCTAAGAAGGATTGTCCTTCCACAAACGCTGATATCCGACGCATGAAGGACATACCATATGCATCCGCAATTGGCTCCATCATGTACGCCATGACTTGCACAAGGCCAAATGTGGCCTTCGCTGTTAGCACTACTGGTAGATACCAGCAGAATCCAGGTGAACCTCACTGGATTGCTGTCAAGAACATTCTTAAGTACCTTAGACATACTAAAGACTGTTTCTTGGTCTATGGAGGACAGTCAGAGCTAGTTGCAACTGGCTATGCTGATGCAAGTTTCCAATCCGATTGTGATGATTACAAATCACAGTCGGGCTATGTTTTCATTCTCAATGGTGGGGCGGTTAGTTGGAATAGTTCCAAACAAGAGACTACCGCGGACTCAACAACCGAAGTTGAGTACATTGCTGCGGCAGAAGCTGCTAAAGAAGTTGTCTGGATAAAACCGTTCTTATATGAACTAGGGGTAGTTCCGAGTGCCAGCAGTCCAATAAAGTTGTATTGTGACAATACTGGTGCGGTTGCGCAAGCTAAGGAACCGAGATCCAATAACAGAAATAAGTATGTACCGAGGCGTTATCACTTGATAAGAGAAATAATTGCTAGAAGAGAGATAGAGTTAGAACGTGTCCCCACGGAGAATAACCTAGCTGATCCTTTCACCAAGACTTTGAGTGTTCATGTACACACTAGACATTTTGATGGTCTAGGGGTTAGACATGTAGGTGATTGGCACTAGTTCAAGTGTGAGATTGTTAGTGTTAGTGTCCTAGAGACAATCAATTGTAAGGACATAATACTCAGATAATATTCAGTATTGGTTAATATTATTGTTTGTTTAATATTAAATGTACGGCGTTACACTCATTAGAATATTATGTTTGATTGTTTGCATTTATTCTTATATGTGTTCCCTTGAGTCACTGATGTCATTGAGTGAGTGAGAACTCAGATGACTTAAGCATAATTCTTAAATAGCCCCAATTGAGGATCATCAAGAAAGGGATATTGATGATGCAATGGAGATTGGTGTGCGATCTGCATCATACTCTTAGAGAGTGTAGTAATATCTCACTTACTACGAGATACTAGGTATCTCATGATGGATGCACAAATACCTTAGAGGGTATTGGTATACCCATTCAAAAAACCGTTTGATGTAGTTCCACTATATGTGTCTACGGGTATCTCGGTTAGTGGGAGCGATGCGATACTCCATTGCCTTGAGGTCAATACGCACGACATGTGTGGAGTGATGAACTTTGACAATGACCGACGCTTGCACCCGTCTATGGGTAGATATGGCTTGGATTGGGTTCATCACGAAGTGCATGTGCATGGTAGTTGAGCCAAGAAAAGGATTCATTCCTCAAAGTGGATTTAGAGTGAATACTCATCTTCTCATCATAATTGGATCTAAGTCATTAGCTAATGCACGTCAACTTAGACTTTGTGACTAAGTGTGACACTAATGATCAATTAGTGATTTGAGATAAATTGATTAAGTTATTTGAATAGACACTTCATCATGTTCAAGACTAATCGAGTATTCTTGAATGAAAGGAGGAAATCGTAATTGCCCACGTTTTAGTTATAGGTAGTTGCATGTTTCTCTCAACGTACCTTATATATTGAGAATGTCTGATTTATTGACTAGGGTTAAATTAAGAGCGTTAGTTTGACTAATCGCTCGGTATATTAGGGCCTATGGATCACACAACAAGTAGTTCCTTTTTATGGATTATAGTTGGTTGATTGAATATTAAATTGGATTTAATATTTTATTTATGGAGAAGTAATTAATAATAGATTAATTTGGAATTAATTATTATTAATATTTAATTAAATTAGATTTAATTAAATAAGAATTATGAATAATTATATTTGGAATATAATTGTAGGATTTAATGTATATGTAAATAAATCGTAGAGATTTTCATATAAGGCATTTAAATCCGTAGAGATTTATATTTAGGGAATTAAATTAAAAATAACTAATTTAATTCAAGATTATGGATTTTATTTCCCTAATTGGGCTAACTTGGGAAATAAGCTAAGTCTCCCTATATATACAAGCTATTGGGATTCACAAAAAGTATCACTTCATATTTTCTCCATAAAATCTAGACTTTGGATTTTCCTAGAAAATCTGTCTCGGGATTCAACGCAATTGCAAATCCGTGCAAATTCGTGATTGGGGATTACGTGGATACCGTAGTAGAGAAATCTGCTCTCGAGTTACTGTAAGATTTCTCGTTATGATTATTGTAATATTTATGCAATTAATTATTCGTTGTTGGTGAACTTAATTTCCGCTGCGCATGTGATTACGTGTTTTACGTGCCTCTATATTCCAACAAGAACACCAAAGATATTGCTTCTATCTATGCCATATCAACAGGTTTTCTCTGAGTTAAAAGCCCATGAGTTTGTGATTGATAAGAAAACTAAGAAACCTGATGGCAAAGATGATACTTCATCTAGCAAAAATGTGGCTTTCATCTAATAAAAATCTGCAATACTAAGGAACCTGAGATCTCATCTAATAAAAATCAGAATGAAAAGGATAAGACAATTGACCTAATGGCAAGAAGGTTTGAGAAACTGAATAGCAGATATGGAAAGTACAAAAGGTATTACAAGGATACCAGGTACAGGAACATGAACAACTCAGAAGCTGAGGACAAGTCTACTGAGAAGAAGAAGAACCACAAAGCTGAGGGATCTTCATCCAGAAAGGACACAAAGTCCAAGGAAGAAAGTGATCAGGATGATGATACTAATAGATGCTACAACTGCAAAAAGAAAGGTAACTTCCAGTATGACTGTCCTAACTTAAGTTACAAAGAAAGAAGGGAAAGACAAGCCAAAAGAGACAAGAAGTACTCAAGCAAGAAGGCTATGATTGCTGAAGAAGAACATACTGAAGATGGATCTAACTCTTCAGAAGAAATGTTCTCAGATAGTGATAGTGATGATGTATGCCTTGTTGCTATTGAGGAGGTAAATTCTTTTATCTCTGTTGCTGCTCCTACACAAGCACCTGAGTTGTCAAGTTCTTCTGTAACCAGTAATTTTGACCTGATAGGTTCTTTTGAGAATCTGACGAAGGACTATTCTGTTACAAGAACTGTTCATTGAAACTCAAGAGCAGAATGAGGAACTGATTGCTGACAATCTTAAGTTGAAAAACTCTAATGCTGCTGAGATTACTTCTCAATTGATGGGAGTTACTGATAAACTTGATGTTCTGAAAGTACAACTCTCAGAGAAAGAGAAAGTGATAGAGGCCCTGAAAGGAAAGTTAGAGAAATCCACTAAAGAGAATCAGTTTATCAGGACTGAATTCAATGACCTCTTTGAGAAACATAAAACTTTAAAGAAAAGTGAGGATGGTTTGCAGAGAAAGTTAGCTCTATTGAATTCTGCATCTAAAGAGATAGATGAAATTCAGAGCTATCAAAGACCTGCAACTATAAAGGCTTGTTATAGCATGGAATAATCCGACCTCGCAAGGTGACTCTCCGTTATGTTTCTGCCGGTGAGAGAGACTTCGTTTGGATTGAGAAGGTCACAGAGCGACTTGGAAATATACAAAAGGTCGGCTTGTGAGCGATTTTTTAAAACCATTGTCGAGAACGACTTCAAACTGAAGTCGACGAAGAGATATGTATGGGAAAGATACGGGCAACTAATGGCGTGGATATCACGGGGTTAAGCAAGGCAAGCACATCCAAACGCAAGAATCACGGATTAACGAAGGAAACCCTAACGCTGGCGGCTGAAGCCTCTATAAGCCCATGAAGATCTATGACCTAGTGTCTTGCCTATAAATAAAACATGTATTATCCATTGTAAAGGGACGAAAACCTTAGAACCCTAGGCAAAAATAATATAATAAAATACTCCTAGCTTGGACGCCCCCAGACGTAGTCTTATTCAAAAGACGAACTGGGTAATCAAATTTGAGCATATTTACTTTCCGTTCATTATCTGTTTGATCCGATTCATCATACGTATGTTGCCCTAGAGTAAAATTTAGGTTACAACATTTGGCGCCGTCTGTGGGAAACTGTTCTGTCGATTTACTCATAAATCCTCAGGAGACCCATCTTTTGTCAATGGCGATCAACCAAGGTAACACTACCAGAAACGAGACAGATCTCTCGTGATGGTGTCGAGGCCTCAATGAGTTCACAACGGTCTCACCCCGTCATCCCGAAGCCACCCCCGACTGGTGGAACCTTGTCCAGACACCAGAGGATGTGAAGGCCGTACTGGCTGTCCTTCACAAGAAACACCTCGCCTTTGATGATGACGACGAGCAGCCACCGATCAAAAAGGCGGCACACAATGCAGGGGCCTCTAAGGGAAAAAATTCCCTTGTCGGAAAAGGGCGCTCCACAGGCCAACTGGCGTATGACCCAACAAAGCACGCCATCATTCGGAATCGAAGGCTCCTGAAAAGGCCATCGGGATCGGGCAACGTGTTTGGTCGACTTGGGGGTCAGGAGGCCCAGTAAGCCCCATTGACTGTCGAGGACAAGGCACACTCTCAGCCCCGACTCGCCGATCAAGTGGAGCGAGACCTCATTATAGCTCTGAATATACATCATGATGAATTACCGAAGGGCTCGGTAATATACTAGGACGATCCCCGAGTGACTTTCCCTCCCAAGGATCATCGCGACGTGAAGATCGACGCACTGGCAAGAATGGTCCAACGACATCTCGAGCGGACAGAAAATCAGAGTGGTCCAGCTGGCGCAGACCATAATCTCACCATCCCAGACTTTCCCTCGGGACCATGGTCACCTTAGCACCCACCCTACGGAAGATCAACACAGCGGCTCTAGATCACTACAGTGGAGAACACGGACCCAAGGGTTCACATAGCAAAGTAAAACTCTTACATGGCCTCCATGGGAGCGACGGATGCCACCAAATGCCGTTTGTTTTCCCTAACCTTGAGCAACAAGACTCATCAGTGGTTCACTTTGCTACCACCCTTCTTAGTGGATACGTTCGAGCAGCTTGCCAGATTGTTTCTAACCCACTTCACGGCCTTGGCACCGCGACCTGTGACCATGCAGCGACTAATGAATACCCAACAAGCAGACAACGAGTCTGATCGATCCTACATTGAAAGGATCGACAAACTCATACTTGAAGGGGACCCAATCGGAGACGAGGCCAAGGTACTCGGGCCATTTCCGGCCTAAAAAAGGGAACCAAACTATGGCGGCGCATGACCACCGAATACCCAGTCAGCTATACCGACTTCCGGAGGCGAGATAGTGACATTATTCACGCTTCTAAACTTTTGGAATCTAAACTCTCCGATGACAGAGAGGTCGCAGACTCAAAGAAAATCTCCAAAAAAACCGGGGGTCACTATAAGGCACCTGGTAGATTCAAGATTTTCGAAGAGAACATCCCAGTGAAACTGATGGTGGCCTTAGGCATGACACCCGAACATGTCTACAACCAGATTAGAGACCGAGAGTTACTCCTCCCACCGTGACCTATCAAGAATAAGGGCAGGTCAAATCCCTACAAGTTCTGCCACTTCCATGAACATACAGGCCATTACACGAGCGAATGTAAATACCTGCTTCCCCAGCTTTGGAGGCTGTACGAGGATGGGCTTTTGGACGAGTTTGTTAAGTGACCTCAGAAGAATCAAGAGCAGGCCTAAGGAGGCCACCGGCAGAACCGACCTCGGCAGGCAGAACCTGCTTTAGGGAATGCCGGCCAGGGGGAACGACCAGTGCCACCCATGCCTGAGGGAGCTGGAGATTGTATCATACACACCCTCTCCCTTCTCGGAATGGTCGGGGGGCTCTCCACGACCGGTTCATCCAAAAGACGATTGAAGGCAGAGATAAGGGAAATTGAAAATGCCAGAAAGATGGTACTACCAGTTTTCACGATAGGGGAGGAGACCAGCACGATCGAATTTGACAAAAAGGATAAGGCCGGCATAGTCTATCCGAACGTCGACCCTCTGGTGATCAAGGCCAACATCATGGGAACCATAGTATGCCGTTTGCTGGTGGACGGGGGGAGCCTTCTGCAACATCCTTTTCAAGAAGACTCTGGACCAGCTCGGGGACTATGACGCCTACATTACCCCGTGCGACCACGTCATGACGGGTTTTGGAGATCTTGTTGTGAGGCCAAGCGAATGATCCGTCCTAGCCGCTGAAAGTTAGTCTCCACTTTGAATGAAGAAGTTAGGGCCACTAGGCTTTTAGATTTTCTAGTTGTCGACCTCCCGAGCTCCTATAATTGTTTCTTTGGGAGGCCATTTGAGCATGAATTCGAGGCTGCGTCCTCAACTTTTTTTTTTTGTGTAAAGTTTCCCACCAAGAGTGGGCTGATCGACACCGTCAAAGGTGACCAAGTTGATGCAAGAGGTTGTTTGATTTATTCTTTCAATTCCACACCAATATCTAGCAAACAAATACTTGTAATAGATAGTGAAAAAGAATGCAAAGTTTTGAATAACAAAATGAGCAAGAAAAGAAGTCGTGACGACCTTGATCCGAGAATGGGGCCCGAACCAGAAGAATTCCTGCTTGAGGCAGAGATAGATGACCCCCGACAAAATACCTCAAGGGCCGTCCCGGGGAAAAACCTTGAGAAAGTCAAGAGAGACCCAGCCCGACCGGATCTTGAAGTAATCATAGGCTCCAGGATGCCGAACGACCTGAAGGGGGAAGTCATCGACTTTCTCAAAAAGAACTTGGACGTTTTCACATGGTCGCACAAAGACATGGTGGGGATCGACCCAAAAGTCACTTGTCATAAATTGCTCATAGATCCAGCTCGGAAGCCGATAGCCCAAAAAAGGTGAAAATTCGGTCCGGAGAAGTATGCAGTACTGGCCGAGGAAGTAAATAAATTATTAGACAATGATCTGATCACACAGGCCAATCAACCCCAATGGGTGGCTAATGCCGTGTTAGTGAAAAAGTCAAATGGGACTTGGCGACTTTACATCGACTTCACAGATCTCAACAACGCTTGTCCAAAGGATTTCTTCCCAATGACCCACATCGACCACCTGATAGATAACATGGCAGGCCACGAGATGATGTCATTCATGGATGCCTTTGCAGGCTACCATCAGATAGCCATGAACGAGCCAGCCCGGCAGCATACCTCGTTCTTGACAGAAAAGAATATCTATTGCTGGAAAAGGATGCCTTTCGGTCTAAAGAACGCAGGGGCAACATATCAAAAACTGGTCAACCACATGTTTGCCGACCTCATCGGCAAGTCGGTGGAGGTTTACGTGGACGATATAGTCGTCAAGAGTCTGAGATCGGAGGACCACCTAACGCACCTGGCACAAACTTTTGACATCCTAAGAAAATTCAACATGCAACTAAACCCCAAGAAAAGTAATTTTGGGGTTGAATCGGGAAAATTCTTAGGACACCTAGTAAGCAAGCGAGGAATAGAGGCGAATCCCACTTAAGTCAAGGCAATATTAAACATGGGAGCGCCTCGAAATGTGAAAGAAGTAGAGAGGCTCACAGGGTGTCTGGCGGCCTTGAACAGATTCATCTCCCGAATGGGGGACAAATTCAAACCACTATTTGACACGATCCGGAGGAAACCAAAATTCGAGTGGACACTTGAAAGCCTGGAAGCTCTTGATAAAATCAAAGCTTACCTAGCGGACGTAAGCATTCTATCAAAGCCAATTCTGGGGGAAAAGCTTTTCCTATACCTCGCGACCTCCGAAACGGCTTTGAGCGCAGTCCTTGTCCGAGTGGAGGACAAGAATGAATTTTCAATTTACTTCGTCAGCCAGACGCTAAATAAAACCGAGCAGTGATATTCGGTACTGGAAAAGTTGGCATACACACTAGTCATGAGCGTAAGGAAACTAAGGCCGTACTTTTTCGATCATCAAGTCGAGGTCTTCACTTCCACACCCCTAAGAAATGTGCTACATCGACCAGATACGACAAGCCGATGCCTCAAATGGGCGATTGAAGTCGGACAATATGGAATAACGTACGCACCCCGACCTTCCATTAAAGCCCAGGCATTAGCCAACTTCATCGTGGAGCTCACCATCTCATCAGGAGTTGAATGTTCGAATAACCCGCCGTGGGAGTTATTCGTGGACGGGTCAACAACCTCCCAAAAATCGGGGGTTGGTTTAGTTCTGATAAGCCCAGAAGGAACCTCCTTCCAGAATGCCATCACATTCGATTTTCCCGCAACTAACAACGAGGCCAAATATGAAGTACTCATCAGCGGCTTAGAAATGTGGATGACCATGGGTGTCAAAAGACTACAAGTCCATACAGATTCCCAACTCGTGGCCTACCAAGTCTCGGGAGAGTATGAGGCACGGGACGACAGGATGGCAGCCTATCAAGAGATTGTAAAAGTGTTATGTCAGAAGTTCGACCAAATTCATGTCAAGTTAATCCCGAGAGAACAAAACTTCATGGAATCGTTCTCACACTACCGCGACTTCGAGGGATCACCAGAGATGAAGGATGTCACCATAACAACATTATCCCACCCATCCACCGCGCACGCGAGAGTCGCGGCTTTAGAAACCCCAACATCGAGCTGGATGACACCCATCATGGAATACTTGACGACAGGTCTCCTACCAATGGACCGGTCCAAGCTCGGCAATTGCAACTGCGAGCCACGCG
The DNA here is from genome assembly GCA_037126765.1 of Stenogyne calaminthoides. Classification (NCBI taxonomy): domain Eukaryota; kingdom Viridiplantae; phylum Streptophyta; class Magnoliopsida; order Lamiales; family Lamiaceae; genus Stenogyne; species Stenogyne calaminthoides. The sequence goes on along the minus strand of JBBCBC010000024.1, from coordinate 6,796,347 downwards.
GTACACAATGATCCAAGACGATCTGTACAAGTGTGGTTTTAGCATTTCCCTACTCCGTTGCATCACACCGGAACAAGGGTAAATGATCCTGCGCGAAATACACGAAGGGGCATGCGGAAACCACGCCGGGGTATGTTTTAAAAATCGGAACCGAAAGTTGAGTCGGACGACCCCAAAAAAAGGCTGGACCGGGGTCGGATCGGTTGGACCGGATTGAGCCGGTGTGACATCATAATAAATTTATATATATATAATATGCATAATTTAAAATAAAATTCAAAATATAGAGTATGATAAGTGAAAATAAAATATCTAAAGTCACTTTAAAATTCAAACTTAAATTTCTAAACATAATAGAAATGCCCATTAACATAAATAGTTCCAACTTTTAAGTTTCAACTTCCAAACATAATAGAAATGTCATCAACAATACAAAAGTCACAAGTCATAACATTCCCATTAAATGATTTCATATTTTAAAAAGTAAATTTATATTTTTAAAATTATTATATCTAGTGTGTGTGTTAAACGGTATGAATATGGATATCTACCCATAGTGGCAAATTAAGTGCATCTCCCGAGGTAGGTTGGGCACATTATTCAAAAGCCGCAACATCAAATATTCATTTGTATCTATCTCTTCCCATTCTTATATCATTATCAACTTGCTGATGCAAATCAATCCATTCCAACCGGCGAGCTCGGGCGACTGGCGGCTGCGAGTTCAGGAGACCAGCGGCGACGATCAATGGTTAGACACGGTGACCAATCAATTTCGTTTTGGTTGGGTTGCTGTCTTGCGGCTGTGATTAGGGCTTTTCTTTTCTGAAAAACTGAAGACGAAGAAGACGAAAGAAAAAATCGATTTCATTTTTTCAATTTCAAAAAAAAAAAAAATTTAAGTGAAAACCGGTCAAAACCTCCGGTTTAATGGTTGACCGGTTCCCGGTTTTCAACCGGTTTTTCCAGTTTTAAGGGTAGCGGTCCAATAACGGTTTTATATACCTCTATTGGACCAGTTGTCAGCGGTTCACCGGTCCGACCGATTCGACCGACCGGTCGGACCGGGTTTTTAAAATAGAGGGAGAATCGCTGGCCCATAAAGCCACAAGACAAGGATATTTCTGGCCTACGCTAAGGGCCGATGCCATCATCTTCGCCCGCAAATGTAATAAATGCCAAATCTATGCTCCTTCCATCAAATGTGCCCCAGAAGAGCTCACAAACATCCTCAGTCCTTGGCCATTTGCAAAGTGGGGGATAGACATTATTGGCCCACTCCCAACAGCTCCGGGCTCGGTCAAGTACGCCCTGGTGGCGGTAGACTACTTCACAAAATGGGCCGAAGCTGAGGCATTAACGACCATAGATCAGGACCACGTCATCAAATTCATATGGCGGAATATCATTTACAGATTTAGTTTACCACAAACGATCATATCCGACAATGGTAAACAATTCGACGGCCTCAAAATTGAGGGGGGTAAGGGAAAATAGGTTAGCGAGCTCCCGGATGTCATGTGGGCCTATAGAACGACCTGCAGAAATTCGATAGGAGAAACCCCTTACTCACTGGCTTTTGGGACCGAGGCGGTCATACCCGCGGAGGTCGACTTTCCCAATCTTCGCACAAGTCAGGTCACCTTCGACCACAACGACGAGGCCTTGGCCAGGAACCTAGACCTGCTCGAAGAAAGGCGGTTGGAGGCCAACATGAGAAACGCAAGGTACAAACAAAGGTCGGAGAGGTACTATAACTCTAAAGTACGACTCCGACGCTTCAAAGAAGGAGACTTGATATTGAAGAAGGTACTCGGTGAGTCGAAAGGAGCCCTCGGTCCAAACTGGGAAGGCCCATTCAAGATCTCAAAAATCCTACCAAATGGAGCCTACGAGCTTGAACGACCAGATGGCACCAAGGCTCAGTACCCGTGGAATGCAACACATTTGAGGAAATATTATCAATAGGTTTACACCCTTGTAATCAACCATTTATCAATAATAATGTCTTTTCTTCATTTCAAAATTCCTGTGTAAAACCCAAAGGGATTATGTAAAGAGAACATAAATTACCCGAGGTACGACTTTCGACATACCGAGGGAAGGATCGACACCCCTTGAGGGGCGACCTTCCCCAACTTTATAAGACAACTAAAAATGAAGTCCAATATAAAGTCGCACCAACAATAAGACGACAAGGACTAAGAAAACATCAAGTCGCATAAGGAAATCAAGTCAACACATCAAAGGAATACAAAAAAGGGGAAATTTCATTAACATTAACAAGGTGGGACCAAAGGCGAATACAGGGAAATGAGCCCGAAGGCTGATACATAAAAAAAAATAAAAAAAAATAAAGAGTACATCAACAACAAATTAAAAGTGCAACCTCCTCTCAGGGCCCTGCAGAACTGCCACTTGTTCTCCCCCCAGCGGTCCCCTCCACGACCTCCAGCGAAGGAGTCTCAGGAATCGACTCTGACCTCAGCTGGATTCCCTCCGGGTCAAGGATCGGGCGCACGATCCGTCTCGGATTGGAGAAAAAGGAAAGGTCGACGCCCATGTCTTCCAAGTCCTTAATCTCCAGAAGGATGGTGGGGGCAGGAGGGTAGTCGCGGACATAATCGGATAGCTCCACGACAAAAGGGACGACGTCGCCAGTCGGGTTGGCTCTGTGAAAGTCCCGGATGGCCCCGACATAGGCCATCACGTACTCAAAATTGGCGTTAAGCTCCTCGGTCCTCTTAAATTCATCCTCCTTGGCGACACATGCCCTCGGCCTCGGCCCGGCTCACCCTCCCAATTCGGACCACGCTTGCCTTCTCGCCCTCAGTTTGCCCTCGACCTCCATGGGACATCCTCCAGCGTCGAAAAGCCCTTTGGATCAGGTCAGAGTTGGAGGCCTCCAATTTCTTCTGAGCATCAGCCGTGGAGATCAGCATTTTAGCTTGATCGGCGACCCTCGCCTGGGCCTTCTTCAGCTCCTCCAACTTCACCTCCAATTGTGCGCTGGTCTTCTCCAGATTGAAGACCGCCTTCTGAGAGTGGGCAAGGGCCAAAATACAAGTTGCCGTCACGCCTGGCAGCGAGCATTACTATGGTCATTGCGTCCACCCCAGGTCGGTCTGCGAGACCCCTTCAAGGTAAGCGGGCCCGACTCCGAGGACCCAAGCGGAATGACATGATTCGACCTCAGAAAGCTCAGCGCTTCAGGGCCGAACTTGTGCGGGGTAAGCCCCGGGCTGCAAAAAATTCATATAAGTCGATTAAGTGAAGAAACAACAGAAACTTAAGGATTCACGTAATCAAAGACTTACTCATTGACGCTGTCGGCATCCCAGCCTAGCCAGGAGTCGTCTTCCGGATGACGATCTCCTCGGGGGTAGGGGCGGGCTGCGAGGTCAGGTGAGGTAGCGACCTCCCCATCCCCAAGCTAGTTTCTTCCCTCGCCTTCTTCCGGGCGGGCTTGGAAGTCAAAGAGGCCAGCTCTTTCGACCTCTTCTTCCCCTTGTCATCGACAGAGGGACCAGTAGAAGTCAAGCTCAGAGGAGGGGCATCGGCGGCTACGACGTGCTTCATCTAGCCCAACGCACCAATTTCTTCCTGGAGGCCATGATCGACTCGGAAGGTTAACAACGGTAGACAGGAATGTCGGGAACTGCTAAAAAAAAAAATTAGCCACAGAACATGAAAAAGGAAAGTCGAAGGCATCAAAGTTGGTACTCATAAGGGATGTTCAAGTGGCAGGGATATGTGTAGAGCCCGGCCTTGAGTCGATCAAGCTCGAAATTCAGAGCATTGACGTCGTAAAGGCTCGTGGGCAGTGTAATGAACGATCTTGAAGGCCTCAGCGAAGTCCCAGTATAAGTCGGCGGTTGAAGGAGTGAACACTGCAAAAGAAGAAGAGAATTAGATCAGTACGACCTTGGGAGTATAAAAAGAAAGATCTACCGTGTTCAACTCGGTGCGCGTAATCCGTAGGAACCCGGATAGGCAATGTACTCGAAGGGTCCATTGATTCCCAAGAACCACCAACGAACCACCACCGTCGGTGGCAGTCAACGACTTGTTCGGGATCCCACTCATGAGCTCCCGACCCTTGTGAAGTCGCACGGCATTATAGCCGCCGGCTTAGATAATTGGCGTCATCACATAAGCGACCTCGCCAGGGCCGGATTCCGAAAAGCTAGCCCGCCAAATTTTAATCGGTCATGGTGGAAATTATGTAGCTCCAACCATTCGGGGTGATTTGGGTGAGGCTTTGATTCCAAGCCACTAATAGGTGGGAGATAGCTGGGTGAAGGGGAAAGTGGATCCCTGCCTCCATGGTGTGCTCGTTAACTTCGATCATCCCTGGAGGTGGCTGGTCGGCACTCTCGTCGGAAGTCGCCCCGTAGAAGTGCACATCTCGGGGCACCTTATACAACCGACGGAGGGAACGCACGTGCCTGTCAGATAAAAGCGACTTGTACTTAGACAGGTCGGAAGCCATGTACTCAGAATGAGTCGATCTCCTATACTCGCGTTCAAGTCGCTTGTATGGGGCCTGAGCTGAATAGGAATGATAGTCGAAGACCCGCTCATAGGCCCCATAATCCTGAGTCGAAGCCGAAGTACCGGCGGGTCGTTCCCTCTCCAACGCAGTGGAGCGGACTGTGCTAATATCCAGGGGAGGGAGATGAGTGATGTCCTCAAACTCCTGCAAAAATCTCTCATCAACGCCCTCGGTGTCCCGGACAATGCGTCGGATACCCGCAGACGAGGATCCTCCCTCATGACCGGCGACTGAACTGGAGCCACGATGTTGCCAGAGGAGGGCTATCGCTATGTTGTCCTCCTCTGAGGACGAAGAAGCCAGGGGAAAAGAGACAACGGGTGTTGAGGGATCGGAGGCCATGAAAAGAGTGTGCAGAAACAGAAGGATTACCTGAATGAAGTCTCGTCGGAATCTCGGAAGTTCGTCGGATAAGTTGAAGCTTGGATTCAGAGGAGAATTTGGCTGCATGAAATAAGAGAATAAATGGGCGTATGCCTAAACCCTAACCCTTCTTATAGAAGGAAGGGGGGGTCGAAATGCAATAAGGGCATAATTAAGACACCACCGCAGGAAATGAAGTCGCACGTATCGCGCGTAGTCGACACCGTGATCAACAATTGGAGGGGCTTGCGGCGTATGACATCATCTGTCTATCGAAGTAATCATGACGGACCCGTCAGGCCTCACATCGATCCTAAGAACCGAGGCGACAATTCACCTCCCCAAGGGTGATCAAGTGTCTCGGAAATGCTTCCCGAGGTCAACTTGCCACAAGACGATCAGGTAACGGGTCAAGTCTAGGCCTCGATGCAGACACACGACCTTGACTTGAGGGGTAATTGTTGTAGCATGGAATAATCCGACCCCGCAAGGAGACTCTCCGTTATGTTTCTGCCGGTGAGAGCGACTTTGTTTGGATTGAGAAGGTCGCGGAGCGACTTTGGGGAAACCACAGGTCGGAGAATGACTTCAAACCGAAGTCGACGAAGAGATATGTATCGGAAAGATATGGGCAGCTAATGGCGCGGATATCACGGGTTAAGCAAGGCAAGCATATCCAAACACAAGAATCACGGATTGACGAAGGAAACCCTAGCGCTGGCGGCTGAGCCTCTGCAAGCCCACGAAGGAAGACCATGAAGATCTGTGACCTAGTGTTTTGCCTATAAATACAACATGTATTATCCATTGTAAAGGGACGAAAACCTTAGAACCCTAGGCAAAAAATAATATAATAAAATACTCGTGGCTTGGACGCCCCTAGACGTAGCCTAATTCAAAAGACGAACTGGGTAATCAAATTTGAGCCTAATTTACTTTCTGTTCGTTATCTGTTTGATCTGATTCATCATACGTGTGTTGCCCTAGATGTAAAATCTAGGTTACAACAAGGCTGGATTGGGATATAATCCAGGGGGAACCTCACAAGGACATCTGAATGCTGCTTCTTCTAATGGCACTAAGACTGTCTTTGTTAAATCGGTGGTTCATACTGATCTTCTTATTGAAGAACAACCCCGTGTTTTGGATAAGGGTAAAGGACCTATGGTTTCAGAGAACCTGAAAATTCAGGAAAGAAAGCCCAAACCTCAGGAAAAGGCTTGAAAACCTAAACACTCAGTAGGAAATCCTCAGGCCAGTACTTCAAGCCTCAGGCTAAGAACACCAACCTGAAGAAATCTGCCCTGAACCATCAGTGGAATCTTCAGAAGAGAAACACTCAGCCGAGAAATTCTCAACTGAAGAGACCAAGTCCTAGGTATACTGAAAGACCCCAATTTCAGTATAGGCAAACTAAATCCCACTTGCCTAAGGGTAAAGGTTTCCTGAACCCAAGTCAACAGAGACATAGACCAACTGTACCTAGGCCAAGGCATTGGAACAAGAGGCTTGAACCCAAGAAGAACTCTAAGGCTCATGTTCATGCTGAGGCTGTCACTCATACACAGGATACTCCCAAGGCACCTAGGCTGGTGAGTGTGTATGTAGATGTTTATGGAAGACAAATCAGCCACTCTAAAGTGATTAGAGTTGTTAGGCAGATTTGGGTTCCAAAAGGTACAGCTAACCTGGTAGGACCATACACCAAATGGGTACCCAAGACCTGATTTTGTTTCAGGTGAATGAGAAGGGCACTGAGCTGAATGAAGACAACATAGCCCTGATGAGTGGAAGTGATATGGCACCTGTTGCATAGTATCTGGACAGTGGATGTTCAAGGCACATGATAGGATACAAGCAATTGCTCACTAACTATGTTGAACAGAAAGGCCCTCAGATAACTTTTGGAGACAATTCCAAAGGACATACTGAAGGATATGGAAAACTTGAAGTTGATACTATTCATATCCATGGTGTATCATATGTGTGGTTTAAATCATAACCTGCTTTCTATCAGTCAATTCTGTGATAAAGGAATCAATGTTGAATTCTCAAAGAACTTGTGCTATATGAAAAACAATGTTTCACAATAAGTACTACTTACTGATACTAGAAAAGGGAATGTATATCTTGCTGATTGGAGACTAACCCCTATGGATACATGTTTAGTTGCTAAGAAAGCTACTGAAACTAGTTGGTTATGGCACAAAAGACTGAATCACTTGAACTTTAAAACCCTAAACAAACTTGCAAGATTAACACTTGTGAGGGGGTTAACCAATGAAGTATTCAGTAAAGATCATTTATGTGATGCTTGTCAGAAAGGCAAACAAATCAGAGCATCATTCAACAGCAAAGTAGAAGTCTCTACTGATAGAATACTACAATTATTACATATGGATCTCTTTGGTCCAGTAACACCTGTGAGCACTAATGGCAGGAAATATACACTTGTGGTAGTTGATGACTACTCTAGATATACTTGGGTCATATTCTTACTCAGTAAGAAAGAGACTCAGACAAAACTGCCAGAATTACTGAAAAGACTTAGTAATGAAAAGAATCTGAGTGTTGTCAAAATCAGATCAGATAAAGGCACTGAGTTTATCAACCATATTATATCTGATTATTGTGCAGCCAATGGAATAACTCATGAAACATCAACTGCAAGGACCCCACAACAAAATGGTGTTGCTGAAAGAAGAAATATGACTCTGAAAGAAGCTGCAAGAACAACGATTGTTGAAGCTGACATTCCTAAGAGATTTTGGGCTGAAGCAGTCAACACTGCATGCTACTCTCAGAACAGGTCCATGCTGACAAAGAACCAAGGAAAAACACCATATGAGCTATGGAATGAAAGGAAGCCTCTTGTTTCTTTCTTTCGTGTGTTTGGTTGTAAGTGTTTCATACACAATAATGGTAAAGAACAGTTGAAAACTTTTGATAGCAAAGCTGATGAAGAAATATTCTTGGGATATTTTGAAGTCAGTAAAGCCTTCAGAGTATACAACTGTAGGACCCTTATTATGGAAGAAACACCCCATGTTGTGTTTGATGAGTCAACTTGTGTTCACAAGAAACAATAAGATGACTCAGGAGAGTTAACCAAGAGAATCATGAGATTAAGCCTTAAGAACAAAAATGTTGATAAACCATCCATTGAGCCTGAAAAGAACAAGCCTACATATTCTATGAATGGAGTGAGTCAGACTCACATAAAGAAACTCAGGATGATAATACTCAGGCTGGTGAAACTCAGACTAATAGTTCTCCACTAAAGGAAAGCCAATACACTGAAGCTGACCAATCTGAACAAACCCCAGTTCAGACTCAGGTATGTAATGCCGATGAAGATGTGGTCACAGCTGAGGAAAACTCTGAATCTATCAACCAAGGGGGAACAAATGTCCCTGACAATGTTCTAAATGAAAACTCCCCTGAGGAAGATGTTTCTCTTTCTCCTTTTCTGTTGTTCCCTGAATTTAATGATATACCTGAACCTAATATTTCTGATGTTCAGGATACTACCGAAGGGGGAACTGTTGTAACATAGATTTTACGTCTATGTCGCAAACAAGTAATTAATGAATAACGAATGAATAAATAAACGAAAAGCACAAAGAACGAACAAATTTGTTGACCCAGTTCGTCCAGATGGACTACGTCTGGGGGCATACCAAGCCAGGTTTATTTTACTATCATTTTTGTGTGGATTTCATCCCTCCTTTTACACTGGGGGTTCTCCCCTATTTATAGAGATTACAAAATATACAAGACTTCCCTAATGGGCCATAAAATGGGCCTTAAATAGGGGTTCATTGAGCCAATCTAATCTAAAAATATGGAAGTAAAGTCGGATTATCTCTTTGCACTGTGCTTGTCGACCTTGCTCGTGGACTGTCCTCGAAGGAGGTCGCTCGTTAAGGCGAGCTCGATCTTCTTTGCTCGTCGCTAGGTCACCCTACGAGGGCCGACCTTGGCATTTTCGTACTTTACTGCTGAACTCGGTTTTGGCTACCACGTAACCACCATTTGCCATGTCATAACTATTTACCATGTGGCTCTTGGCTATTATTATGGCTACAACAATTGCCCCCAAGAGCGGGCTTCGACTTTGTTCGGAGGTCGGTCTTGATCTTTGTTTCAATAGGACTTATCTGATTGTGATACTTGAGGTCGCATTCTTTGCCCCTGTGCATGCTCGGAAATGCCTTCATGAGGTGTTGATTGTTCACACTTTGATGATAATGCTTTTGGTGTTAAGTTTGGATCTTCAACTTCACACATGGTCATGTTTTAGCGGGCTCGATTCTCCCCCGTGCCCCCGAGTCGGGGGTTTAATCTTGTGCTCGCTGCTTGTAAGGAGGTTAGTCATCTGAATTTGCTATTTGTTGAGATTGAGCTCGTTGAGTGGCTTGGCTGGTCGAGAGCCTTGGTCGCTGGTCAGAATTGCGACTTGGTAGGTATTTGATTTTCTCTTCTGTGCTTGTACTTTGAGGTGATCCTCTTTGTACGAGTCTTTTCTGTGCTCGTACTTTGAGGTGAGCCTCTTTGTACGAGTCTTGTCTGTGCTTGTACTTTGAGGTGAGCCTCTTTGTACGAGTCTTTTCTCAGGCTCAGATTTTGAGGTGAGCCTCTTTATCTGAAGTCTTTTTCTATGCTCAGATTTGAGGTGAGCCTCTTTGTACGAGTCTTTTATATGCTCGTACTTTGAGGTGAGCCTCTTTGCACGAGTCTTTTCTGTGCTCGTACTTTGAGGTGAGCCTCTTTGCACGAGTCTTTTATGTGCTCGTACTTTTAGGTGAGCCTCTTTGTATGAGTCTTTTCTGTGCTCGTACTTTGAGGTGAGCTTCTTTGTACGAGTCTTTTCTGTGCTCGTACTTTGAGGTGAGCCTCTTTGTACGAGTCTTTTCTATGCTCGTACTTTGAGGTAAGGCCTCTTTGACGAAGTCATTTCTCGTCTTTCGTGATTTGAGGTGAGCCTCTTTGTACGAGTCTTTTCTATGCTCGATGTCAACCATTTTTGATCGAGCTGTTTGCGACTTTATTGGCTGGTGACAAATAAAGCCAGTGAATCTCGCCGAGTAGGCAGAAAGACGACACCGAGGAGATGGGCTGGTCAACGCCAGATGAAGGCGGACAAAATCATCGCCGTAGGAGGTGGAATGCTAGCACCGAGGAGGCGGGAAGGTGATGCCTTAGAGGCGGATAAAATCATCGCCATGAAGGCGGAAAAGATCATCACCACGAAGGCGGAATGCCAGCGTCGAGGAAGCGGGAAGGTCGATGCCTTAGAGGCGGATAAAATCATCGCCACGAAGGCGGAATGCCAGAGCCTTAAAGGCGGGCAGGTCGACGCCTTAGAGGCGGGCAAGATCATCGCCACGAAGGTGGAATGCCAGCGCCTAAGAGGCGGGAAGGAGACACCATAGAGGCGAATAAAATCATCGCCACTAAGGCGGAATGCCAGTACCGAAGAGGCGGGCAGGTCGTCGCCTTAGAGGCGGATAAGATCATCGCCACGAAGGTGGAATGCCAGCGTCGAAGAGGCGGGAAGGCGATGCCTTAGAGGCGAATAAAATCATCGCCACGAAGGCAGAATGCCAGCGCCGAGGAGGCGGGAAGGTGACGCCTTAGAGGCGGATAAAATCATCACCACGAAGGTGGAATACCAGTGCCGAAGAGGCGGGCATGTCGACGTCTTAGAGGCGACAAGATCATCGCAATGAAGGCAGAATGCCAGCGCCGAAGAGGCGGGAAGGCGAAGCCTTATAGGCGAATAAAATCATCGCCACAAAGGTGGAATGCCAGCGCCGAGGAGGCAGGAAGACGACGCCTTAGAGGCGAATAAAATCATTGCCACAAAGGCGAATGCCAAATACAAGAGGCGGGCGTGTCGACGCCTTTAGAGGCGGATAAGATCATCGCCATTAATGCCATATTAAGGCAAATAACGCCAAGGCAAATAAAATCATCGCCACGAAAAAGCCAAATAAAGAGGCCTGACAGGTCGACTTAGAGGCAAATAAGATAATCGCCACAACCGAATGCCACCCAAAAGGCGGAAGACGACGCTTTGTCGATAAAATCATCGCCAACGAATGCCAAAAAAGAGACGCAAGTGTCGACGCTTTAGAGGCCTCATCGCTACGGGCGCGAATGCTAGCTACCAAGAGAGGGAAGGCGACGCTTTAGGAGGCGGATTAAATCAACCAAGGAAAAATGCCGTAAAGAGGCGAAGGCACCGACGCTTGGGATTTTAAGATCATCGCCACGGCGAATGCCAATGATCAACAACGCCTTTAGAGGCGAACAAGATCATCGCCACGAAGACGAATGCCGCTGACGAGGAGGGAAGGCGATTTTTTATAGGCGATAAAATCATCGCCACGGGCTGCGGAATGCCAAATATTTTCTTGGTCGACGCCTTTAGAGGCGGATAAAATCATCGCCACGAAGGCGGAATGCCGCCAATAGGGCAGTCGACGCCTTTAGAGGCGACAAGATCATCGCCACGGGCGCTAATGCCGTCGAAGAGGCGGAAGGCGACGCCTTAGGCTTAATAAAATCATCACCACGGCTATAAATCCAAATAGAGAGATCTTCGCCGCTTTAGAGGCGGACAAGATCATTCCATGAAAGCAAATTCAAAGAGGCGAATAAAATCATCGCCACGGCGCGGAATGCCGAAAAGGCGGGAAGACGACACCTTTCTTGAAAAATCATCACCACGGCTATGAATGCCGCCATATTCTTCGTCGATGCCTTAGAGTCGGAAAGATCATCGCCATGGCTTGCCGCCGTCAAGAGGGGAAGAACGCCCAGAGGCGTAATAAAATCATCGCCACGAATACAATGCCGCATTCCAGGAGGCGGGAAGGCGCCGTCTTAGAGGCAAATAAAATCATCGCCACGAAGGCGGAATGCCAACCCACGCGGGTGTCGACGCCAATTTAGAGGATAAGATCATCGCCACGGGCGCGAATGCAAATGTCAAAGAGGCGGAAGGCGACGCCCAGAGGCACTAAAATCATCACCACGGCGCCAAAGCCTTTTACTGGCAGTGTCGACGCCTTAGAGAGAATTAAGATCATCGCCACGGCGGAATGCCAATCAGGCGAGGGATGGAGACACCTTAGAGGCTTAATAAAATTATCGCCACGGATTAAATGCCGCCACAATAAGTTAATGTCGACGCCTTAGAGGCGCATAAGATAATCGCCATAATGCCATCGCCAAGAGGGCGGAAGGCGACGCCTTAGAGGCGAATAAAATCATCGCCACGAAGGCGGAATGCCAGCGTCGAGGAGGCGGGAAGGCAACACCTTAGAGACGAATAAAATCATCGCCACGGCGTGGAATGCCGTGAGTCGCCAAGAGGCGGGGCAGGTCGACGCCTTTAGAGGCGACAAGATCATCACCACGGCGGAATGCCAACGAAGAGGCGGGCAACATTATGCCTTTAAGGCAAAAGATCATCGCCAATTGCCAATGCCAAGAGGGCCATAAGGCGAATGATTCCTATTAAAAATCATCGCCAATAAAAAATGCCCGCATTAAGAGGCTAAGGTCGATTAATCCTTTAGAATTCAAAGAATCATCACCGCCAAATCATAATGCCGGGCCAAGGCGGGAAAAACCTACGACGCCTTAGAGGCGTTTATAAACGCATCACCACGGATAAGGTGGAATGCCAACCAAAAGGAGGTGGGAAGGATTACACCTTAGAGGAATAAAATCATCAAAACGAAGAAAAATGCCAACGCCGAGGAGGGGAAGGTGACGCCTTTCTAATAGATAAAATCATCGCCACAAAGGCGTAATCATCCAGCGCATAAAGAGGGGCGGGCGATCAAAGCCTTTAGAGGCGCTAAGATCATCGCCATGAAGGCGGAAGATTTTTTGGTTACCAAGAAATCTTGGGCATCGACGCCTTTTTTTTTTCCCATAATTTAAAGATCATCGCCACAAAGATGGAATGCCATTTTATGGATTTATTTGGAAGACGACACCTTAGAGACTCAATAAAATCATCACCATGAATTTTCATGAAATACATATCTTCCACAATATCTTTTCACGACGCCAATTTTTCTTGTAAAAAAATTTCACATCATCGCCATGAATAAATTAATGGGAGATTTTCTTGAATTTAATGAGATAATCTAACATTCCAAGAATACATATCTTAATTCCATAACAAAATTCAAAGAAAATCTTTTCTCCTGAACAAGATCATTTTCGAAAATTGAATGCCAATATTAAAAACAATATTTACGCCTCGGCAAATAAAAAATCATCGCCACGGACTATATGTGCCAGCATCGAAGAGGAAGAAGAAGATCGACCTTCTAGGATCGAAAAAAATTATCGCCACAATATAATTCCGAGCCATAAAGATTAATTAATCCCGCATAATTAATAATACAATCTTAACCCCCTATTATATTAAATATGGCTCCCCCGACGCCTATTTCCGTGTTTTTAAAATTATCGCCAATTAATTAATTCAAGCCAAAATATCCTTAAAAAAATTAATATCTTTTGTCCTTAGAGGAAATTTAAAAAAAATCATTATCCATACCGAAACTAATTCCAAACAAGATTTGGTATGATAAAACTTATTAGAGGCCTTAATAAAATCATCACCACGGGACGGAATGCCGCTTAATATTAGATAAATCTTAGCAATCACGGACCAATAATATAAGATTCAAGATAAAAGTTTTTGAATGTCTATCCATTAAGAGGCGAATAATAAGTCAAAGCAATAGCGGCTACCAATCCGACAAGATCCTATTTAAGAGGCTAAAAATAATACCACGAAAATCGCCTTGGGAAGAATATCGATTCCTTTAAGGCGGATTTATCATCTCCACTATTAAGGAATTCTTTAGCCGAGGATTAAAGGCAAACCAAATAGAGGCTTAAAAATCATCGCTTTTATGAATGGTTGTTCATTTCATCTAGGGTCGTGAGATACGATAAGATCATCGCCACGACGGGCGAAATGCCGTGATCCATTTTTAAATAACTACAATAGAGGCGAATAAAATCATCACCACGGGGAATGCCGCCAAGAAGAGGCGGAAGATTCAATCCTTATTTGACAAGATCATCTCCATAACAATTTATTTAACGAAATAAGAGGCGAAGACGCCCAGAGGCAATATAAAATCATCGCCACGGCTACGAATGCCAAGATGCAAGTAGGATTTAGAGGCGGATAAGATCATCGCCACGACGCGAATGCCAAAGGTTAAGAGGCGGGAAGGCGCGACGCCAGAGGCGATAAAATCATCACCACGAAGGTGGAATGCCAATTAAGAGCATTGTCGCACCTTTAGAGGTGGATAAGATCATCGCTATGAAAGCGGAATGTCAGCGCCAAAGAGGCAAATAAAATCATCGCCACGAAGGTGGAGTGCCAGTGCTGAGGAGGCGGGAAGGCGACACCTTAGAGCCGGAAAAAATCATCACCACGAAGGTGGAATGCCAGCGCCGAAGAGGCGGGCAGGTCGATGCCTTAGAGGTGACAAGACCATCGCCATGAAGGAGGAATGCCAGTGCCGAAGAGGCGGGAAGGTGACGTCTTAGAGGCGAATAAAATCATCGCCACGGGCGTGGAATGCCAGAAAGGCGAGGCGAAGGCGGCGTCTTTAGGCGAATAAAATCATCGCCATTAAAGGCGAATGCCAACATTAGAGGCTGCTGTCGACGCCTTTAGAGGCGATAAGATCATCGCCACGGGCGAATGCCAATTGAAGGAAGCGGAAGCCGACGCCTTTAGAGGTGAATAAAATCATCGCCATTTAAGGCGGAATGCCAAAGATCGAGGAGGGGAAGAAGGCGACGCTTTAGAGGCGATAAAAATCATCGCCACGGCGCGAATGCCAAAAGCAAGAGGCGGGCGTGTCGATGCCTTAGAGGCGGATCAGATCATCGCCACGAAGATTTAAAATGCAACACCAAAGAGGTTGGAAGGTGACGCCTTTAGAGGGTGAAAAAATCATCGCCACGGGCGAATGCCGCCATTTAAGAGGCGAAGCAGTCGACGCCTTTGAGGCGATAAGATCATCGCCATGAAGGCGAAATGCCAACGCCAAAGAGGCGGAAGGCGGCGCCTTAGAGGCGACAAGATCATCGCCACGGCTTCCGAATGCCAAAGCCAAGAGGCGATGTCGACGCCTTTATAGTCGATAAGATCATCGCCACGAAGACGAAGTCTGCCAAATACCAAGGCGGAAGTGTCGACGCCTTTAGAGGCGGACAAGATCATCGCCACGGCTACGAAATGCCAACGCCAAGAGGCGGGAAAGCGATGCCTTTAGAGGCTTAATAAAATCATCACCACGGGGCGGAATGCCAACGCCAAGAGACCGGCAGTGTCGCCACCCAGACACGGACAAGATCATCGCCATGAAAACCGAATGCCGCCACCAAGAGGCGAATAAAATCATCGCCAGAGCGAATGCCAGCCGACGACTCCATGTCAGGCGACACCTGGAGCCGAAAAAATCATCACCACGGGCGCGAATGCCGGGTTATAGAGGGGTAGGTCGACGCCAGAGATGAAAAGATCATCGCCACGGGCGCGAATGCCATTTGCCGAGGAGGCGGGAAGGCGACGCCAGAGGCAATAAAATCATCGCCACGGTTGCCGGCCAAGAGGCGTTCTTTAGTAACGACGCCTTAGAGGCGGACAAGATCATCGCCACCGAAATTCTCAAAGGTCGAGGCGGGATCCCGACGCCATAGAGGCGAGGCGAAAATCATCACCACGAAGGCGAATGCCGCCAGATAGAGGCGGCAGTCGTCGCCTTAGAGGCGGACAAGATCATCGCCATGAAAGCGGAATGTCAGCGCCGAAGAGGCGAATAAAATCATCGCCACGAAGGCGAATGCTACGCCGGCGAGGCGGAAGGCTTACACCTTAGAGCCGAAAAATCATCACCACGGCGCGGAATGCCAGCCAAAAGAGGCAGCCACCGATGCCTCTAGGTGATAAGGTCATCGCCACGGCGGAATGCCGCGCGAAGAGTACGGGAAGGGGACGCCTTTTGAGGCATGAATAAAATCATCGCCACGAAGGTGGAATGCCAGCGCCGAGGAGGCGGGAAGGCGACGCCTTAGAGGCGAATAAAATCATCGCCACGAAGGTGGAATGCCAGAGCCAAGAGGGGGATGTGTCGACGCCTTTAGAGGCGACAAGATCATCGCCACGGCTACGAATGCCAGCCGGAAGGGAAGGACGAGGTGAATAAAATCATCGCTACGGCGGCGAATGCCAAAGATCGAGGAGGCAGAAGGTATGCCTTGCGAGGATAAAAATCATCGCCACGATGGCGTAATGCCGAAGAGCATGGGTAGGTCGATGCCTTAGAGACGGACTAGATCATCGCCACGAAGACGAAATGCAACGCCGAAGAGGCGGGAAGGCGACGCCTTAGAGGCGGTTAAAATCATCGCCACGAAGGCGAATGCCGCCACCAAGAGGCGGGCATGTTGACGCTTTTAGAGGAGGTGGACAAGATCATCGCCACGGGCGTAATGCCAACAAGAGGGGCAGGTCGACGCCTTTATCGTCGACATGATCATTGCCACAAAGACGGAATGCCAGCGCCAAAGAGGCGGGAAGGCGACGTGTTAGAGGCGAATAAAATCATCGCCACGAAGGCGGAATGCCAGCGCCAAAGAGGCGGGCAGTTCAAGGCCTTAGAGGCGGATAAAATCATTACCACGGCGAACGCCAAATACCAAGGAGGAGGATTAAGTGATGCCTTAGAGGCTTAATAAATGCCAACCCAGCAAATGGCGGTAGGTTGAGGAGGCGGACAGGGAGTAGCAAAGGCCGCTATTGGGACAGACGGCCGAAGTTGGGCGCCACCGCCGAGGACTTGATTCCCTTTGTACATGTGTGACTTGATTTCCTTATGCGACTTTTAAAATTGCATTTGTTCTTATCGTCTTATTGTCAACGCGATTTAATTGAACTTGTTCTTGCCGTCTTACTTGTATGCGGCTTATTTATGAACTTTTGCTTAGTCATCTTACAAAGTCGGGGGAGGACCGCACCGCTTAGGGTGGCGATCTCGCTGCCAGTATGTCAGAAGTCGTACTTCGGGAGGTTCGATGTTTTACTTATGCGACCTCCCTAAGTTTGAGCACAGTGTAGGAAATCTTTACAGGTGGACTGTGTTTCTGGAGTATTGGGTCGGTGTGCCCTCGGATTTGAGACATTCGTGATGTCGTTTTGGGTAGTCGTTTTATTTAGATTACAACTCCCTTTTGATTTGTTATTTGAAGGGCTTATTTTGTCGTCTTGTTTATGTTGCGACTTGATTGCCTTCTGGTATGTACTTTGTGTTCATCGGGGTCAATAGGGCCGTTCGTTTGATATCGCGACCTTGTTAACTTGAGTTCGTCGGGTCTGCTTGTTTGAGACCGCGACTTTGTAAATCTTGAAGTTGTCGGGTCTGCTTATTTGAGACCGCGACTTTTTGAATTTTGAGAACTTAGCTTAGTTGCTTGATACGATTAAGCTTGAAGCTGAATTAGAAGTTTGTTTCATCTGTATGAGACTTTCGAGTGCTCATAGATAAATTTTGTGATAGTCCCTTTTTGAGGGTTTATGTTATTAGTGAAAGAATAAGAATTTGGAGTTTGTTTTAATTAACCCTCCTAAATTTAGACATGCTAGTTTGAGTTTCTAACGTCAACTAGAGTTCTGAAATTAACTCGAATAGCTCGAGATATGAGCACATATGCCCCAGCCTTTTAATATATATGAAAGTATGAACACTGTAATACATATTAAAAGGAAGTAAAATAAAATAGAACCTGATGCGAGTGGGCTAAAGGACTGCCCGTAGATTCTTTGAGTTGCCCCCGAGGCTTCGTGCGCCCGTGCAATTTTACTTTGCGAGAGGCGCAATTTTTTATTTTTTTTCCTCGCAAAAATAGATACCTGTTAAATATCAAGTTATTCATATAGCACGAAACAATAGAATTAAATAGCAAATTATTTATGTAAAATAATTTTTGTTGTTTTTGCATTTGGGCCGAAAATATTATTTAATGAATAATACTTATGGCCCAAAGATTCATTATTAATGTCGCTGGGCCGAAAATACTACCTTGCAAACAATAACTGGTCCAACGCTCTAATTTAATCAACCCAAACTTTGGCCCATGTAGTTATCAGATTAGGCCCAAAGCTTCAATTCAGACAAAATTAATCCAACAACCTGGCCCAATAAATTGTTCTGAAAAAAGTTGGTCTGATTTGAATAAGCCCAATCAAACCCAAAAGTTAGGCCTGATTGTCCACGTGTAGAAATCAACGCTGCAAATCCCTAATTTATGCTAAGATCCAAACTCACGCTGCAAATCATTCCGAGAGTTGGCACTCCCTAATTCACGCCGCAATTTCGTTCCAGGTTTTCTTCTTCCTTGATTCGCGCTGTGGAGTCCGCTATCGGCGAGAGATTCCCGCGGCCACGCTCCTTCCCTATTATCAAGCGAACCAGGGCGGCGTCACTTTAACGCCACCGTCACCCGAAAACAGTCGGGCCAGGAAAGGACCGCCGCACACGAAATCCACCAGACCGAGAAAATTGTGACGTCGCCACCGCTGTTCTTTGAGTTTCGAAGTGGTGCGACCCAACTATTGAATCGATGGGCCTGATCGGCCAAAGTTCTGGCGCGGATCCAAAAATAGGGGCCAAAATTACGAGTTGCAGTGAATACGGAGGCTGGCGGTGGTGTGACCGTTGCGCCCAGCGGAGAGGATTCGCGGCGACGTGAAGTGACTCGCGAGGCACCAACTATGGCGGTTTCTATGCAGAGGAGGTGGTGTGATGATCGCGTGGAGGCGGCCGATTGAAGGAGCGGGTTGCGCTGGTTTCTCGGCTACTGTGAGGCGACGACGGGGAATTCAGCGAGCCGGAGAGGATGACCTGTCATGGCTAGATTCCCGTCGCCACGATCTCCAGCCGAGTTTATAAATGGCGAATTTCTGGTTCAGAGGGCAGAATTTTGAAGCATGTCTCCCTATTTAAGGCGGACTCATGAACTCAGCGGCTCATAAATTCTGAGTGAACGAAGTCTGAAGGCTTGCAGTAGCCTTGGTGAAAGCTTGAAAATTCGCCCGTATGACTATACTTTTCTGGGTTGTTTGTATTGGGGATTTTGATTTTCTGTATTAAGGTGTATGGACTCTAGTGGTGAGTAGTGAGGGTGATAAGAATGTATTATGGTGAGCGTTTCATACGCAAAGTGTTGGGGCTGATAGCAGATTATTGTACAGATGTTGAATTTTTTGATGAACAGTTTGTGTGAACGTGACGTTTTCGTGAAAACTGGGTATGAATTTTAGATGAACAATGAGTGTTTCATCCAAATTTTGTTTTTTGATTTTCGAAGAACGATGAACAACGAGTGTCATCGTCTCGATCCTTTGTTTTTGGGTCCTAAAGAATATTTGGTGAAAAATTCGATAGATGTTCCCACAGACGGCGCCAATTATTGTAACATAGATTTTACGTCTATGTCACAAACAAGTAATTAATGAATAAAGAATGAATAAATCAATGAAAAGCATAAAGAAAGAACGAATTTGTTGACCCAGCGTCTGGGGCATACCAAGCCAGGTTTATTTTACTATTGTTTTGTGTGGATTTCATCCCTCCTTTTACACTGGGGTTTCTCCCCTATTTATAGAGATTACAAAATATACAAGACTTCCCTAATGGGCCATAAAATGGGCCTTAAATATGGGCTCGTGGAGCCAATCTAATCTAAAAACATGAAAGTAAAGTCGATTATCTTTTTTCAGCTTGCTTGTCGACCTTTGCTCGTGGATCGCCCTCGAAGGACGCCGCCATTAAAAATGAGCTCGATCTTCTTTGTTTGTCGCTAGGTCGCCCTACGAGGGCCGACCTTTGGCATTTTCAGATTTTTATCAATAACTTCTGTTCCTCGGGCCGCCACGTAACCACCATTTGCCACATCATAACTATTTACCATGTGGCTCTTGGCTATTATTATGGCTACAACAGGAACATCCAGGAGAACATGGTTAGATAGTCATCCCTTAAGTCAGATTGTGGGTGATCTATCTGAAGGAGTTAAAACAAGAAGGTTCCATGGTGAAAGAGCATTGTTCTGCTGCTTCCTATCTGAGAAAGAACCTACTGAGATTGAAGAAGCTCTTCAAGATTCATTCTGGATTATTGCTATGCAAGATGAGCTAAATCAGCTTACAAGGAATGAAGTTTGGGAGCTGGTGGACAGACCTAAGAGGCACCATGTGATTGGAACTAAATGGGTGTTCAAGAACAAGAGAGATGAGAACAATATCGTTGTAAAAAACAAGGCAAGGCTAGTTGCACAAGGTTATTCCCAAGAAGAATGCTTGGATTATGATGAAACATTTGCACCTGTTGCAAGACTAGAAGCCATCAGTTTGTTTCTTGCATATGCAGCTCACATGAAATTTACAGTCTATCAAATGGATGTGAAGAGTGCATTTCTGAATGGTGTGCTTAAGGAGGAGGTTTATGTGGAACATCCTCCTGGCTTCTGTCAGAATGACCAAGTTTACAGGCTCAGGAAAGCCATGTATGGTCTAAAGCAATCACCCAGGGCATGGTATGATACACTTTCTCAATTTCTTACTGACCATGATTTTACCAAAGGAACTGTTGATAGAACCTTGTTCAAGATATAAGATGAGAAGGATATCTTACTAGTTCAGATTTATGTGGATGACATCATATTTGGATCTCCTAATCATCAGATGCGTGAGAAGTTTTCTGCTCTGATGAAAGGAAAGTTTGAGAAGTCAATGATGGGGGAGATGAATTTCTTTCTGGGACTTCAGGTGAAACAATCTAAGGAATGAATATTTATCAATCAGACAAAGTACACCAGAGACCTGATTGCTAAGTATGGTGTATAGAATTGCAATGGAGTTAGAATTCCTATGAATACTAACTACAAGATGGATCATGATCCTGAAGGCGAGTCAGTTAACCACACAGATTATAGAGGGATCATTGGATCATTGCTCTATCTCACAGCAAGTAGGCCTGATATTACTTTTGGTGTTGGGATATGTGCAAGATACCAAGCTAATCCTAAGGCTAGTCACATGGAAGCTGCCAAAAAGATCCTGAGATATCTTAAAGGCACAGTGAATAAAAGATTATGGTATCCAGCTGATGATAACCTAGAATTAACTGGTTACTCAGATGCTGATTATGGTGGTTTTAGAATTGACAGGAAGTCCACCTCAGGAACCTGTCAATTTCTTGGAAGTAAACTGGTATCATGGTTTTTAAAGAAACAAACTTCAGTAGCAACCAGTACTACTGAAGTTAAATACATGGCTGCTGGAAGTTGTTGTGCTCAGATACTTTGGCTCAGATAACAATTGAGAGATTACAAGATTGTAGTCAATGAAGTACCTATATTTTGTGATAACAAAGTGCAATTGCTATTTCACAAAATCCTGTATTGCACACCAGATGTAAGCATGTGGACATCAGACATCACTTCATCAGAAACCATGTAGAGAAGAAAGATATCAGAATGGAGAAAATTCATACTGATAAACAATGAGTTGATATTTTGACTAAACCTTTGGCCGAGTCAAGATTTCAGGAACTATCAGTTGAATTGGGAATGTTGGATTCAGGCGAATAGTTATCTGATAAATTGAAGGTTTTCAGATGCATGAAGTTCTTCAGGTTACATTGAAAAAACTCAGGATAAAAAAAAAAGGTTTTTCCCCACTGAGTCTTGGGAAACTCAGTAACCTTAGTTCAGTAATGTCAAAATATACTGAACCTTTTTATCAAGATCATAACTCAGTAAGACTGATATCCCAAATTAGTCTAAAGTAGTTAATGACTCATGCACTACATTTATTGTCTAAGTGATTGCTCAGTAATAATTTGGCATAGATGATAAAACACCTGAGGAAATAAATGGGCGGGACTTTTGAAATTCTCAGGCAAGTCAACAGTCTGCAGAAAAAGTGGTTGGGCACTGTGCATATTCAATGGATAAAATTGCGGCTATTATCCAAATTCTGTCCTTTCACCGACCCATTTATAAATCCAAAATAATCATGGTTAATTCTTAACTGTCGATTAACTGCCACTAATCTCATCCATTAGAGATCAAATTTTCCAAATATAAATACCCTTCCTTCGCATATTGAAGACACTATTCACTTCATATTCTTCAAAATTTCCGTCTTCAAAAACTCTCCAGAAATCCCCTGCACTTCAAAAATCTTCCAAAACACAAAATGACTACTTCAATCTTCACCAAGCTCGCGGAATTCAACAAACCTTACTATGAGCATGTGGTATCATTTGAAGGGACAACCAATGCTCCGCACGATGAAGAAGCCCTTCATATGCTCCGTCTTGCGAAACTCACCCTGCTCGTTGGAAACCATCCGGAGGGAGAGTATCCCAGAGAGGTAATCAAATTTGTAGCTAATATGCACCTAGATGAAGATAACTGCATAAGCTCTAAGATTACTGTTACTCATTTGACGAAAGGGCATAAGGAAATAGATTTTATTCGTGAACTTTACATAATTCCGAATAACTTGAATGTTGTCTATGAGTTATATAATAAGGGAGAAGATCCAACCATGTATATGGCTGGTAAAGAGCAAGAATATTTAGATAAGATTGCTGAAGGTTCGATTAAGTTTGAGGCCACTTTGAACAAGAAGCATCTAAGGCCGAAATATAGAGTACTTCTAGATATTGTGAGTAACTGTTTGATGAGTAGTTTGAGAAGTCATGAACAAATCAGCAAGCCGAAACTATGATTAATGGCTTCTATTGAGGATTCTCCCTCAAGTGACTTCAACTGGCTGCAATACTTGATAAATGTGGTTAGTGATCAAGTCAAACACATCAAGTGGGACAAAGATGTTGTGAGTATTAAAGGAAAGATCCAACATGTCACAAAGATTGCCTATATTCTGGAAACATGTATTGAGGAGGAAGACATGTTTGCCAAAAAGCAATGCTTTTCCCTGAACCACGGTGATGTTCAGACAAAGGTCTCAGAAAGGCCAGAAGAAGCTGAAAGAAAAATCTACTGAGTCTCAGGAGGAGATAGTTCAGGAGGAAACTGCAGAAGAAGAAACTGAGGAAGATGTTCCTTCCCCTGAACCATCTCAGACAAGAAGGACAAGACAGGAGAGGCAGAAAGTCACTGAGTCCATCTCAGTAGAAGAAAGGCAAGAAAAAGGAAGAACCCTTCTAAAGTTGAAGCGGGAAGTTGGTGAGAAAATGAAGAAGAAAGCCTTGGCACCTCAGAAGAAGAAAAGGCTTAAGACCATTATTGAGTAAGAAGCCGATGAAGCTGAGTCCGAGGAAACTCAGTCTGAGGCTCAGGTTGGAATGAAATCACCCCTGCAGGTCTTGGCTCAGGTGGTGAAGAATATCGGTGAACAGGAATCTACTGAGGAGGAGTATGTATTCTCATAGGTGATGGAAACCTCGCTTGGGACTAATAAGATCTCACAAGAAATCTTCAAAGGCTCACAACAATCTAATGAAGAAAGCCAACCTCAGATCCCACCGGTTCAGACCTCAGACCCACAGGAAGCTCAGGAATCTCTAAACCTAGATGATCTCCTGAATGAACCCTTCCTTGATCCCTCAGATCTTCAGATTATTCAATCTGATCTTACCATCCCTGAATAACCAAGCCCTGCACTTCTGAAGAAAGGAGAAGCAGAGGAGATATAATGGAGAAGCAAGGAGAACGGTTTGTTCTGGATATGTACCCTGAACTTGAAGCATATCCTGACCTTCAGGATATATTCATCAGACTCAGGACAACTGTCTACATCCCGAATCAAACAATCCCAGACATGTTTGAACATTGCCTCCTTCAGAGGAGAAGAATGGTGGAGTGCAGAGACAGTTGCTCTGACTGAATTATCAGGATTCAGGAAGACAAAGTTCAGGATCAAAGTTGTTGAATTTGATGAGTTAGTGAAGCAGAAGATTGCTGAAAGGAAAGTTTCTGAGGCTGATGAGCCAAGTTCTAAAGATGGGGATGAAGGAGGTGAAGGAGGAAAGAAAGGTGATGAGAAAGAGAAAGAGCCTGAAAAGGAGAAAGAAGCAGAAAAGCAAAGGGAAACTGAAAAAGAGCAAGTTGCTGATGTTGCTGATACTCAGAATCCTCAGACTGAAGTTAGAACTATTCATGTACCTTTGGCACTATTATTACTTATGCCAAAGTTACTAAAGTACCTATCTTTAAGTCTGTTAATTATGGTATGCAGGTTGAGGCTCATTTGGAGCAGATTGCACAAATTCCAGGGATTGACTTTACCCCAATCCTGGAAGAGCTGAAGAAAGTAGAGCCAATGATGGCTAAAACGACTCAGATGGAGATTGTGTTGGCTGATCAATCTCAGAAGATGGAGAGCCTGAGTTCATTTGTTGATGCGCTTCAAGTCCAGACTGGGCTTTCTGAAAAGATTGCTGCTCTGGATGTGAAAGTTGATGGAGTTGGAAAAGAGCTAGCTGAGAGCTTGGAGAAGAAATATCAGGATAGAATTGCTTATCTAGAAGCCAAGATGACTAAGAAAAATCAAGAGATGATAAAGACAGCTGTTGAGGAAATGAGTGCTATGCTCATGACCAAAATGATAGATTTGATGCATGAAGCTTTCTCTACACAATTTGCCCCTGTAGCTGAAGAAGTCTCCATGGCCAAGAATTATCTGAGGAGATTGGAAGATGAACATGATCAATTGGCTGGAGAAGTTAGAACCATGGTCAAAGAACAATTTCACATGGATGCTGCTTTATCTCAGATTCTTCCAAGGTATGATGTCAAAAAGGGGGAAATAACCTCTCACGCTACAAAAGGTGAGTTGGACAATTTGCTGAAGAAAACCTTGGAGAAGAAAGCTCAGGAGGAAATTGAAGCAAAGAAAATTCTGATGGCTCTGAGAGAAGTTGAAGTTCAGAGAGCCTGAAGAACCTGAGTATATTCAGATAGAAGAGCAAGCCACTCAGGAAGCAATGGATCAGAAGCTGCTTGAAAGAAGAAGCATTGAAATGAGCAAGACTGGTGAGACTCATGCCAGACCTGAGAAGAAAAAAGTTGTGGCATTCGTGGAGGCTGAGAATAGAAAGAAGAAGAAGAAGGTTGCTAAGCCAGTTCAGAGAAAATTGGTGGTTGATTTCTCTGAATTTTCTCTGAATCTGAAGAATCTGCTGAAGAACCTGAGGCTGAGAAGGAACTCGAAGTTGAATCAAGAACTCAGCTAGGTGATTTTGATGTGAAAAAGACTCTGAAAGCTCTGGCAATTGAAAAGGAAAAGAGAATCGCTGCTTCAGTATCAGGTGCTGAACTGACCAAGAAGAAGCAAGATGAAGAGCAAAAGAGAAGAGTCTTCAGAAAATTTATAAGCAGAAGGAGAGGAACTGCTAAACTGCAGAAATGGCCACACATTGACAAATGGATGCTGTTGGGAAATTTATAGTTTTGATGAAAGTTCCAAAACAGTTATGATAGGACCAGTCAGACCTGTTAGCTGACTGATGATAGTAATAGGACTAAGATGACCAATTGATAATTATTGTATAGAACAACTGATGTAAAAGTAGGTAGGTCACACATTGAGGGGGAACTCAATGTGATCAGCCTAAGCCTTGAAGATCAGAAGATTAGGTAACATACTGAAGGATCAGAAGACCTGAAGATCAGATGACCACCATGTAACAAGACTCAGAAGACCAGAAGACCTACATCAGAAGAAGTGAAGAAGAGTCAGCAAGTTGTGCTAAGACAACCTGCATCAGAAGACTAAATCAGGTAGACTGATCAGCCTGGACTGATCAGGTCAGCTCAAATTAGGTGACAACCAGAGGTTTACCAAGTTATACAAGTTCATCAAACATGAAGAATGTCAACCTAAGTTGATAAATCAAACATTGAATAAGTGTACTTGATAACCAATGAGAGCAAGACACGTATGTAAGGAGCTGACATTGCAGGACGAGGTGCTTCAGAGTTAAATGGCTAGAAAGGACAAGCATACATGATTTTGGCAATGCCGCCTCTGTGCACATCAAATCGGGCCTGCAAACCTACCTAAAATAGACCGAAATTCAAATTGCTCTCCAACGGCTAGTTCGATTTCGTGCCTATATATATGAGATCAAACCTTCATAGTAAGGTTACAGAAATAATCCACAAGCTCAAGCAAAGCTACATTTCCGCACCAAGAACACAAGATCAAGCAAATATTCTAAGTGTTCATCCCATAAGTTCTTAGCAAGAATTCTCATCCTCTAGCTTTGGGCTATTCATATATTAGGATATAATTCCAGTTGGAACATAACAAATCTTATACCCAAACCAAAGTTAAGTTAAGTTTGTTTAGCAAGATTTCAGACTAGGGTTTCTAGTTCTGATCTTTGGGATTGGTTGAGTGAGAACTCTTGAAACATCTATTGTACTATGTTGGACTAACACATTAATCTAAGTCCAGTTGGTTAGTTGGTGCCCCTGCTGATAGGGAAGAGTGGACGTAGGAAAAGTTGTCCGAACCACTATAAAAATCTGGTGTACATTATCTGATTTACCTGCTTTACACTTTGCACACTACCTGTTTAAGATTTGCATGCATATTCTAAGTCTGGATCAGGTTTGCACCAAGCAACTGATCTGATCAGTTTGACCCTTCATCATCTGATTCAAAACAGATAACTTAGAATTCTGATTTAACAAACTAGTTTTTCACACGGGTAAAACTTAGCTTCCGCACATCAGTTAAACTGATAGACACCGAACTGATCTGCCCTCAGGCGATTAGTAAGTTGGATATCAGTCCAAACTGATTCACACGCACTCTGATCAGGTAACTTGCTTATCACACCTGATTTCACGCAAAAGTTTTCAGAAGTCTATTCACCCCTTCCCTCTGGACTTCTTCCCTCACGAAAACCCATTCGAGACCTACAAGTGGTATCAGAGCAGTGGTTCTACAAACCACTGGTTTTGAGTATCATTGGTTCTTGAGGAAGAACCATTGTGGTCACTTGAACAGATCTTGAAAAACCTATTTTAAAAGCTCATCTATTTTTCAAAACACACATTCAGCATGGATAACACTTCGGGTAAGTATTACGATCTGCCCCAATTCAATGTCGATGAGTATGCCAACTGGAAGATCTTAATGGGGAACCATCTAGGTTCAATCAGTAACAAA
Organism: Stenogyne calaminthoides; assembly: GCA_037126765.1. NCBI lineage: Eukaryota > Viridiplantae > Streptophyta > Magnoliopsida > Lamiales > Lamiaceae > Stenogyne > Stenogyne calaminthoides. The sequence goes on along the minus strand of JBBCBC010000024.1, from coordinate 6,769,156 downwards.
ATGATGGAAGTTCTTGAATGAGGACCAATAATCATTTATCATACGAATCCAAATGATGATATAACATAGATCTAGATCATGTTGTTGGTGTACGTGTCAGAAAGAGTCCTTCACTAATTGATGCTGAAGAGAGAAAATTATCCAATCTGGATATAGTAGACGAGCATCTTATCATGAAGATAATGGACGCGACAACAAAGGAGAAAGTTAAGTACCTGCAAACAGCTAAGGAAGTATGGGATACGTTTGCTGAAATATGCCAAGGAAATGATCTGATCAAAGAAAGCAGCTTGCAAGCTAAAATGGTTAACTTTGAGAAACTCAGAATGCTACCAAATGAGACCATCAATCAGTTCGATGGAAGGATCATGATGGGAGTCAACAGACTTCGTGATCTGGGTCGAGTTATGTCAGATAAGGACATCAATTATAAGATTCTGAGGTCCCTACCGAAGAAATGGGACATGAAGGTAACTGTGATCAAAGATATCCATGATCTTACTGCCAGTGTCATGCTGTTCAGGAACTTTCTCTTCTTTTTCATCAATAACAGTTGAAGTGCCGGAGTTTTTAATCTCCCCCAGTTGTTTTCCATTCCTTGACGTGACAACACTCATGTTAACTTGATTAATTCCAGGATGAGGTAGAATTTCTCCACCAGTTTGAGCCTTCACTTGGTGCTTGGAGGTGGCTAGTTTACACATTTGTATCTCCGATCTCTTTATGCTCGATTTAGCCTCCTCTTGGAATTGTGTCACGTTCTCCTATTGAGTTTGATTTCCATCGACAACAAGAATTCTCACAAGAGATGTTAATTCAATCAATTTATCATTAATGAATGAACTACTTACCTCTCGTGTCATTTTCAATGGTGCACCATGATGGCTAAATTGTTGAGAATTTTCTGCCATGTTCGCAATGAGAGCTCATGCTTGTTCTGGAGTTTTATCACGTAGGGCCCCTCCACTTGCTGCATCAATCAAACTACAGTCTACAAGGGTCAAACCCTCATAGAAGTACTGGATCAAGAGTTGCTCGGAAATCTGATGTTGGGGGTAACTTGCCACTAACTTCTTAAATCGCTCCCAGTACTCGTAGAGAGTTTCTCCTTGCATCTGCCTTACACCACATATATCTTTTCGTATGCAAGCTACCCGAGATGCTAGAAAGTACCTTTGCAAGAACAACTGCTCCATTTGAGCCCAAGTAGTGACCGTTGCAGAAGGCAAATAGTATAACCATTCCTTTGCTGAGTCCTTCAATGAGAAAGGAAAGGCTTTTAATTTGACCATTTCATTGGTCGCCTCCGCAGGTCTCATATTAGAACACACCATGTGGAATTCCTTCAAGTACATGTATGGATCCTCTCCTCCACGACCGTAAAATTTAGGCAACAAATGAATTAAACCAGGTTTAAGCGCAAAATTTTTAGCAGCAGGAGGGTAAACTATGCAAAGTAAGTGTTGCACAAGCTGTGGGTTAGCTAATTCTTTCAATGTCAATGTTTCTGCCATAACTTCTTCTTTGCTCTCTAATTCACTTGACTCAAATTCCTGAGAAAATGGAAGTCACTCGAATGCTTCCCTAGTCTCTTTAGCTTGATGCCTCAAGACTCAGTCTCTCCTATTAATTTTGGATAAAATTGCAAATTTTTTTGCTCTCTTGTGATCGCGTGATCCTGCACTAATCAATTCCCGAGAGGTGGAAAAAACGCACGTGCATCTTAATAAATCAAGGAAAAAAATTGACCAAAAGAAAAGAATTGCTGATTTTTCTGCTACAGTGACACTGGGGGTGCCAGTGTAAAAAATCTGCAGAAAACTGCAATGACAAAGAATAAACGAGGGGGTAAAGGGGGAGAAGAATTAACAACTAACACACGAAAATACTTGAAAAAATAGCAGAACAATAAGCCCCCAAAAATATCACACAAAAACACAAAAGAATTATTAACACCGTTCCCCGGCAACGACGCCAAAATTTGGTGTGCTGTCGCAGGCACCCAAAAATAAATTATATCCTTAACCGATCCACTTGAGTGTAGTAGGACAAGTAAGGGTCGATCCACATAGAATATGAAGATAATTATTATGTTAATTGTGTGAATATAAAGAGACAGTAAATGGGGGGTTTGGATTTTTAAGAGAATTGCTAAATAATTATATATCGCAGAAACAATTAATAATCGAATTCAAATGATGAAAGGCTTCCAATTCACAGTTCATTCTTCACTTGTATTTTGACTTTTCTAATTAAAAGTATCGTTTGCTTAACCTTACTCTCAGACTAATGACACTCAATAAACAACAAGCTCTGTTTATCGGTTTTATCCCTTAATTTTATCCAATTGAAATACGCTCTTCAATGAACCTTTTTAGCTGAACAGTCTAGACACTATCTAAATTTAATTCGGTAAAAGTATTAGCCTCTAGGATAAAGGTCAAATAAATTCCCGAATACGCTAGCTCGATTCGAAAGAATTTAATTTATATCACCCTAGCAAATTTTACTAGTTGTTACCAATTGTCATATACACGCAACAATTACGGATTACGTGATACGAACTAACATGCATATAAGAATAAATTAACCTAGGTGGTCAAACAAATTTAATTATGCTAACATGCAGAAAGTTAAAACAGATAATATAAATAATCTGAGAATAAAGGTTTGACAAACGATATCAAATTAACTAGTAATCATCAAATACAAGTTTAGAAATCACTGGAATTGGAATAAGGGGTTACACAATTTGCGTTAGTTTAATGATTTGTTTTGCAAGTGAGGTACTCTTCACTTTATATCAATCATATAGTTCATGTTGACCTATTTGATTGCTACACAATTTTTGTTGGTTTAATGGTTACTTTTGCCTGTAATACTTACTAAAATTGCAGATCCATTTTATTTAAGGTATTCTATATTTCTTAGCTTGAAAAGTTATACACTATTGTCAATATGGATGGATCCATACCTTCTTGAAACTTAATTAACGGTAAGAATTTTGCAATAATTAGACGGATAATTTGAAGTTATACTTGATATTTAATCTAATTCAAATTAATCAATGAAAATTTATTTCTATAAAAGTTCCACCAATCAAAAACAGTAAAGTACGGGTTGCCTCCCGCAAACCGCTATTTTTTTAACGTTGTTAGCTCGACGTTCTCACTCTCAAATCACTGGTGGATCAGTCACAACTTCCACTTCCACATCCTCTTGTTGAAATCCCTCATAGTACAGCTTGACTTGATGCCCATTCACCTTGAATGTCTTCCCGGTTCGTAGGCTTTGAATTACCACAGCCCCATGAACAAAAACCTCGTTAACTAAGAACGGCCCTATCCATCGAGAGCACAATTTTCCTGGAAACAGCTTGAGACGAGAGTAATAGAGCAACACTTTGTCACCAACTGAGAACTCCTTCCTTGCAATCTGCTCATCATGAAAAGCTTTCGTCTTCTCTTCGTAAATCAAGACATTCTCAAACACATTGAGCTTAATTTCATCGAGCTCTTGCAACTGCAATTTCCTATGCAATCTAGCTTCATCATAGTCCCAATTACACTTCTTTATTGCCCAATAAGCTCGGTGCTCAATCTCCACTGGAATATGGCACGGTTTGCCAAAAACGAGCCTGTACGCGGACATTCCAGTGGGAGCCTTGTAGGCTCTCCTATACGCCCACAGAGCATCATCGAGTCGTACACTCCAGTCCTTTCTGTTTGGTTTCACAGTCTTCTCCAAAATGGATTTGATCTCACGATTGGACGCCTCAGCTTGTCCATTCGTCTGTGCATCGTATGGTGTAGAGACCTTGTGAACCACTCCATATTTCCTGAGTAGAGCTTCGATCGTTCTGTTGCAGAAGTGTGTTCCACGATCAATGATGATGGCTCTCGGAATCCCAAAACTGGAGAATATGTTAGATTTCACAAAATTCGCAACAACTTTGGAATCGTTAGTCCCAGTGGCCTTCACCTCCACCAACTTAGAGACATAATCAACACAAAGCAATATGTATAAGTTATCATAAGATAAAGGAAATGGTCCCATGAAATCCATACCCCAGATATAAAAAATTTCACAAACCATGACCAGGTTCTGGGGCATTTCATTATGATGGGAGATGTGACCTGTCCTTTGTCAATTATCACACGACTTACAGAACTTGTGTGCATCCCGAAACAACGCTGGCCAATATAGGCCACTCTCCAAGACCTTATGAGCTGTATGTTTCGCCCCGAAGTGACCTCCACAAGCATATGAATGGCAGAATGCCAAAATTGAGTTGAACTCAACTTCGGGTACACAACGCCTTATCACTTGATCTGAGCAATGTCTCCAAAGGTATGGCTCATCCCAAACATAGTACTTAGCATCACTCTTCAACTTATCCTTCCTTGCCTTAGAGAAACCTGCATGAAACACTTTATCAACAAGAGAATTAACAATATCAGCATACCATGGGATGGCTTCTGCAGAATCTGACACTGGGGGGACCAGTGTCACTCAATTTTTCCCAATTTCTGAAATTTTCACCAATCTACTGAGATGATCAGCAACTACGTTCTCAGCTCCTTTCTTATCTTTGATTTCTAAATTGAACTCCTAAAGAAGCAAGTCCATCGAATCAATCGTGGTTTTGCTTCTTTCTTGCTAAGAAGGAACCTGAGAGCTGCATGGTCAGAAAATACAATAATCTTGGAACCAAGTAAGTAAGAGCGAAATTTCTCCAAGGCGAAAATAATAGCTAAAAGTTCTTTTTCGGTAGTGGAGTAGTTCACTTGAGCTGAATTCAAGGTCCGTGATGCATAGTAAATCATGTGGGCAACTCTCCCTTCTCGTTGCCCCAATACAGCCCCTACTACATAGTCGCTTGCATCACACATTATTTCGAAGGTTAACTCCCAATTCGAGGGTTGAATAATGGGTGGTGTGGTCAACGACTCCTTCAACTTATCAAAGGTTGCCTTGCAGTTTTCATCCATCAAGAATTCTTTGTCCTTCTGCAGCAATGTACACAATAGGGATGCAATCTTGGAGAAATCCTTGATAAACCTTCTGTAAAAGCCTGCATGACCAAGAAAAGAGCGTATCTCCCGTACACTTACGGGGTAAGGCAAAGCAGATATCAAATCAATCTTATATTTATGTACTTCTATTCCCCTAGATGACACAGCATGGCCTAAGACTATACCCTCTTCCACCATAAAGTATCATTTGTCCCAGTTTAATACAATATTAGTCTCAATGCATCTTTTCAAAATCAAGACCAGATTTTTAAGACCTAACTCAAACGAATCTCCATACACACTAAAGTCATCCATAAAGACCTCAATAATACTATGCACATACTCAGAAAAAATGCTTACCATACACCGTTGAAAATTCGCAGGTGTATTGCAGATTCTGAAAGGCATCCGTCGGTAGGCAAAGTCCCGAATGGACAGGTAAATGTGGTCTTTTCCTGATCTTCTGGAGCAATGGCAATCTGGAAATAACCTAAAAATCCATTCAAGAAGCAGTTGAATATGTGTCCAGCTAGTGTTTCGAGCATCTGATCAATGAACGGCAGAGGGAAGTGGTCCTTTCGAGTCATCGAATTCAGCTTACAGTAATTGATACAGACCCTCCATCCAGTTTGAACTCGTGTAGGCACCAACTCTCCATCTTTGTTTTCAACCACAGTGGCTCCAGATTTCTTGGGAACCACTTGAGTGGTGCTGAACCACTTGCTGTCCGAGATTGGGTAAATCAACCCTACATCAAGGAGCTTGATGACCTCCTTCTTCACGACCTCCATCATTGGTGGGTTCAGGCGTTGTTGAGCTTCTCTTGTAGGTTTGAAGTCACTCTCCATAAGAATTCGGTGCATGCATAACGAAGGGCTGATTCCCTTGATGTCGGCTATCGTCCAACCTATAACCTCCCTGTGATTCTTCAGAATGTCGATTAAGGCCTCTTCCTGTAGTGGGATCAGCTTGGAGGAGATAATCAAGGGATGAGTGTTATTATCCCCCAAGTATACATACTTGAGATGATGGGGGAGTGCCTTAAGTTCGAGTTCTGGTGTCTGTACAGTGGAGGGCAGAATTTTATTAGTAACTTCAGGCAATTTGATGAATTTTACCTCATGGTTTTGATGCATTTCCCTTGGACAGCCCAGGGCAGCAACCAATCTGGCCTGAAAGCTATCAAAAATCCTGTTTTCTCCAGCTTCGATCCCCTTCATGAGGATTTTCTCGAGTTCATTCCTATAGCTAGATTCAAAAACTTCAACAACCAATGGGTCAATCACACTTATGGAAAACAAAAAAGGTACAATCAGCAGGGCATTTTATCGCATCATAGATATTAAAATCAATGATTTTCCCATCAAATTCCATAGAGAGAGTTCCCTTGTAAACATCTATTTTTGTTGAGAGGTGTTTAAAAACGGCCTCCCTAACAAAATAAATGCAAACGAGGGTGAACTCTCACTCATATCTAGCACATAAAAATCAGCAGGAAATATAAGCTCATTAACTTGCACCAAGACATCCTCTATCACTCCAATAGGGTACACATTACTATGATCAGCCAATTGGATAATAACATTCGTCCCCTTTAAAGGACCAACACCTAAGGATGCATAAATAGAATGAGGCATGACATTAATTGATGCACCTAGTGTTGGAAAATAGAGGCACGTAAACACGTAATACATGTGCAGCGAAATATAACAGTTCACCAACAACGAACAGTTAATTGCACATAAGGATTACAATAATCATAACGAGAAATCTTACAATAATCTTCCTCAACTATGGTATCCACGTAATCCCCAAGAACGGATCTGCACGAATTTGCCAGTGTTGAATCCCAAGTTGAATCAGCTAGGAAAATCCAAACTCTAGATCTTATGGAGAAATAGTGAAGTGTAAAACTGTTTGTGAAATCCCAAGAGCTAATATATATAGGGAGGCCCAGCTTAAAACCTAAGCTGGCCTATTGGGAAATTAAAATCTCTTTTAATTAATTAAATTAAACTTCTTTAATTTAATTCCCTAAATATAAATCTCTACGGATTTCAATTCCATATATGACAAATCTCTACGATTTGTTTCAATATATATTAAATCCTACAATAATATTCCAAATATTATTATTGGGAATTCTTGTTTAATTAAATCTAATTTAATTAAACATTAATAATAATTAATTCCAAATTAATCTATTATTAATTACTTCTCCATAAATTAAATATTAAATCTAGTTTAACATTTAATCAACCAACTATAATCCGTAAAAGGAAACTACTTGTTGTGTGACCCATAGGCCCTCATATATCGAGTGATTAGTCAAACTAATGGTCTTAATTGAACCCTAGAAAATAAATCAAACATTCTCAATATATGAGGTACGTTGTGAGAAACATGCAACTACCTATAACTCAAACATGGGCTATTACGATTTCCTCCTTTCATTCACGAATACTCGATTAGTCTTAAACACGATGAAGTGTCTATTCAAATAACTTAATCACTTTATCTCCAATCACTAATTGATCACTTATGTCACACTTGACCATAAAGTCCATGTTGACGTGCATTGGCCAATGACTTTGATCCAATTAGGATGAGAAGATGAGTATTCTCTCTAAATCCACTTTGAGGAATAAATCATTTTCTTGGCTCAACTACCACGCACATGCACTTCGTGATGAACTCAATCCAAGTCATATCTACCCATGGAAGGGTGCAAGCGTCGATCATGGTCAAAGTTCATCACTCCACACATGTCGTGCGTATTGACCTCAAGTCAAAGGAGTATCACATCGCTCCCACTAACCGAGACACCCGTAGACACATATAGTGGAACTACATCAAACGGTTGCTTGGATGGGTATACCAATACCCTCTAAGGTATTTGTGCATCCATCATGAGATACCTAGTATCTCGTAGTAAGTGAGATCTTACTACACTCTCTAAGAGTATAATGCAGATCGCACACCAATCTCAATTGCATCATCAATATCCAATTCTTGATGATCCTTGATCGGGGCTATTTGAGAATCATGCTTAAGTCATCTGAGTTCTCACACACTCAATAACAACAGTGACTCAAGGGAACACAAATAAGAATAAATGCAAACAGTCAAACATAATATTCTAATAAGTGCAATGCCATATATTTAATATTAACTAAATAATAATATTAAATCAATACTGAATATTATCTGAGTATTATGTCCTTACAATGGATTGTCTCTAGGACACTAACACTAACAATCTCCCACTTGAACTAGAGCCAATCACCTACATGTCTAACCCCTAGACCATTAAAATGTCTAGTGTGTACATGAACACTCAATGCCTTGGTGAAAGGATCAGCGAGGTTATCCTCCATGGGGACACGTTTTAACTCTATCTCTCCTCTAGCGATTATCTCTCGTATTAAGTGATAACGCCTCGGTACATGCTTGTTTCTGTTATTGGATCTCAGTTCCTTAGCTTGCGCAACCGCACCAGTATTATCACAATACAACTTTATTGGACTGCTGGCACTCGGAACTACCCCTAGTTCACTTAAGAACTGTTTTATCCAGACAACTTCTTTGGCAGCTTCTGCCGCAGCAATGTACTCAGCTTTGGTTGTTGAGTCTGCGATAGTATCTTGCTTGGAACTATTCCAACTAACCGCCCCACCATTGAGAACGAAAATGTAGCCCGACTGTGACTTGTAATCATCACAGTCGGATTAGAAACTTGCATCAACATAGCCAGTTCCAACTAGCTCTGGCTGCCCTCCGTAGACCAAGAAGCAATCTTTGCTATGTCTAAGGTACTAAAGAATGTTCTTGACAGCAATCCAGTGAGGTTCACTCGGATTCTGCTGGTATCTACCAGTGGTGCTAACAGCGAAGGCCACATCAGGCCTTGTGCAAGTCATAACGTACATGATGGAGCCAATTGCAGATGCATATGGTATATCCTTCATACGTAGGATATCCGCTTCCATAGAAGGACAATCCTTCTTAGATAGCTTTATCCCATGACATGCCGGTAGAGAACCTCTCTTAGAGTTCTCCATCGCAAATCGCTTTAACACCTTATCGACATAGGTTGACTGTGACATCCCCAACATCCTTTTGGACCTATCCCTATGGATCTTGATCCCTAAGATGTAGCAGGCCTCACCAAGATTCTTCATCATGAAGGTCCTTGATAGCCAATCTTTAACCGACTGCATAAGAGGAATGCTGTTTCCCATAATCAGTATGTCATCGACATACACAACTATGAAAATAATATTTCTCCCACTGCGTTTACGATAAACGCATGGATCTTTCGAATTTTTGATGAAGTCAAACAATTTGACAGGTTCATCAAATCGGATATTCCAACTCCTAGAAGCTTGCTTTAGTCCATAAATTGACCGTTTGAGCTTGCACACAAGATTAGACTTTGACTTAGATACAAAACCTTTCGTTGAGTCATAAACACCTCCTTATCAATGTTCCCATGAGGAAGGCTGTTTGACATCCATCTGCCAAATCTCATAATCTAAATGTGCTGCTACAACAAGTAAAAATTCTAATGGACTTGATCTTTGCAATAGGTGAGAAGGTCTCATCATAGTCAATGCCTTCGCATTGACTAAAACCTTTTGCGACTAAACTAGCCTTGTAGGTTTGTATCTTGTCGTTTGCATCAATCTTACGCTTGTAGACCCATTTGCAACCTATGGGTTTTACCCCTTTCGGCAACTCAACCAAGTCCCAAACTTGATTGGTGTACATCGAGTCCATCTCGGATTTCATGGCTTCTTGTCATTTCTCTGAGTCAACGTCTAATGTTGCCTCAGTGTAAGTTCTGGGATCGTCTTTATCCGGGATCTCCACATCATCATGTTCCTCTACGAGAAAACCATAATATCTAGTGGGCGGATTACGAATCCTAGTAGACTTACGGAGCTGTGTTTGTGCAGGCTGTACATTCTGATCGTGAAAATTTTGTGGTGCATCGATTTCATCAATGTCCGCAGAGTCCTCAAGAGCAACACTTTCTGATACCTCTTGGGCGGGAGTTTGAACTATGCTGTTCTCATTCAACCCACTTGGAGTTTGTTGCGAAGGCAAGACAACTCCATTTACGCTCCCACTGGCTGAAAGAGGATCACTAAGTGATAAACTTCCACCATGTGAGCTGCTGAATGCTCCCACTGATTCCTTGTCACGTTTCTTTGACAAGATATCAGTCTTTTGATTATCTTGCAGTTCTTGAATTTCTTCAAGTTCTATCATCTTACGGCCTTGGTCCTTGAAGACATAGTCTTCTTCGAGGAACCTGGCCTGCCTAGAAACAATTATCGTTTGTTTCTCAGGTAGATAGAAGTAATATCCTCTCGTTTCCTTAGGATATCCCACAAGGTAACCCTTTTAACCTTTGGATTCCAACTTATCAATGATCATCTTTTTCACAATCGTGGGGCAACCCCACATTTTGATATGTGAAAAAGTTGACTTCTTGCCACACCATAGTTCATATGGCGTATGCTCAACTGATTTGGATGGAATCCTATTTAGAATGTAAATTGAGGTTTGTAACGCGTATCCCCATAAGAATGTAGGGAGAGAAGAAAAGCTCATCATGGACCTTACCATGGCTAACAAGGTTCGGTTTCTCCTCTCGGATACTCCATTCATCTGCGGTGTTCCGGGAGGAGTCCATTGAGATTGGATTCCATGTAACTTCAAGTAATCCATGAACTCGTGGATAAGGTATTCACCTCCTCGAGCCGATCGAAGAGTCTTTATACTCTTACCAAGTTGCTTCTCTACTTTAGCTTTAAACTCCTTGAATTTCTCAAAAGATTTGGATTTGTGTTTCATGAGATATACATATCCATATCTTGAGAAATCATCAGTAAAAGTGATGAAGTAGGAGAAGTTACCCCTTGCTAGAGTGGGCAATGGTCCACAGACATCACTGTGGATCAACTCTAGAACTTCTTTGGCACGAATCCCTTTCCTAGAATATGGTTTGTTGGTCATTTTGCCCTTGAGATAGGATTCACAACTACCATAGGACTCAAAGTAGAATTGGGTTAAGTAGTCTAACTTCCTTAACCTTGCAATCCTATTCTCATTTGCATGACCAAGCCTACAATGCCACAAGTAAGTTGGGTTTTCATGATTACTAAGTTTGAGTCGTTTGTTTTGTATATTAAGAATATTATGTCCACAATGCAACAAGTATAAACCATTCGATAAAGTAGCATTTCCATAAACATCAACATTAAGCAAAAAATAACAATTATTGTTTGAAAAATGGAAGGAAAACCCTTCAATGTCTAACATAGGAATAGAAATAATGTTGTGAGTAATAGAAGGATCGAAATAACAATTTTTTAGGTTCAAGTCTAAAACCAGAGGGTAAGTCTAAAACATAAACGCCAATACGTTCAGCATCAACTCTTGCTCCATTCCCAACGTGTAGGGCGACTTAACCCGGCCTAACTGCCCTACTATGCTTGAGACCCTGCACATTTGTACAAATGTGTGAGCCACAACCGGTATCTAATACCCAACAGTTAGTATCATTTGTGGACATGTTTATCTCAATAACAAACATACCTGTCCCAGTGGCTGAGACACCTTGTGCCTTCTTTTTAGATGCTAGAACCTTGCAGTCGTTCTTCCAATGCCCTTCTGCTTGCAGTAGAGGCATACATCCTTCTCCACCCTCTCCTTCTTTTGAATTCCACCTTTGGGCTTAAGGAAGTTTGGCTTGAAGCCTTTCTTTGCCTTGCCCATTCGCTTCTTCTTTCCTTTCGGAGCAGAAGAAGTAGAGGCACTCACCATGAGCACGGTCTTTTCCTTAGCAGTGGAAGACTCAAAGGTCTTTAGCATGTTATGCAGCTCGGGCATAACCGATTCCGTCTTATTCATATTAAAGTTTACTACGAAACTCGAATATGAATCGGAAAGTGATCAAGAATGGCATAAACAACAACATTGGTCTTGAGCTCGATGCCCAATCGACCAAGTTTCTCGATTAGCCCAATCATCTTCAATACATGAGGAGAAACCTTCCCTCCCTCAGATAGTCGGCATCTAAACAGATCTCTCATCACTTCTTAAATCTCGGAACGAGATTCAGAATCAAAGAGATCCTTCATATGCTTAATTATCTCGAAGGGAAGCATCTTCTCATGTTGCCTTTTGCAATTCGGGAGTCATCCCGAGTAGCATAACACACTGAGCTGTTGGGGAATTAATTGCCCTGATCTATTTGGGATGAATATTTAAATACAAATTTAATTCTAACAATTATTACTAGCATGAATTAATCCTATATTAATTCAAATAATAATTCAACAACAAATTATGCATATAAATAGTTCACATAAATCCTACGCATGCGGAATTGCTACGGGTTTACGTGAACTAACCTCTCGGAGTGACAACCGTTGAGAAGATGGATCCCATTCACATGAACACACCAAAAGACCTTCTCAAGCATTCCTTTATCCTTGTTCAACAATCCGGTGGTAGGAACTCGCGAACAATTTAACAAAAAGGAAAAATAAAATTATGTTGCACCACCTTTGTGGATTTTTAATTTTTCCAACACATGGAATTGCACTAGGGATGAAAAATTCATCCCCTATTTATAATACAAGGGGTGGCCGATTTTTACCCTAGGAATAAGATGAGAAAATCTTTTTCTTGCTCTCCAATATATCCAATATATTATTTTCTCCATATTTAAAATATTCCACAAAAATCCCAACTCCCTATATTAAGGGATTTTCGAAAATATCACATTAAATAGGGAAGAAATAGGATCTTTGACTTTTCTTGAATTTATGGGATAATCTGGTATTCCAAGAATACATATTCCATAAAATCTTTCCAAGAAAATCAAGAAAATCTTTTCTCTTTTTCCTTCAATGTTTTTCGAAAATTATGAAAAAATTAGCAATAGTAATTTATTTTATTTTAAACACCTTTTTCAGTTATTGGACATTATGTTTGGGCTACTTGAGGGGCCTTTAGGAGAATTAAGATTGGACCTTCTAATGGACTTTTAATATCTAATATTGAGCCACAATATTATTCAAGCCCATAAATATTAGTTAATCCCACTGCATAATTAATATTGCACTATCCATCTTAACCCATATTACTGTTAATATGGCTCCCAAGCTATTATTTCCCGCGGGTAAGATTATCCATGAGATTAATTAATTCAATATCTTGAAACAACTTTTCTTTAATTAATATCTTTTGTCCTTGGTCAAGAACGGTTCAACATTATTATCCATACCGAAACTAATTCCACTTGCAAGATTTGGTATGATAAATCTTATGAACCTCCCAAGGGGGAATTAACAAACGTATGGATAATAATGTTCTTCAGTATTAAATCTTAGCAATCGCGATGTGACCAATAATATTGCCTAAGAAATAAAGTATTGAATCTCATTGATTCTCTACCCATCATAAGTCAAAGCAATAATTACTAACCACACACGATCCTATTTAAGGGATGAAGATTAAGAAATAATTAACCAATCCACCGAGGTCTAATTCTTCCTAATTCAAATCTTTGAAGAATTTATCCTCCCGTAGGTCCTATTAAGTGCATCAGTCATGCACTAGTGTAATCTCTTGGTCAAGACAAGACAATATGAGCCTTACACTTCAACCTTTCACGATGGATTGTTCATTTCCATCTAGGTCGTGAACAACGTACTTTTAGTTACAAGGAACTGTTAATTTAATCTTCTGTGATCTGGTATCACTAAATTAACTACAATGTAACACGTACTATTTATTGAACAATTATGCAATAAATATATGTAACATTCAATGATATTTAAAGCATCAGTGATAAATAATTTATTTCTGTAAATAAGACAGAAATTCAGTTTGGTTATACAAAGTAAAAACATACTTTCCAGTATAACCCCAACATGAGCCTGAGAAGCATCCTCTTGATTCTTCTTCTGAGCCTCGGCGTTTGTTCTTCAGTACCAGCCTTTGGGGTAGCAGGGATTGACGTGTCCAACACGTACTCAATCTTTTCTTGCCTAAGCACCAAACGCACATTTCGGTGCCAGTCGAGAAAATTTGGCCCAGCCAATTTGTTCGTTTCCAAAACACTTCTCAGTGATAAGTTATTCATTTCAACAATCCTAGAGAAATAAAATAAAATGGGAATTAAAACACATAATTCCTATGATCAATATTCAGCAATCAAAATAAACATGGCCTTTCAAATTTATTTTGTCTCCATTATTTTCACATATTCAACGACCTCATCGGAAGAATACGAATTTATATCTAATATAAATTTAATGGACTAGGATCCACATTTCTGACTAGGATCCACATTCCTACTATCATAATATCTGCTTGGGCTGATTACTATGATAGCAGAACTGGTAGGTCTTCAAACCAGTTGCAAAAAATGCAACTCCTAGTTGATTGAACGTAGTTCAATCTGATGCCCCTTGACTTTTGTTTTCCTGCTTGGGCTGGTGAAACAAAATCAAGTTGATTTACAACCATCAAGCGGTGACACTACGTGTCCCTATAAAAGTCCCGTTAGATGTACATCCGAGCAAAAGACTTGGACCTTAAATACTCATTGGAACGAAATCTCATGTTTACTTTTAACTTTGATGGAAGACATCCTTCAATTTAATGAAAATCATATTTTAGTGAGGATCATTTTAAAGGCGGGGTATTAATTGCTTAATCGAGATCCAATCATGTTAATCTACATCACATTTGAGCACTTATTGGGCGCCGCCTACCCAAACATGATATTAAACGGACTAACACTTATATGGGTGCCGTCTACCCAAACAATTATTACGGTCTGACAAATATTGGGTGCTGCCTAGCCAAACAATTATAATGCAGACGTAAAGAGCGTTAACGAATTTAAATAAATAAATAAGTCAACAAGTGGGATTTTAATGAACCTTTTAAAATAAATTTCAAATCCAATTTTGGATTTATTTTAAGATTATTAAAACGATAATTAATCAAATTAATTATATTGGTCCAACCAAAATCCAATTTTAAACTAATATTTTATTAATTTTAAATTAGATTTAAATCAATTATTTATTTGTCAAGGGCTCATGTGCGAATTTCAAAAATTGCACGAAAGGACCTGTCCTAAATCCAATTTCGGCACAATCCTTCCCCTCATCATCGCCCGGTTTTCAAAACCATTTTTCCGATTGGGTCATCCAAATCAAAATCCAACAATTCATCAGTTTATCAGAATTATTAAACATTCCCAAAAATGTTCCAATTATTAAGATTTGTTCAGAATTTTAATTCATCAGTTCCAAACCAATCGAAAAACCCAATCAATCAATATGAATCATAATACCCCAAAATCGAAAGCAGTAAGCATCGAAAGGAAAATGGCAGAATCGAAACAAAGCACAATCGCACATTGGGAGCGGGCGAGTCGCCGCCGCCGCTAGGCGCGTGCGGGCGACTCGTCACCATCACCGAAGAACCAAAGGAGCGTGCGCGGAGACGCGACGCATTCGAAACAGGGAAGGTGCGGCGAATTGAGTCGAACCGGTGGCACGCCCACGTGACTCACCCCAATTCCAAAATGGGCCGACCCAAAACGAAACCTGACGGCAGCGCGACGCACCTCCATCGTTCGAACCGATTTGTGAGCGCACGGTCGTGATTTTCGAGGAATCGAGACGGTGGTCAAGAAAATCGAACGAAGAACCAGGTGCGGCAACGGGAATGGGTGCGAGCGATTCGTGCCAATTCACGAGGTGAGGGATAGCGAGGCAAATCCAATTCGCCGTCGCGCGCGGTGCCGCAGCTTTGCACGAGCACTGCGAGTCGCGGCATAGAGCCGTCGACTCGAGCGGCGTCGCGGATACCAGCGAACACTAGCGAGACGAAAGGGTCCAAGGCGGCGAAATAAAACCAAAAATTCCTAGGTTTTTCGTTAGAGAGGGCGAGCCGAGAGACAAAACAAATAAAAGGGTGCGGTTTTGTCAAACAAAAGGCAGCCGTACCCGATCTCAAAATTAAAAAAATTAATTTTAAAACCAATTTTATGCAATTAAGAATTAAGAGCCTGAAGCTCTGATACCACTGTTTGAAAATAGAGGCACATAAACACGTAATACATGCGCTGCGGAATAGAACAGTTCACCAACAACGAACAGTTAATTGCACATAAGGATTACAATAATCATAACGAGAAATCTTACAACAGTTGTAGAGCAGATTCCTCAACTATGGTATCCACGTAATCCCCAAGAATGGATCTGCACGAATTTGCTAGTGTTGAATCCCAAGTTGAATCAGCTAGAAAAATCCAAACTCTAGATCTTATGGAGAAATTGTGAAGTGTAAAATTGTTTGTGAAATCCCAAGAGCTAATATATATAGGGAGGCCCAGCTTAAAACCTAAGCTGGCCTATTGGTAAATTAAAATCTCTTTTAATTAATTAAATTAAACTTCTTTAATTTAATTCCCTAAATATAAATCTCTACGAATTTAAATTTCATATATGACAAATCTCTACGATTTGTTTTCATATATATTAAATCCTACAATAATATTCCAAATATTATTATTGGAAATTCTTGTTTAATTAAATCTTATTTAATTAAACATTAATAATAATTAATTCCAAATTAATCTATTATTAATTACTTCTTGTTTGTCCCGGTGAAAAACCCATGAAATGCGGAAAAATCATGAAATGCATATAAAACAGGGGTGAAGGAATGATGATTCCAAATTTTTACTTTTTAAGTCCATGTGTTGTGTTTTGCTTATAACCAAATGCATATGACAAGATAAGAACGTAAAACAATAAAGAACACAACAAAGTATAGTGGTTCGGAGACTCAAGGTCCTACATCCACTCTCCCTGTTCCTAGGGAAATTCCTTCAATCGGGACTTATCACCCTTCACGGGATCGCCTACAAGCTTTCAGGCTAACTCACTGTAGCTTACTCACTTCTTCTACATTTGAGTTTTCTCGATGACTACTCTGCAGCTTACTTACTCAAACACACACAAGCTTTCTGACTATCCAAGATAGTTTACTCACTTCTTCTCTAGTGTTTTCTGGCTGACTACTCTGCAGCTTACTCGACTCTTTACAACTCCAACAATCACACAAACTACCTAACAATAGGGTTTGGGTTTGGTTGGTGTCTCCAACTAGGTTGAGATTTTCCCTTAAATTTGTTTAGCCTCAATGCTAAGGTTGAGAAAATCTCTCTAAGCTTAGGATATATCGTGGGTTGCTTAGATTGGGTTTAAGAACACTCTTGAACATATTTGTATATCTACAGACTTGTGTTCTATGGTGGGAATGCTTGAGTATGTGGCTCTTGGCTCTGTAGCATCTTTTTCCACATTCTCCACACTTTCCACACTTTAGAATGATGAAAGACCTTGTATTTATAGTGTGGATTTGAATGTTACCGTTGGAGAGAATCACATTCAAATCCATACTATTCTGTAAGTTCTGCAGCTTTTTCAGGTTGGTTGTCTTCCTCTCATTGGTCCACGTCAGCTGAATCTAACAACTATATTCTTCAGGATCTTCTGAGTCTTCAGGTTTATCTGAGTCTTCAGGTTTCTCCGAGTCTTCAGGTTTCTCCTGAGTCTTCAGGTTTCTCTGAGTCTTCAGGATTCTTCTGAGTCTCAGGATTCTTCTGAGTCTTAGGATTCTTGATTCAAAGACTTCTCTTGGCCGAACCTTATGCGTCGGGCATCTTGACACTTTCGGGCTTATTGAGTTCAACTCTTGACTTGGACATCCACAACCTCCGAGTCACTTTTACTCGCTGACCCTCGATTCACTTGACTCGAGCTATCGATTTCTTTTTTTGCTGATCGATCAGCCGTCCGATCGATCGATCTTCTTCAGTCAACATATCATGATAGCATCAGGTCAGTACATCAGGTTAGCATATCAGGTTATCTTATCTGATCTCGATCACGTCTGATCTTGATCAGTCTCATCTGCTTCTCTTCTGATCTGCAACCTTCTCTTACGATCTTCCGGGCCGGTTTCTTTTCGATCGGTTTATGCGCTCTTCGATCACCGGATCAACTCGTCTGTTTCTTCCGATCATCTTATCTTTTTTGTTACGGTCATCGATCTTCTCGATCACCGTGGCAACTTTTCTTCAATTCTAATTTTGCACAGCTCATCAGTTAATTCTGGAACTTATCTTACTCATCTGATCTCGATCAGTCTCGTCTGCAGCCTCGTCTGATCTCGATCATCTACTTCTGATTTCGTGAGTTCCCCCTCAACTTTGTTCTCTCGTTCCCCCTCTACTTGTTATCTGTAAATTAACTTCAATAACACAAGTTGATAATGTTTTGGCATAATTCATCAAAACTAAAATATCCCAACAATTTCCCCCTTTTTGATAATGACGCCAAAACATTAAAATATATGCATTTTTAAAGAAACGAGTTTTTGTTTAAAAAGATCAGTTCAGGTGATCACATTAAAAGTGATATTTTGAACTTCTGCTCTGATACCAATTGTTTGTCCCGGTGAAAAACCCATGAAATGCGGAAAAATCATGAAATGCATATAAAACAGGGGTGAAGGAATAGTGATTCCAAAATTTTGCTTTTTAAGTCCATGTGTTGTGTTTTGCTTATAACCAAATGCTGTTGGGGAATAAGTTGCACAGATCTATTCGGGGTGAATATTTAAATACAAATTTAATTCTTATAATTATTACTAGCATGAATTAATCCTATATTAATTCAAATAATAATTCAACAACAAATCATGCATATAATTAAATCACGTAAATCCTACGCATGCGAAATTCTACTAGTTTACGTGAACGTACCTCTTGGGATGGCAATGGCTTGGTTGATTAGACTCACCAAAAGAACTTCCCAAGTATTCCCTCAATCCTTGCTCGACTATCCGGTGGTAGGACACTTGCGAACAATTAACAAAAGGAAAATAAATTATGTTGCACCACCTTTGTGGATTTGCTAATTTTTCCAGCACATGGAATTGCACTTGGGAATGAAAGAGTCATCCCCTATTTATAGAGCATAGGTGGTCAAAAATTTTGGGCAAAAGATAATGTGAGAAAATCTTTTCTTGATCTCCAAGAAATCTTGAATATATCTCCTATATTCTTTTCCCCATAATTATAATATTCCACAAAATCCCACCTACTCTTTGTTATGGATTAATTTCGAAAATTATAGGGCAAGAATCCAAGATTTGAATCTTCTTGAATTTATGAGATATTCTTGTATTTCAAGAAATACATATCTCCCATAATATCTTTCAAGAAAATCAAGAAAATTTTTCTTTCCCTTAATTATCAAAATTTTCGAAAATTTCCCTATGGATAACCAAGTGGGAGATTTATTGAATTTAATGAGATAATCTTGTATTCCAAGAATTCATATCTTCATTCCATAACAAAATTCAAAGAAAATCTTTCTCCCCTTTATATCCATAAATTTCGAAAAACATGGAAAAAATAAGGCAACAATATTTATTTTATTTTAAACACCTTTTTCAGTTATTGGACTTTATGTTGGGCTACTTAGGGGGCCTTTAGGAGAATTAAGATTGGACCTTCCAATGGATCTTGAATTATCAATATTTAGCCACAATATTATTCAAGCCCATAAATATTAATTAATCCCACTATATAATTAATATTGCACTATCCATCTTAACCCATATTACGATCAATATGGCTCCCCATTATTATTTCCGTGTTTAAGATTATCTAGCCCATTAATTAATTCAAGCCCTTTGAAATTGCTTTCCGTTAATTAATATCTTTTGTCCTCGGTTAAGGAACGGTTCAACATTATTACTCATATCGGAAACTAGTTCCACTTGCAAGATTTGGTATGATAAAACTTATGAACCTCCCAAGGGGGCAAATCGAACAAGCATACTTGCACACGATTCTCCGTATTAAATCTTAGCAATCACATGTGACCAATAATATTGCCCAAGATAAAAAGTATTGAATCTCGTTGATTCTCTACCCGTGATAAGTCAAAGCAATAGTTACCAACCACACGTGATCCTATTTAAGGAACGAAGATTAAGAAATAACGAACCACTGAGGTCTAATTCTTCCTTGTTCAGTTCTGAAGAATTTGTCCTCCTGTAGGTCCTATTCAGTGCATCAGTTATGCACTAGTGTAATCTCTTGGTCAAGACAAGCCAATCTGAGCCTTACACTTCAACCTTTCAAGATGGATTGTTCATTTCCATCTAGGTCGTGAATGGTGTACTTTTAGTTACAAGGGATTGTTAATTTAATCTTCTCGTGATCCGGTATCACTAAATTAACTACAATGTAACACATACTATTTATTGAACAGGTTTATGCAAAGAAATATATGTAATATTCAATGATATTTAAAAGATCGATGATAAACAATTTATTTCAAAGAAATAAGTCCGAAATTAGGTTTTGATTATACATAGTAAAAAGCATACTTTTCAAAGATAATCCCAACAATCTCCCACTTATACTCAAAGTCTCGCTTTTAAGTATACTACAACATGTCTCGTGTAGTTCTGTCGTGACATCTAATGTCACTTACACGAACCTAATAATTTCTCCCACTTATACTCAAAGCAGACGACAACGGTCTTGACACCCATTCCTTCCACATGTCTCTCGAATGTATTCAGAGGCGCACCCTTTGTGAATGGATCTGTTGGGTTGTCTTCAGACGCTATCTTCTTTGCATCTATATCTCCTCTTAACGATATCTCGTATAAGATGGAATTTCCTTTCAATGTGTTTGCGGCCTTGTGGGCTCTTGGTTCCCTTGAATTTGCAACCGCTTCCGCATTGTCACAATAAACAATGATTCTGGCTTGGGTAAATTCGAACTACATTCAAGTCCACTAGGAAGTTCTTGAGCTAAACCGCTTTTTTTTGCCTGCAAGCACTACATATTCGGCTTCCATGGTAGAATCTGCGATGCATTTCGCTGACGCTTCTCCATGTCACGGCTCCTCCCCCATGCAAAACACACACTAATGGAGGTAGATTTTCGAGTCTATGTCCGATTGGAAATCCGAGTCCGTGTGGCCGATGGGGGATTGACTATCGGTGATAAATTAACATTCTATCCCGAGTTCTTTTCGGATACTTGGAATGTTTTTAATCGCCGTCGATGTTCTTTCCTCGGGTTACTTTGATATCTTACCACCATGCCAACGGCAAAGCGGATATCCTGGTCTCGCGTACCGCATTACATATATAAGGCTTCCGATAGCCGAAGCATAAGGAATGCCTCTCATGTCATCTATCACCTTTTGCATCTTAGGGCACATTTTCTTGGATAGATGGATTCCATGTCCGAAAAGATGCGAAGCCTTTCTTGGAATCTGCATCTTTGAATCGTTTCAAGGCGGTGTCTATGTAAGAAAACTTTTCGACAAGCCTATCATCCTTTTCTTGCGATCTCGGTGATCTTGATCCCAAGGATGTGTGCGGCTTCCCTAAATCCTTCATATCAAAAAGCTGTTTTTGAAAGCCATGCCCTTACGCCCGATAACACCTTTACATCGTTCCCGATGATCGAAATGTCATCTACGATAGTACTAAGAATACCAATGCGATTCGACCGCTTTTTGTACACACAACTTTCGAACTCATTTTGATCGAACCCATAAGACTTTATAACATGATCAAAACATTGGTTCCAAGCTCTGGATGCCTGTTTGAGTCCGTATATAGACTTCATGAGCTTACAAACTAGGTGTTCTTGGCCTTTTTCAATGAAGCCTTGGGGTTGTTGCATATAGATCTCTTCATCAAGACTTCCGTTAAGGAAAGCTGTCTTGACATCCATTTGCCAGATTTCAAAGTCGAGATGAACATCAATCGATAAGAGAATATGGATGGACTTAAGCATGGCTTCTGGTGAAAAAAGTTTCCTCATAATCGATCCCTTCTTTTCGAGTATAACCTTTACCCACGAGTCTTGCTTTGAAGGTTTCCACCTTCCCCGTCCGGTCCTCTTTTTCTCTTATACACCCACTTGCAACCAATAGGTTTGACCCCATTTAAGTGGTTCGACTAGCTCCCACACTCTGTTATGATTCATAGAACCCATTTTAAACTTTCATTCTTTGTTTGCCAAGAATCTGCATCCTTGTCTTGGATTGCCTCGTCATATGTCCATGGGTCCGATTTAAGTCTTGTCCAGGAATCAAGTCCGAGGACTCTCCTATTCCCATGAATCTCTCGGGCTGTTTCACAACCCTCCCACTCTGACGAGGTTCGGTTGTGTAAGTGTGTCTTTTTGTATGTCATCTTGTATGCAGTTGGCATTGAGGTTAGCCCCTTAGCTCATTTAAGGTAATCTCATACGGGTCTTCTTTACGTTCATATAGTCTTCTTCCAAAAATTTAAAGTGGGTGCTTATGACCACCTTTTGATCTTCGGGACCATAAAACATACACCCTTTTGTTCCATCGGGGTATCCCACAAACAACCTTAATTACGATCCAGATCCATTTCTACGGCTTCCTTATCCAACACGTAGGCGGACACCCCCAAATCCTCATGTGTCTCAAACTAGGCTGCGCCATCCACAATTCTTTGGGAGTTTTGGGAACCGATTTGGATAGCACCAAGTTCGAATGTAGGCTCTTTGTTTCCAAGGCATGACCCTGAATGACTTGGGAAGATCCGCGATAACTCATCATAGATCTAACCATTTCCAAAAGAGTTCTATTTCTTTTCTTCTGCAACCCCGTTTTGTTGAGGGGGTTCCGATGCGATTAGGGGATGCAATCCCTTCATCGATAAGTAGTTCAAAGACTCATCGCTGAGGTATTCGCCTCCACGATCAGATCGTAGAGACTTGATACATTTTTCCCTATGTTTCTCTGCTTGAGCCTTAAATTCTTTGAATTTCTCAAAGGTCTCGATTTATGCTTCATAAGGAAAATATATAAGATGCCTTGAGTAATCATCAATAAAAGTGACGAAATACTCATAACCTCCTCTTGCTTTGGTTGACATTGGACCACATACATCTGTGTGAACGATTTCTAACACTTCTTTGGATCTATTCCTTGGCTCCAAATGCCCTCTTGGTCATTTTTACCCTCCAAACATGATTCGCGGGTTGGAATTGGTTCGACTTGGAGAAACTCCGGTGAACCGCCTTGCACCAACCTTTGGATCCTCTTTTGGATTTATATGTCCCAATCTTAGATGACATAGAAGTGTCTCGTTCACGTCGATGAACGTTTTTGGTTTTAATCCGGAAATAGTTGATGTGTTATAGGATGCATTTAAGTGAGTGGTGTGCATTTAATTGTATAGAGATTATTCGACAACGTTCCATGACGAGATAAATTTATCGAAAGAGAAATGGTAACAACTTTATTAAAAGTAACGAATATCCATCAAGAAAAAGTTTAGAAACCGAAATTAAATTCTTTCTAAAACTTCGGAACCTAAAGAACATCTCTTAAAATTAAAACTACGTCTTCAAAGACAGACGGTGCACCTCTCCCATCGCTTGGTTGCCACTCTCGTAGCATCGCCCAGTGTGATGAGGATCTCACTCCCACTAAGTTGTCGGGTCCGCTTGAACCCCTGTAAAGTGAAACAAACATGATCGACCCAGATCCACTACCCATAAATGGGAGGCATACGCCGCTAAGCAAGTTTCAACAACTTGTGCGTGAGAATTACCTTTCTTTCCATTCCTTTTGGGATTGGAACAGGCTAACTTCCAATGTCCTTTCTCACCGCAATTAAAACATTTTCCTTTTGGTCCTTTCTTGACACCCAAACAGCTAAATGTCTTTTTCTCACCTTTCTTAGTGATGAGTTTGCTTTGGTTCTGACCACTTTCCTTTTCTTGAGACTTGCCTTCCATTGGCCTAGATCTCGAGAAAAGACTTTTGGTTACCAATGCTTCGTCTTTCTTTCCTAAATGCTTCTCTATTTTCTCCAAGGCTTCTTGTAGGATGTCCATAGTAAACATGTGATCACTCATCACAAAACTACAGAAAACCCATCGAGCATCTTTTGGTAGAGTCAGCAAAAGAAATTCGATTTGGGCCTCATCACAATACTTAGTACCGAGATAAGCCAATTTTTCAAAATGGTGTTTAATTAAAAAAACATGCTCCCTCTTACGGTGTTCCTCAACCATCTTTTAGCCCGCCACGTCGTTATTTTTAAACTGATTGATCATGCGGTCTTTTGTTAAAAATATTTCTTCAAGACTTTGCATAATTTCTGCAGCAGATTCAACACCTTCATGAATGTGTCTCAAATCATCAGCAGTGAAGTCAAGATTACACGTTTTATGGGTTCATTGGCCTGCTCCCAAATATTATACAAGTGACTTTCCGCATTAGGTGATGCATCAGTAGGCTTACGTGGCTTGGGTACATCAAGAACCTAATGATGTTCTTGTGCAGGTAGGACAAAACTCATATTTCGTTTCCAAATATTATAGTTTTCGCCAGTTAATTGGTGTTCTTTGAGTGTATATAACAGTGGATTAAAAGGTTGCGACATGATGAACTGAAATAAACAATAATATGCATAAGCAAAAATATATCACAAGGTTCGATCACATGCATCATATTTAAAATCTCAAAAAAAATATGAACACGCATCAGCCAACATCTCAAAACAGTTTAAATAAGCCACGTGGGGTGGGTCATTATTTAAACACATTCAAGCAGGTTACAAACAAGAACAGTTACAAACCTTTAATATCCAGATTAATAGTTGGCTCCCACTTGACCAATATAAAATTGACAGGGACTTCGGGGAAGTATATGCATATCAATTTTATACCTAAGTAATAACCATGATTAAATACATGATTATTATTTCGCTTTGAACGATCGTGGGGAGGGTCATCGTCGCCACTAGTAATAATCCACAATCATTCATTTGGAATTTATTCATGTGAAAGCTAACTTTTGACCGTCTCGTGGGGGGAATTTCTCCAAAAGAATTCACAAATAAATAAATCATGGAGGTCAAAATTAATTCAATTTTATTATCCGAAATAAAATTATCAATTAATTATTTAAACATACTTAGTAATTTTGACGGTGAGATTTTTCATTGGGCAACTCTCATGCAAACACATTTAAACAAATTAAATAAAGCATAAGATAACACAATAATAAATCAAGCAAAGCGGAAAAATAAACATATTGGGCACAAATTATCCAATTGTCATGGTTTGATTTTTCTTGACTTGATTTTGAAGAAATGCCGTCTTGAATTTCTCCCACTCGATCGTCTCGAAAAAAAACTCCATCTCGAAACGCCACGCCAAGTAGCTCGCAGCCGGGATGCATGCCCGCATTCGGCCGGCCACTTGGTCGAGCGATTGCGCCCGTCTTGCATTGGTGCGCCACGCCCAGATCTTGCTTCAGCGCCTCAGCGAGTATCGCCAGCGTCGGCATCAGCGACCTCGGCGAGCATCGCCAGCAAGGCATCAGCGGCCTCGACAAGGCTTCGGCGAGGGGCGTACCAGCCCAGCCCAATTTGGCTGCCTCGCCCGCGAAACTTCGGTAACGCCGTGCTTCCCCGCGTGCCGTCTGCAGCGCCCATGTGCCTTCATTCGCCTCCATCGCTCATCCGCTCCGCGCCGCAGGCCAGCGTCGCCCTAGCGCCCGCCCGTCTTGGCGCCTGATCTCAGGCTTTGGCCCCTCGGCCTCGCCTAACGCCCGTCGCAGCTTTCTGCGTCCCGCATCATGCCGTGCCTCCGGCATGTTTATTGCAAACACTTACAGCGTCGCCTTGTCTGGATTTTATCCTTTAATTCTTCGTTTAAAGCCTCCGTTTTAGATCCGGTTACAATTTATTTACAAAAAATAAATAAACCTAGATCTAGCCTAGTCTATTACATTGATCAAATCAAACAAATCCTAATCTGCTGGTGAATTTTCTCCGCGAGGCAAAAACGAATCCGAACGAATCGAATTAAAAACCACAATTTATATGCATGCATAAATAAACACATTAAATTCCATGACAATTGGACACCTGCAAAAAAGATCTAGCAATTCTACTATCCAATTTCAAATTTAATGACAACGAATTAAATTACAATTTAAAAATTCAGAGCCCGAAATCGTGGCTCTGATACCAGTTGTTGGGGAATAAGTTGCACAGATCTATTCGGGGTGAATATTTAAATACAAATTTAATTCTTATAATTATTACTAGCATGAATTAATCCTATATTAATTCAAATAATAATCCAACAACAAATCATGCATATAATTAAATCACGTAAATCCTACGCATGCGGAATTCTACTAGTTTATGTGAACGTACCTCTTGGGATGGCAATGGCTTGGTTGATTAGACTCACCAAAAGAACTTATCAAGTATTCCCTCAATCCTTGCTCGACTATCCGGTGGTAGGACACTTGCGATGAATTAACAAAAGGAAAATAAATTATGTTGCACCACCTTTGTGGATTTGCTAATTTTTCCAGCACATGGAATTGCACTTGTGAATGAAAGAGTCATCCCCTATTTATAGAGCATAGGTGGTCGAAAATTTTGGGCAAAAGATAATGTGGGAAAATCTTTTCTTGATCTCCAAGAAATCTTGAATATATCTCCTATATTCTTTTTCCCATAATTATAATATTCCACAAAATCCCACCTACTCTTTGTTATGGATTAATTTCGAAAATTATAGGGCAAGAATCCAAGATTTGGATCTTCTTGAATTTATGAGATATTCTTGTATTTCAAGAAATACATATCTCCCATAATATCTTTTCAAGAAAATCAAGAAAATCTTTCTTTCTCTTAATTATCAAAATTTTCAAAAATTTCCCTATGGATAACCAAGTGGGAGATTTCTTGAATTTAATGAGATAATCTTGTATTCCAAGAATTCATATCTTCATTCCATAACAAAATTCAAAGAAAATCTTTCTCCCCTTTATATCCATAAATTTCGAAAAACATGGAAAAAATAAGGCAACAATATTTATTTTATTTTAAACACCTTTTTCAGTTATTGGAATTATGTTGGGCTACTTAGGGGGCCTTTAGGAGAATTAAGATTGGATCTTCCAATGGATCTTGAATTATCAATATTGAGCCACAATATTATTCAAGCCCATAAATATTAATTAATCCCACTACATAATTAATATTGCACTATCCATCTTAACCCATATTACAGTCAATATGGCTCCCGGTTATTATTTCCCGTGTTTAAGATTATCTAGGTCATTAATTAATTCAAGCCACTGAAATAGTTTTCCGTTAATTAATATTTTTTGTCATCGGTTAAGGAACGGTTCAACATTATTACTCATACTGGAAACTAGTTCCACTTGCAAGATTTGGTATGATAAAACTTATGAACCTCCTAAGGGGGCAAATCGAACAAGCATACTTGCACACGATTCTCCGTATTAAATCTTAGCAATCACATGTGACCAATAATATTGCCCAAGATAAAAAGTATTGAATCTCGTTGATTCTCTACCCATGATAAGTCAAAGCAATAGTTACCAACCACACGTGATCCTATTTAAGGAATGAAGGTTAAGAACTAACGAACCACTGAGGTCTAATTCTTCCTTGTTCAGTTCTGAAGAATTTGTCCTCCTGTAGGTCCTATTCAGTGCATCAGTCATGCACTAGTGTAATCTCTTGGTCAAGACAAGCCAATCTGAGCCTTACACTTCAACCTTTCACGATGGATTGTTCATTTCCATCTAGGTCGTGAATGGTGTACTTTTAGTTACAAGGGATTGTTAATTTAATCTTCTGTGATCTGGTATCACTAAATTAACTACAATGTAACACGTACTATTTATTGAACAGTTATGCAGTAAATATATGTAACATTCAATGATATTTAAAGCATCAGTGATAAACAATTTATTTCAGTAAATAAGTCCAAAATTCAGTTTTGATTATACAAAGTAAAAGCATACTTTTCAGTATAATCCCAACAAATGCATATGACAAGATAAGAACCTAAAGCCATAAAGAACACAACAAAGTATAGTGGTTCGGAGACTCAAGCTCCTACATCCACTCTCCCTGTTCCTAGGAAAATTCCTTCAATCGGGACTTATCACCCTTCACGGGATCGCCTACAAGCTTTCAGGCTAACTCATTGTAGCTTACTCACTTCTTCTACATTTGAGTTTTCTGGCTGACTACTCTGCAGCTTACTTACTCAAACACACACAAGCTTTCTGACTATCCAAGATAGTTTACTCACTTCTTCTCTAGAGTTTTCTGGCTGACTACTCTGCAACTTACTCACTCTTTACAACTCCAACAATCACACAAACTACCTAACAATAGGGTTTGGGTTTGGTTGGTGTCTCCAACTAGGTTGAGATTTTCCCTTACATTAGTTTAACCTCAATCCTAAGGTTGGGAAAATCTCTCTAAGCTTAGGATATATCGTGGGTTGCTTAGATTGGGTTTAAGAACACTATTGAACATATTTTTATATCTACAGACTTGTGTTCTATGGTGGGAATGCTTGAGTATGTGGCTCTTGGCTCTGTAGCATCTTTTTCCACATTCTCCACACTTTTCACACTTTAGAATGATGAAAGACCTTTGTATTTATAGTGTGGATTTGAATGTTACCGTTGGAGAGAATCACATTCAAATCCATACTATTCTGTAAGTTCTATTTTTTTTCAGGCTGGTTGTCTTCCTCTCATTGGTTCACGTCAGCTGAATCTAACTGTTATATTCTTCAGGATCTTCTGAGTCTTCAGGTTTATCTGAGTCTTCAGGTTTCTCTGAGTCTTTAGGTTTCTCTGAGTCTTCAGGTTTCTCCCGAGTCTTGATTTCTCTGAGTCTTCAGGATTCTTTTGAGTCTCGGGATTCTTCTGAGTCTCAGGATTCTTGATTCAGCAGACTTCTCTTGGCCCGAACCTTGCGATCAGGCATCTTGACACTCGAACTTCTTTGAGTTCGGCTCTTACGACTTGAACATCCTGACCCTCGAGTCACTTTTTACTCATCGACCTCGGTCACTTGACTTCGAGCTATCCGATTTCTTCTTTTTACTGATCGATCATTTCGCCGATCGGATCAACACATCTTCAGTCAACATATCGGGATAAAGATCGGTCGATTACATCGGGTTAGCATATCGATTATCTTATCTCGATCTCGATCCGCGTCGATCTTGATCGATCTCATCTACTCCTCTTCGATCTGCAACCTTCTCTTCCGATCTTACGGTCGGTTTTTTTTATCGGCTTTTGTGCGCTCTTACGATCACCAGATCAGCTCGTCTGTTCTTCTGATCATCTTATATTTTTTGTTCTGGTCATCTGATCTTCTGATCAGCTGGCTTAGCTTTTCTTCAATTCTAATTTTGCACAACTCATCAGTTAATTCCGGAACTCATCTTACTCATCTGATCTCGATTAGTCTCATCTGTAGCCTCGTCTGATCTCGATCATCTACTTCTGATTTCATGAGTTCCCTCAACTTTGTTCTCTCGATCCCCCTCAACTTGTTATCTGTAAATTAGCTTCAATAACACAAGTTGATAATGTTTTGGCATAATTCATCAAAACTAAAATATCCCAACACTTCTCCATAAATTAAATATTAAATCTAATTTAACATTTAATCAACCAACTATAATCCGTAAAACGGAACTACTTGTTGTGTGACCCATAGGCCCTCATATATCGAGCTATTAGTCAAACTAATGGTCTTAATTGAACCCTAGACAATAAATCACACATTCTCAATATATGGGGTACGTTGCGAGAAACATGCAACTACATGTAACTGAAACATGGACTATTACAATTTCCTCCTTTCATTCGCGAATACTCGATTAGTCTTGAACATGATGAAGTGTCTATTCAAATAACTTAATCACTTGATCTCCAATCACTAATTGATCACTTATGTCACACTTGGCCACAAAGTCCAAGTTGACGTGCATTGGCCAATGACTTTGATCCAATTAGGATGAGAAGAGGAGTATTCTCTCTAAATCCACTTTGAGGAATGAATCCTTTTCTTGGCTCAACTATCACGCACATGCACTTCGTGATGAACCCAATCCAAGCCATATCTACCTATGGAAGGGTGCAAGCGTCGGTCATGGTCAAAGTTCATCACTCCACACATATCGCTCCCACTAACCGAGACACCCGTAGACACATATAGTGGAACTACATCAAACGGTTGCTCGGATGGGTATACTAATACCCTCTAAGGTATTTGTGCATCCATCATGAGATACCTAGTATCTCGTAGTAAGTGAGATCTTACTACACTCTCTAAGAGTATGATGCAGATCGCACGCCAATCTCCATTGCATCATCAATATCCCATTCTTGATGATCCTTGATCGGGGCTATTTGAGAATCATGCTTAAGTCGTCTGAGTTCTCACACACTCAATGACAGCAGTGACTCAAGGGAACACATATAAGAATAAATGCAAACAATCAATCATAATATTCTAATAAGTCCAATGCCATATATTTAATATTAAATAAAAAATAATATTAAATCAATATTGAATATTATCTAAGTATTATGTACTTACAATGGATTGTCTCTAGGACACTAACACTAACACCTAGATCTAGCATAGCACGCTCCACATATAAATTACCAATTCGACAAGGGATAGTGAACATACCTAGGTCCTTCAGCTTTTCAAGTAGCTTTTTCTGTAACACTACTGACACGCTCTCTCCCATCACCACTCTCTCATTTCCCTTGAGCTTACGCTTGTTGGTACACAAATCCTTGAGGAACTTTGCATATCTAGGGATTCTAACTAAAGCATCGAGCAATGGAATGTTGATTTCTATCTTTCGGAAGACATCAATAATTTGTTTCTCTTTGTCCACTTTTACTGCTCGTTCAACTCTCAATGGGAAAGGTATGGCATTGGTGTTGGTAGCTTTTGGAATTGAAGGGCTGATATGATTTTCACTTGTTTTCTCAGTCTGGTCCACAATGGAGGGGCCAGTGTCATTCTGATTAGCAGCTTCTCCCTCTTTCTCATCAGTAATCTGTGGAGTGTCAGGTTTCTTGACCTCTTCCAGCTGTTTCCCACTCCTCAACGTGATAGCACTCACATTTCTTGTATTGAGTTCAGGTTGGGATGTCAACTTTCCCCCCTATTTGAGACTCGACTCGGCTAACAGAGGTGGCTAGTTGGCTTATTTTCATCTCCAAGTTCTTGAACCTCGAGTTGTTTTCATGTTGGAGTTGCTTCATGCTTTGGCTGGTCCCCTGTACACTCTTCTGGAGTTGTAGAGTGTTGGAGGTGAGTATTTGAGCATCTCGTCCATTGATGGCTCGGAATTCTCTCTGTGTCGGTTGACATTGAATTGCCCTCTCTGCGGTGGTGGCCTAGTATTCTCAAATGGCTGTGAACCTTGTTGATTTCCATATCTGAGGTTCGGGTGATCTCTCCAACCTAGATTGTACGTATTGGAGTGAGGATTGTACTTTCGTCCTTGAAAATTTCCAGTCCCCATGGCATTAGCATGTACATCGATGTCATCTACCTGCTAGGATTGGGTTCCACCTATGGCAAGCTTCCTCACAAAAGAGGTTAGCTTGGTTAGTTTATCACTGATTGACGAATCATTCACCTCTTGCACCTTTTTCACTAGGGCCTCACGATGACCAAACTGTTGGGAGTTTTCAGCCATGCTTGCAATGACATCTCGTGCTTGAGCTGTAGTTTTATTACCTAGGGCTCCTCCACTTGCTGCATCTATTAAGATCCGGTCTGTAAGGTTCAAACCCTCGTAAAAATACTGGATCAAGAGATGCTCTGAAATCTGATGTTGGGGACAACTTGCCACCAACTTCTTGAATTGTTCCCAGTACTCGTGTAGAGTTTCTCCTTGAATTTGTCTCACTCCACATATGTCTTTCCTATTGCTAGCTGCTCTGGATGCAGGAAAGTATCTCTGCAAGAATAACTGCTCCATCTGGGCCCAAGTGGTAACTGTCCTAGGGGGCAAATAATGAAACCATTCCCTTGTTGAGTCCTATAAGGAAAAGGGGAATGCCTTAAGCTTCACTAGCTCTACAGTAACGTCTGCAGGTCACATGTTGGAACACACCACATGGAATTCCTTCAAGTAAGTATGTGGATCCTCGCCTGCATTACCATAGAATGAGGGCAGCAGGTGAATCAGACCATATTTCAGCTCAAACTTACTAGCATCATTAGGATATGCTATGCAAAGTGGTTGCTGCTCATGCTGTGTAGTAGCCAATTCTTTCAATGTATGTGCATCTGCCATGATTTCTTCCTCGTTATCAGATTCACTCGACTCAAATTCCTGAGAAAATGGAAGTGACTCGAATGCTTCTCTTGTCTCTCTAGTTTGATGCCTCAAGACTCAGTCTCTCCTGGTGATCTCGGGTAGAACAACATATCCTTACTCCCTTGTGACCGCGTAATCATGCACTAATCAACACCTGAACAATGAGACAAATGCACGTGCAACTTAATAAAGAAAGGGAGCAAAATTGAATACTAGAAAAAAATTTAGACTTTATGCTACAGTGACACTTGGGGGCTAGTGTCAAAAATCTGCAGAACATTGCAATGACAAAGAACAAACGAGGGGATAACGAGGGAGAAAAAAATAACAACTAACACACTAGAATGATTGAAAAAAATAACAGAAATAAGTCCCCAAAAAATATCACAAAAAAACACATAAAAATTATTCACACCGTTCTCCGGCGTCGGCACCCAAAAAAAAAAATCCTTAACCGATCCACTAGAGTGTAGTAGGACAAGTAAGGGTCAATCCACAGGGAACGTGAAAATAACTATTACGTTAATTGTGTGAATTTAAAGAGACAGAAAAATGGGGGGTTTTGGATTTTGTGATAATTACTAAATAATTAAATCGCACAAAAACAATAAATAATCGAATTTCAAATGATGAAAGGCTTCCAATTCACAGTACATTTTTCACTTGTATTTTGACTTTTCTAATTAAAAGTATCGTTTGCTTAACCTTATTCTCAGACTAATGACCCTCAATAAACAACAAGCTCAGTTTATTGGTTTTATCCCTTAATTTTATCCAATTGAAATACGCTCTTCAATGAACTTTTTTATCTGAACAGTCTAGATACGATCTAAATTTAATTCAGTAAAAGCATTAGCCTCTAGGATAAAGGTCAAATAAATTTCCGAATACACTAGCTCGATTCGAAAGAATTCAATTTATATCACCCTAGCAAATTTTACTAGTTGTTACCAATTGTCATATACACGCAACAATTACGGATTACGTGATATGAACTAACAGACATATAAGAATAAATTAACCTAGGTGGCCAAACCAAATTAATTACCCTAACATGCAGAAATTTAAAGCAGATGATATAAATAATATGAGAATAATTGTCTGACAAATGAAATCAAAGTAACTAGTAATCATCAAATACAAGTTTAGAAATCACTGGAATTGGAATAAGGGACTTAGTCGTCCATAGTCATAACAAAAATACAAAATAGCGACTTCATAGTTCTCGGAAGAAAAATCTTAAAGCGGTAAGACAATCTTCTCTTCCGTTGGTTCAAACTCCCTGCATTCTCTTTCTCTTGCGTACGTCCTCTCTCTGCTGCCGAATACCTCAAATACCGTGCCCTACTGCCCTTTTCCGTGTGATATCTAGGTTGGAATTACTGAGAAATTCCGCTGGCCCTTAGATTCAAGATTTCGGCCCACACTGGGCCCCCAAGTGTGGGCTGCAATAAGTGAAATTCAGCCCAATACTTATTATGGATCTTTGGGTCCTTCTCCAACACTTCTATATCTTCAAAAAGACCCTAAAAACACCCAAAAAACTCAAACAAAAGATCAAGTGGGCCTTTAACTCATCAATGTACATATTAGAGGAAAAACACACAAACAAGTCACATTAAAATGCAAATAATGACATTCTAAGTAACTTAAATAACACAATATAACCCTTTATCAATTTTTTTTTAATTGTATCTTAATCCATCTTTACTAAGTCTTTGAAAATATATTGTTAAAAATATTTGATTTTTAATGATATAATTTATTTAAAATTTATACATATTTTATCAAACTATTTTTTATAAAAAATTTACTAAAATTTACAATTATAAAATACTAGAATGTAGCCCCGCGTATTATGCGGTTTGAAAATAATATATATATATATATATATATATTACTTTTAAATTAAATATTTAAAGAATATAAAATTTTATTAATTTAATTTAAATCTAATCATGTTTTTTAAAATTTTAATATTTTAGAAATACAGTATGAAAATAATTATATATGACGAATAATTATGTCACCAAACCATTTGATTAATTTCCCAAGCACATGTAACCTTCTCACAAACGGTCCCCATTCCCTTGGGACATGCAACAATCAAAGTCAAGGCCCAATGACTGTAAATGTCTCAATAGGAACCCGTGGGAAAGTCCAAGGATTTTGTTTGGCTCAATAGTGAATTAATATAGATATTTATGAACTCTAAAGATATTGCAAACATCATTGTTTATTAATTAAATAAAATTCTTGAGCACGGAAAAGATGCCTCATTACCAAGAAATAATCTCATGATCAACATTACTCTAACAATCCATTTTAACACATGCTAAATCATTCAAGAACATAATCGAGAAAAAATTTAACAAAAAAAAAAAAAAACAAACCTTAATAGAAGTTCAAGGCATTGTGGACAGCCTGCATACTCTGTTACAATATATAAAACCAATATAAATTCAATTCCATAACGTCAAAGGTACGTGTTGTTCAAATATAAACTGTGAAACCGCATCATTAAAGAAAGGTTCGAGGTTTGTTCCAAAGTTGAAACAAAAGATGAGAAACAAAGATTTGATAAGAAAATAGGTTTCTCAAAGTCAAAACAAATTTGGATGATCTTGGAAGGTGAAATTATCATTAGCTGCAATACTTTTAATTGATTCACTATAAATTAAAAACCCATCAGATACTATACTTGGTATGATGCATTTTAGTTTAAATATAATAACCAATACAATTGTTGAATATAAGAAAATACGGAGTAAAATGGTGATTAACAAATACTTTCAGACAAATCGCCACCTAAAGAGCTTATTCACATTCTTAAATCATCACATCTATTTGATTTTTTTACTTCAAACCCATGATTCTAGAGTCGGGTACAGTAAAATCCTCGTTAAATTAATACTCGATAAATTAATAACCTCGCTAAAACTAATAATTTGTCCAGTCCCAAGTTGGGACCAGTACAAAATTATGACTCAATCAATAAAATTATAAGATAATAATTTTTTTGAGATCCCAGTGTATATATATTGGTCCCGACGAAACTATAAATTAATAATTATTAAAAATAATTCATATACATATATATGATGCACTTGAATATTCTTAAGACAACTTAAAAAAATAAGAATCTACTGTAACTTGTTTTTTCTTGAACTTCAAATCTATGTTGATCTCATCTTTAAATCTCCTTACTGCACCCAATAGTTGTGGCGTTGTCTTCTCGTACTGCAACAAAAAGTTATGAAGAGTTGTTGATGCATGCAATGCTTCTTTTAGAGTGACCGGTTCCAAGGCTATTGAATCATCATCTGCTTCATCATCTTCCGGATTATGAATGACATTTGCCACTATCTCTTCTAGACTCTGAACTTCGTGACATTGATTATTTTCACCCGGAAAGTCGAGCAATTGATTCACATCCATTTTGTGGTGATATTGCATACCGGTGATCAAATTCTCAAGCTCACGAATGTCTTCTCCAGGAGTTGCATCATTTGCACTTGAGTCGCTTTGATTTTTCGAGCGAATTTTGCGAAAGGTCGAAAGCAATTTGCTATTGCTTCTTGATGAACATTTTTCGGTCCAAAGTTTACCTTTGTCCATATTGATAGCATCTAAAACATTGATCTTTTTCGGAGATGGTATGTCTAACTCATAGCCTTCCAAAATCTTACGGTAAAATCTTTTGCGGTAATATATTTTGAAGGCTCTTATTATGCCGGCATCACATGGTTGAATTTTGAGGTCATGTTTGGGGGTAGGAAAAATAACTCGATATTTCGTAAACCTTGAATATTATTTGAATAAGCTGGACAATTATCGACTACCAAAAGAATTTTTCTTCCATGCATTTGTTCATCCAAATTCACGAACATATTCTTCTTCGAAAAGCACTCCACATCCAAGCTCTCTTGTTGTACGGTATTGATGATTCAAGCTATTCATATTGACATTCTTAAAACAACGGGGCTTTGCATACTTACCAATAATCCATAGAGGAATTTTTTCAGAGCCATCTTCATTGCAACAAATAACAATTGTCAACCTCTCCTTATCTTGTTTTCTACCTTCAAGTTGCTTTGTTGCAAATGAATGATCAGTCTGTAACCTGTAAAACAAACCAGTTTCATCCATATTAAAAACATATTTCCTTGGAAATTGATCAATTTTTTCCCTAATGGACTCCAATTTATTCTCCATATCATGCATGTCGACTGATCCACTCTCTCTGAAACGGCGATATGATTTGATACCATGCCTTGATTTGAATTTCTCAAGCCAACCTTGTGAAAGGCGATGATCTGCGGGATCCTCTGGATGTAAAAGCTTAAGCGCCCCATTCGCCTTCTCTAAGATTAGCTCCTCGGTTATATTCACACGCTCTTGATATTGGAGAAACCACTCATAAACAACCTTCTCAAGGTCCGGATACTTGGCTGATTTCTGACGCTTAGACGACCCACCTTTCTCAAAGTCAGATGATAGGAATTCTGCAGATCTCTTAAGAGTGTTCGAAATTGTTGCTTGGCTAACTTTCAAATTGAAAGATTTTTCAACCCATTTCACCAAATCATTCTGAGTGCATCCAGGTTTATCTCTCTTATACTCACATAACATCTTTCGTTGATGGTTGGTCATTGTTGATTTTTGAACTCCTTTTAGATGAGTGACCATTTTTGTGTGTGATTTACCAAGATTCCAATGAATAAATATATAGTGCTGATTTCTATCCATGATTCAATGCACAAATGTTAGTCCAATGAACCATATTTTTGTATTTTCCAAAACCAATTATTTTAAACAAGTCGTTCCAACTTCCACGTGAGTTTGTATTCATGGAATTCTACTAGTACATTTGTAATTTAACTTTATTTTCATCAATAACTATGCATGTATACTTAAAGTTATTCAAAGAATTTGGAACTTTGAAGGTCAACTGTGCATATACGTTAAAACCTCTTTAAATTAATAAATTATTAATTTATCGATATAATAATATCTCTATAAATTAATAAAATCCTCCGGTCCCAAAGTTATTAATTTATAGAGGTTTTACTGTATATACTATCTGGAAATTTAAGAAAAATACCCTGAAATCAAAATTTCATCTAAAATCTTAAATGAAGAAACACAATAACAAAACAAAGAAAAGGAAGTGACTATGATCAATCCAAAATTAGTTCATCACAGAAGATGTGAGACATTGTTATCTTACAGAAACTCTGGCCATCTCATATCCCTCCAATTCTTGCGTCGTCTATTATCTTTTTTTGTATGTCTTCTTCGACCTATGCAACAAAACGTGAAGATAGAAAATTTGTATGAATTTCAGATCTACAAAGTTGAATTGTTAAAATAACATGTTTTATACCTCAGGTTCCTAAACCTGATATTTGCTCACTACTGTCTTCATCTTAACTTTTGCAATAAAAGTGTCCTCAAGAAATTCAGAACCTGAAGAGGAGAAAATATTAGATGCAAATGAGGAAATTTTGAATGAGAAAATCCCCAACAGAAAACATGAATTTGGAATTTAAACAACTTCTATAACACAATTAATTAGTATCCAACTATAAGCATCCCCACGTTTCTAAGTTATTAAACAAACCAAATAAACATAAAACGTCGAAGCAAGATCAAAGTGACTGAAACCCAAAAGAACCCATATTCAAGATGACAATTTAAGTTAGACTCATATTCACTCAAATCCAAGAAAGGGAGATCGTTACAAAAAAAACATTTAAAAAGAGTTCAAGAACTCCAAAATCATTAAAGAACTCAAGAAAGAAAGACCAATAATTGTTTCGATAGGATACTAAATGAAATATCTATTGTTTGAAAACCCTCGTAACACTTGCAGTGCAGTTCCATACATGATGAATACAAATCAAAAACTTATAAAATGAACAAGACAATCTACATAGAGTGGGTCTCATGTGAACGTGGGTGCACCGTGCACTCATAGTGCATTTTAGAAGCGTGCAATTATACAAAATAGAAACATGCAACTATACCAAACAGAAGCATGCAACTATATTTCCATATTAACAGTTGCACTTTTCTGTGCAAATAAGTCGCACTTTTCAGCATAACAAGTTGCACGTTTCTAAAATGCACTATGAGTGCATGGTGCACCCGGGTGCATACAAGACACAGTAATTTACATAAGACCACATACTATAATTATAAAAACACAAGAATAGGAATTT
This sequence comes from Stenogyne calaminthoides, assembly GCA_037126765.1. Taxonomy (NCBI): domain Eukaryota; kingdom Viridiplantae; phylum Streptophyta; class Magnoliopsida; order Lamiales; family Lamiaceae; genus Stenogyne; species Stenogyne calaminthoides. Next base: position 6,730,564 of record JBBCBC010000024.1, on the reverse strand, counting down.
AAGGAATAAAAGATTGATCGGTAACTTACCACTGTAATTTAAACTAAAACCCGTAATTAAAAATCTCAATAATTCAAGACTTTTACAATGTTGTTGATACCTGAAAAGCAGATACTTTCAGATCATGCCACTTGAACATAATTGGATAAATATCTTCAAAAGAGATAGTTTCATTATCAGAAAAATTGAAGCATGAGACGTTCATCTGTTTTAGGGACATACAAACATGAAAATCTAGCTATATTTGAATATGACGGAAATATTCCATTTTCAATATAAAAAGTTTAATCTTGGTTGATCCCTTTAACACTTAATCAACACTACTTAATAAATTTGAATGTTCGAGGCATATAGGTTACAAGTTTTAAAAATAAAAAGAGAATCACAATCTAGGTTGTTAAACCCCAAACAAATAAAAAAATTACAATGTTACTTGTAAAGTGCTTATTATTTAGATCATTTATCTCAACACCCATCAAGACTTTCGGTTATTCCAAGGATACAATCAATTGATTACATGGGGAAAAATACTTTGTTGTTAGGCTTCTCTGAACACTTAATCAAGAGATCTATCCTGTAAAGCATGATAGGCAATCTTATTGTCAAGTGAGTATTTATCAGTCGCGACAAGTTTATCAACCTCTTTACCATTTTTCACCAAGAAGAAACATGGGAGACTGTTGAGAGAAATTTAATAAACTCGTACCTCTTTACAAGTTAGGACTTTTAGATGAGATGAAATTGTTTTATGGTATCAGAGCATTTGGCTCAGCTCAGATCCTGGGTTCGATTCACGTGGAAAACACTCCATCCATTTAAAATTGTCCACTCCTTGGGCCTCCTCCCAAGAGGGCAGAGACAATGATTCGGCCCACAAGTGAAGGAAAGTGTTGAGAAAAACCTCTCTACAAGTTCGAACTTTTAGATGAGATGAAATTCTTTCAGAGACTGACATAGTTCCATGCTAAAGCAGCATTATTAGCCTCGTACATATCAACTTTAAAAAACACAACTTTGGAATACTTATCTGCTAAGATCAGGTAAGCTGGGGAAATGTAGCGAGAAAGCTCATCCCATGTTGGGTGTGTTGGGATACGTTATGCCAGAATTTATTTGATGACCTCATAAACACAAATTTAAATTATCGATTATTACTAGCATGAATTAACCTACGTGAATTCATATAATAATCAATCCAACAACAACATGCAAACAATAATTCACGTAAAAGATCCTAGCATACAAAAATTCCAGGAGTTTACGTAAACATATCCATTGGAGAGACAATATGAGACAGACAGGATCAGGTATCTGACTACCAACCAAAAGTTCTTCTCAAGTATTCCCAAGTCCTTGCTCAACAACCTTGATGGAAGGTTCTCCAATGAACAATTATAAAACAAAGGAAAAATAAATAAATTGTTGCACCATCTTTGTGGATTTTTAATTTTTCCAACTCATGGAATTGTATTGGGGATGAAAAAGTCATCACCTAATTATAATAGAGGGGGGGCGTTTCAAAATTTTAGGTGTAATTAGGATTAAGAAAGATGTTTTCTTGATCTCCAAGAAATCTTGAATATATCCATATATTCTTCTTTCCATGTGTATTTTTCGACAAAAATCTCACACCCATGTTAACCCAAATTTTCGAAAATAATAAGGGTTATTTTCAAGATTTGATCTTACTTGAATTTATGAGATATTCTTGTATTCAAAGAATATATATCTTTCTCCATAAAAAAATTTTTTCAAGAAAATCTAGAAAATCTTTCTTCCCTTTTTATTTCTCTATATTTCGAATTTTTTAATTAAAGAGGCCAAGTGGAAGATTTTTTGAATTTATGAGATAATCTTGTATTACAAGAATACTTATCTCATTTCCATAAAATCTTTTCAAGAAAATCCTTCTCCACCTTTTCTTTAATAATTTCAAAAAAATCAAGAAAAAATAGCAACAAAATATTTAATTTATTTTATATACATTTTTATTTAATGGACTTTAATTGGGCTACTTGAGGGGCCTTTAGGAGAATTACGATGGACCTCCCAATGGGCTTCTGAATTTCAATATTGAGTCACTATATAATTCAGTCTATTAATATTAATTAATTCCACTATATAATTAATATTGCACTATCCATCTCAACCCATATTACGGTAATATGACTCCCGATTATTATTTTCCGTGTTTAAGATTATTTTGTCCATTAATTAATTAAGCCACTGTAAAGCTTTATATTAATTAATATCTTTATCCTTAGAGTAAGGACAACTCAACATTATTATCCATACCGGAAAATTAATTCCACTTGCAAGATTTTGTTTGATAAAGGTTCTGAGCCCACCAAGGGGACTAATCATGCAAGACTCTCCAAGCACATGATTCTCTGTATTAATTTAGCAACTATCATGTAATTAATATTATTGCCCAAGATATAGGGTATCAAAGTCGCAGTGATTCTCTTCCCATTATAAGTCAATGCAATAATTACTAATCGCACACAATTCTTATTAAGCGACAGATATTAAGAAATCAACAACCACTGAGGTCTAACTCTTCATCCCATAAGTCAGTGCGAATGAGTTTATCCTCTCTGTAGGTCCGCTTCAGCACATCAACCGCACTAGTGTAATCTCTTGGTCAAGACAAGTCAATCTGAGCCTTACACATCAACTTCTAGCAATAAATTATTCAGATCTATCTAAGTTGTGAAACACACACTTGTTTACAAGGGACTGTTAACGTGATCTTCTGTGATCTGGTATCACCACGTTAACTACAATGTAATACGTGCTATTCTATGAATGGTTTGCAATAAATATATATATCATTCAATCATATTTAAAGCAACAGTGATAAATAATTTATTTCAGTAAATAAGTTTTAATACATAGGTTATATAAAGTAAAAGCATACTTTCACGTATAACCCCAACAATCTCCCACTTATACTCAAAGTCTGCTTTTAAGTAAACCATAACATATCTAATGTATTGTTTCGTGACATCTAATGTCACCTACACCAACCTAATAACATTTCTCCCACTTATACTCAAAGCAGATTGACAAAGCACTTGACACTCATTCCTTCCACATGTCTCTCGAATATTAACAGAGGCAGACCCTTTGTGAATGGATCGGCTAGATTGTCATCCGATGCGATCTCTGCCACCTCTATATCTTCTCTCTTAACGATTTCTCGTATAAGATGGTATTTCCTTTCAATGTGTTTACTGGCCTTGTGGGCTCTCGGTTCCCTTGAATTTGCAACTGCTCCGGCGTTATCACAGAATATTGTGATAGTGTTGGGCAAATTTGGAACTACGTCCAAGTCCACTAGGAAGTTCTTGAGCCACACTGCTTCTTTCGCTGCTTCACAAGCAGCTACTTATTCGGCTTTCATGGTAAAATCTGCGATGCATTTCTGCTTAACGCTTCTCCATGTTATAGCTCCTCCTCCTAGATAAAACACACTACCTGAGGTAGATTTTCTAGAATCTAGGTCCGATTGGAAATCTGAGTCCGTGTATCCCACCGAAAATAAATTGTCTGATTGATAAACCAGCATTCTATCTCAAGTTCTCTTCAGATACTTCAGAATGTTTTTAACAATAGTCCAATGTTGATTTCCTGGGTTACTTTGATATCTTGCTACCATGCCTACGGCATAGCAAATATCCGACCTCGTACACAGCATTGCATACATAAGGCTTCCTACTGCCGATGCATAAGGAATGCCTCTCATGTCATCTATCTTCTTTTTTGTCTTAGGGCACATATCTTTGGATAGATGGATTCCATGTCTGAAAGGTACAAAACCTTTCTTGGAATCCTGCATACTGAAACGCTTCAAAACTATATCTATGTATGAACCTTGCAATAAGTCTATAATCCTTTTCTTGGGATCTCGAGTGATCTTGATCCCAAGGATGTGCCCGACTTCCCCTAAGTCCTTCATATCAAACTGTTTTGATAGCCATACTCTCACGTCTAACAAAAGCTTTACATCATTTTCGATGAGCAGAATATCGTCTACGTATAGTACTAAGAATACCAAGGCAGTTCCGTCACACTTCTTATACACACAACTCTCGAACTCATTTTGATCAAACCCATAAGGTTTAATTACCTGATTAAAACATTAGTTCCAAGCACGAGATGCTTGCTTCAATCCATAAATGGACTTCTTTAGCTTGCAAACAAGATGATGTTGGCCTTTTTGCAATAAAACCTTTGGGCTATTGCATATAAATTTCCTCGTCAAGACTTCAGTTTAGGAAAGCTGTCTTAACATCAATTTACCAGATCTCAAAATCTAGATGTGCAGCTATTGCCAAGAGAATACAGATGGACTTAAGTATAGCTACAGGCGAAAAGGTTTCTTCATAATCGATACCCTCTTTCGGAGTGTATCCCTTTGCTACTAACCTAGCTTTAAAGGTTTCTACCTTCCCGTCTGGTCCTCTTTTCATCTTGTAGACCCACTTACATCCAATGGGTTTTACCCTACTAGGTGGTTCAACTATCTCCCACACTCGATTATGGTCCATTGAGCCCATCTCAGCTTCCATTGCAGTTTGCCAGGATTCTGAATCCTTGTCTTGGACCGCCTCTTTGTAGGACCATGGGTCTAATTCACTATCCCCGGGGATCAAATCCTAAGATTCTCCTATCCCCATGAATCTCTCAGGTTGTCGGACAACCCTCCCACTACGACGAGGTTCCGGTTGTGTCGGTGTGACGCTTGGTATATTAACTTTTACAGTTTGTATAGGAGTTTGGCCTCTTAATTCATCTAAGGTAATCTCACTTTTGGACTTTCTATTGTTCATATAGTCTTCTTCCAAAAATCTAAAGTGTGTACTGATTACAATCTTTTGATCATCGGGACCATAGAACATACACCCTTTCGTTCCCATGGGATACCCTATGAACAATCTTAACTCTGAACATTCGTCCAACTTACCGGCTTCCTTGTCTAGCACGTATGTCGGACACACCCAGATTCTCAAGTGTCTCAGACTGGGCTTGCGCCCGGTCCACAACTCTCTCGGGGTTTTGAGAACCAATTTGGATGACAGTAAGTTCAGAACATGAGCTGCTGTTTCCAAGGAGTGACCCCAAAACGACTTGGGTAGATCTGAATAACTCATCATGGATCTGACCATTTCTAATAGCGTTCTATTTCTTCGTTCTTCCCCCACCCCACCCCACCCACCCCCCCGTCGTTTTGTTGAGGGGTTCCAGGTGCAGTCAACTGGGAAATAATTCCCTCGTTTGTAGGTAGTTCAAAAACTCATCGCTGAGGTATTCGCCTCCATGACCAGATCGTAGAAACTTGATACTCTTTTCCCTATGCTTCTCAGCTTTGTCTTTGAACTCCTTGAATTTATCAAAGGTTTTCGATTTATGCTTCATAAGGAAAATGTACCCAAACCTTGAGTAATCATCGATGAAAGTCACGATATACTCATAACCACCTCTAGCTTTGGTTGACATTGGACCACACACGTCAGTGTGAATGATTTCCAACACTTCTGTGGCTCTAGTCCCCTTGGCTCCAAATGCCCTCTTGGTCATTTTACCCTCTAAACATGATTCACAAGTTGGAAATGGTTCTGGCTGTAGGTCCTCCAACGAACCATCTTCCATCAACCTTTGAATCCTATTCAGATTAATATGACCTAATCTGAGATGCCAAAGAAGTGTTTCGTTCACGTTATCTAAACGTTTTCTCTTATTGTTTGAAACAGTCAATGTGTTATAAGATGCATTTTGTGAGTGGTGTGCACAGTTAATAGTATAGAGATTGTTCCGTAAAGTTCCATGACAGATAAACACATCGTTACGAACAATAGTAACTTGTTTATTAAAACGAACATAATATCCATCAGAAAATAGTTTAGAAACTGAAATAAGGTTTTTCCGAAAAATAGGAACATAAAGAACGTCTCTCAAAACTAAAATTATGTCTTCAAAAGACAGGTGCCTGTCTCCCACTATTTCAGCTACCACTCTCGTAGCATCGCCCAGTGCAGACATGCTCACGGTTCCGGAATCGGCGGTTCCAAAATTCTGGGAGGGGGAACCGGAACCGAATCGTGGCCAAGGCGGTTTCAGTTCGGTTCTCGAATTGGCGGTTCGGTTCGAACATTGATTAAACCCGATTTTTTTTTTCTTTTTTTTTCATATATTTTTTCTTGTGTTTCTTAGTTTTTTGGATCTAAAATTTGAAGGAATGTATAGATAGATCATGAAATTGGACATTGTTATTGTTAATATGAGAATTTAAATTGAAGATTACATTAATAATTGAACTATTATAAATTAGTAGCTATTACAAAGTAATTGAACTATTACAAATTAGTAATTCTAACTTAAAATAAGCTAGTAATCTAATATTACAAATTAATTGAACTATTACAAATTTACGAATTACAAAGTGAACTATATCGAATTAGTAATTACAATTACAACTTAAAATTTTAAACTTTACAAAATAAATTTGGGGGAAGGGGGGATTTAAAGAAATTGGACTTGAGCTTAAATTTAAGAAATAAACTTAGAAATTCTAAGTTTGAAACTTAAAATTAAGTTGCCTACGTATCCAAATAGGAATCAAAGTCCACGTAGTTCTCTTACCTCAAACTTACCTCGTTGATTTGGATCGATTCGATTCTTCATGCATCACTTCCTGTGGTAGTTTCTTCGGAGCTATCTTGATCATCATTATCAATTAATTCTTGACTTCTCTTTTCGGCTCTTACCCAATCATCAAGCAAGCATTGGTTTTCCACGTTTTCAACGGTCATATTCGATCTCGTTGCATCCAAAGTGTAGCCTCCCAAACTAAAAGCTTGTTCAACGACAACGGTTGAGGCGGGAGATGCAAAAATTTCTCTTGCTAGCATTGACAATATTGGATAGATATTTTTCATCCTCGACCACCACTTTAGTATATTAAAAGTAGTGTTGTCTTCATCTTCATCAAGCCTAACAAATGTAGAGGATAAATAATGATCAAGTTAAGTAATAAGGGTTAGAAGTAGACCTTGGACGGTTTTGAGAACGCTCATCATAAAAACCCGTTAATATATCTTCATATTGACTCATAGAAGAGTCACCACCAAAATTTGCTTCAAAACCGGGACCACTATATTCTCTAAATAAAGACATTAAAGTAACTTTAATCCGATTACCAATCTCTTCCGGATTAGGATATACATCATCTTCACCCATGACCATATGTCTATTAGGAAATAAATAATTATAATACATATTTAACAACATTATTAATCCATCCAATCTTACTCTAGGATCAAACACTTTAGCAACCAAGAATAGATCGGGAATATTTGTAAAATATTTTTTCCATTTTTGCATCATAGAGAAAGTAGCACCACTTAATAAAGGATTTGTAATATTTTCATTTAACACATGAGCAACTTTAATACAATAATCAAGCGCTAAATTACTAGTAGGATAATAAACATCGGATAACACTTTTGTGGAATCATTAAAAATTCCCAAAATTTTACACAAAGAAGTGCATGAATCCCAATATTGAGGATATAAACGAATACCACAATTTTCTTGAGTAAAAAATGTACATAAAGCGTCTTTATAATCCATAGACTCTTTTAACAATTTATACGTGGAATTTCAACGAGTTGACACATCAAGAGAAATTTTTTTGGGATGCATATTGTATGTTCTACAAAAAACTTTCCATTTTTTCAACAATTTTGAATGTCTCGACATATAATAAATAGCGGATCTAATAGGACCAACTTGTTCTTTCAAAGCATCTAAATCATCTTAAACACATTTAAAATATGACACATACAACTAACATGAAAAAATTTTTTCCACCAAGATATGGTTGACAAATATTTCTAAGATCTTCAATAGTAGCCGTATTTGCACTAGCATTATCAAAATCAATAGAAAATATTTTTTTAGTAAGAGCATACTCATTTAAAATATCATGCAATTTATCTCTAATATTAACGGCATTGTGTTCCGTATCAAAATCTCTATAAGCAATCAATCTTTTGTTAAGAGTCCACGAATCATCAATCCAAGTGCATGTAACTCCTAGATAACTATGCTTTTGAAAATTATCACTCCAAATATCCTCACATATACAAACTTTAACATTTAAATCGGCAAATAGATTAATCAAAGTAAATTTATACTCATAAACAACTTTAGAAACATCACGAGTAGTAGTATGACGTGAAACTTTTTTTGCCGCGGGTTGAAGATCAAGGTTAACAAAATCATTCCAAAAGGAATTATCGGCAAATTAAAAAGGAAGGTATTGTGTGCACACAAATTTAGCTAACAATTTTCTATATTTCATTTGATCAAATGTAAATAGAGAAGTGGGGTTACTTACCTCGCCTTGAACTCCACCACCGCCACCGGTTGACGTAAATCCACGAAGTTGTGCTTGGTTTGAACTAATTCCAACTCTATCCGGGTGAATTTTTTTCAAATGCTTCTAGAATGTTCCATATTCCCCTCCATTGACAAAAGAATATATTTTCTCACAATAGTTGCAATGAACTTTAATAGTACCATCCTCGTTGATCACTTTTTTAAAGTGACGTGCAAAAATATCCGGAGTTGGGGTTGGAGTTGGCTCGACATTGGAGTCGGTTGGGTGGGGTTGACTTTCTTGAGTAGGACGTCGTGGTATAGCATCATCTTCAAGAGGATTCTCATAACCGGGACCAAGTGTGGCCTCAATATCATCTAACCTCCACTCGATCGGTGCCGGTGGTTGTGGTCGTGGAAGACGAATGGAAGAGGTGGAAGAAGCATTGCCTTTACCCTTGTTGCTTTGATGGTTTTCCATAATATGTAAGTGTATATGTAAATAATATATAGTGTAGTGTAATATACTAATATGTAGTAATGTAGTATAGTGTAATATATAGTGTAGCATAATATGTAGTGTAGTATAATATATAGTTTAGTGTAATATACTAATATATAAATTATAGTGTAGTGTAGTGTATGTAATATGTAAGTAATGTAAATAATATGTAAATAATAAACTTTGAGAATTGAGTGAGAGTTGAGAGAGATGAGAAGAAAGTAATGAGTTGAATCACTTTGGGGTGAATTTTGGAGTGGAATGAGGTGGTATTTATAGATGAAATCTTGAAAAAACTAAAAAAAAAAAGATCGAAAACCGAACCGGCGGTTCCAGTAACGACTATTTAATCTCAGCCATTGGATCTCAACGGCTTTTTAATCTGGGCCATTGGATCTCAACGGCTAGAATTTTCAAATTGAAGGCGGTTTCCAGTTCGAACCGGCGGTTTCGGCGAATAACCGCTGATTTCGGTTCGAACTGGCGGTTCCCAGTTCTGGTTTTGCTAGAACCGGAATCGAACTGTGGGTTTTACGGTTTCGGTTTTCGTTTCGGAACCAGAACCGCGGAACTACGGAACCGGCGGTTCCGGTTCGGTTTGAGCATGTCTAGCCCAGTGTGATGAGGATCTCACTTCCACTAAGTTGTCAGGTCAGCTTGAACCCCTGTAATGTGAAACAAACATGATCAGTGGATCTCGTATCAACTACCCACGAATGGGAAGTGTTGGGATATTTTTAGTTTTGATAAATTATGCCAAAACATTATCAACTTGTGTTATTTAAATTAATATACAGATAACAAGTTGAGGGGGAACGAGAGAACAAGTTAAGAAGAAGAAGAAGAAGAAGAAGAAGAAGAAGAAGAAGAAGAAGAAGAAGAAGAAGAAGAAGAAGAAGAAGAAGAAGAAGAAGAAGAAGAAGAAGAAGAAGAAGAAGAAGAAGAAGAAGAGGAAGAGGAAGAAGAAGAAATCAGAAGAAATCGAAGAAGATCGGATCAGATCGGGATCAGATCATCATTTTGATCGGATCGATTAGGAAGATATCGGATCGGTATGCGATTATCAGATCACCAGGCAGATCGGATCGGATCGGTATCGATCGATCAGATCAGGAAGATCGAATCGGTATCTTCGCGATCATCGATCATCGGTCAGTATCTTGATATCGATTTGATCAAAGATCTGATCTGATCTGAATCAGAATCGATGAACAAAGTGTTTTAACTTGATGAATAAAGTGATTTAAAGACACCGTAAATCTCTGATCGATTTCAAAATGACGAGATCGGCGACCCGAATCGAAGTGATGAACGATGTCCGGGCGAAATGATTAGATCCGTTAGACACACAAAAGCAGCTGATCAATAAGAAGATAACAACATATATGGATGTGACATAAAGCTGCAAACAAGTGTGCAAAAGGACAAAGAAAAGCTGGAAGATTATTAGTATGGATTTGAATATTACTCTCCAACGGTAATATTCAAATCCACACTATAAATACATTGCACTATCTTCAAAAGAAGATAATGGAGGATCTGCAAAGTGAAATTAAAGCCAAATATTCAAGCAACTCCATTCATAGAACACAGAGCAAGAAATACACACATATATTCAAAAGTGTTCTACCCTAGATCTAAGCACAAATGCTATATCCTAAGCTTAGAGAGATTTTCCCATCCTTAGCATTGAGGCTAAACAAATGTAAGGGAAAATCTCAACCTAGTTGGAAACCAAACAAACCTTACCCAAATCAGTTTGATAGGATAAGTTTGTAGGTGAGTGTGAACTCGGTAAACATCTAGCAATCCCGAAAGGGAGGGTAGGTAATCCCGTGAGGGAGATAAGTCCCGTTTGAGTGTGAACTCGGTAAACATCTGTTGGTTAAGTTGGTGCCCCATGAAGGGAAGAGTGGATGTAGGACTGGTTTGTCCGAACCACTATAAAAATACGCGTGTTCTTATTTGCTTTCATATTAACTGTCATACATACTTTAGCAAATTTGCATAACACACATTCAAAAAAAAAAAATTTAAGTCACCTCCCATTGAGATTTTACGAGCTTTAAATCGGGTTTTTCGGGACCATCAAGTGGTATCAAAGCAGGGGTTCAAAAGTTCACTAGATTTTAATGTGAACACTGAACTGATCTTTTTTGTTAAAACCCATTTAGTTTAAAATGCATATTATTTATAAAATTCATGGAGGTTGACAATCATCTTCTCATCATTTTTTTTTAATGCATCAAATATTCTTCATCATTTCTCTTGTTTAACTAACACTACTTTTCTCGTATATTTTTATTGTTAGTTAGTTTTGGCATCATTATCAAAAAAGGGGAAAATTGTTGGGATATTTTTAGTTTTGATAAATTATGCCAAAACATTATCAACTTGTGTTATTTAAATTAATATCTGATACGATAACAAGTTGAGGGGAAAACGAGAGAACAAGTTAAGAAGAAGAAGAAGAAGAAGAAGATCGGATCGGTTTAAGAAGAAGCGGATCGGATCACCGTCTTGATATCGAATCGGTAATCGATATCGGATTAATTTGTCAGATCGAATCACCAATCTTTGAAACAATCAGTATCAAGATCGATATTTGTCGAATCATCGGTCTCGATCGATTTTGATGCGATCCAGATCTGATCTGTCGAATCGAATCGATGAAACAGTGTTTTGAACTTGATGAGCAAAGGATTTCAAAGACACCGAAATCTACAGATCAGTTTCAATGGACGGTCGAAGTGACGAATCGAAGCGATGAAAGAATCCGGTGATGATCGGATCCGTTAGACACACAAAAGCGGTGATCAATAAGAAGATAACAACATATATGGATGTGACATAAAAGCTGCAAACAACGAAGGCAAAAAGGACAAAAAAAAAGTTTGGAAGATTATTAGTATGGATTTGAATATTACTCTCCAACGGTAATATTCAAATCCACACTATAAATACATTGCACTATCTTCAAAAGAAGATAATGGAGGATCTGCAAAGTGAAATTAAAGCCAAATATTCAAGCAACTCCATTCATAGAACACAGAGCAAGAAATACACACATATATTCAAAAGTGTTCTACCCTAGATCTAAGCACAAATGCTATATCCTAAGCTTAGAGAGATTTTCCCATCCTTAGCATTGAGGCTAAACAAATGTAAGGGAAAATCTCAACCTAGTTGAAACCAAACAAACCTTACCCAAATCAGTTTGATAGGATAAGTTTGTAGGTGAGTGTGAACTCGGTAAACATCTAGCAATCCCGAAAGGGAGGGTAGGCAATCCCGTGAGGGAGATAAGTCCCGTTTGAGTGTGAACTCGGTAAACATCTGTTGGTTAAGTTGGTGCCCCATGAAGGGAAGAGTGGATGTAGGACTGGTTTGTCCGAACCACTATAAAAATACGCGTGTTCTTATTTGCTTTCATATTAACTGTCATACATACTTTAGCAAATTTTCATAACACACATTCAAAAAAAAAAAAAAATTTAAGTCACCTCCCATTGAGATTTTACGAGCTTTAAATCGGGTTTTTCGGGACCATCAAGTGGTATCAAAGCAGGGGTTCAAAAGTTCACTAGATTTTAATGTGAACACTGAACTGATCTTTTTTGTTAAAACCCATTTAGTTTAAAATGCATATTATTTATAAAATTCATGGAGGTTGACAATCATCTTCTCATCATTTTTTTTAATGCATCAAATATTCTTCATCATTTCTCTTGTTTAACTAACACTGCTTTTCTCGTATATTTTTATTGTTAGTTAGTTTTGGCATCATTATCAAAAAGGGGGAAATTGTTGGGATATTTTTAGTTTTGATAAATTATGCCAAAACATTATCAACTTGTGTTATTTAAATTAATATACAGATAACAAGTTGAGGGGGAACGAGAGAACAAGTTAAGAAGAAGAAGAAGAAGAAGAAGATCGATCGGTATCCGGTCGGATCGATCATCTTGATATCGATATCACCGGTATGCAATGATCAGATTAAATTTGCAGATCCAGTCACCGTATCTTTGAAACAGATCAGTATCAAAGATCGAATCACCGCGTCAAGATGTCGATTTAAATCTTGATCGAGATCTGATCTAAATCGAAACCGATGAAACAGTGTTTTTTTAACTTGATGAACAAAGGATTTCAAAGACACCGAAAATCTACAGATCGATTTTCAATGACGGATCGGCGACCTGTAATCGAAGCGATGAACAATGTCCGTGAAATCGATCGGGATCCGTTAGACACACAAAAGCAGCTGATCAATAAGAAGATAACAACATATATGGATGTGACATAAAGCTGCAAACAACAGTGCAAAAGGACAAAGAAAAGCTGGAAGATTATTAGTATGGATTTGAATATTACTCTCCAACGGTAATATTCAAATCCACACTATAAATACATTGCACTATCTTCAAAAGAAGATAATGGAGGATCTGCAAAGTGAAATTAAAGCCAAATATTCAAGCAACTCCATTCATAGAACACGGAGCAAGAAATACACACATATATTCAAAAGTGTTCTACCCTAGATCTAAGCACAAATGCTATATCCTAAGCTTAGAGAGATTTTCCCATCCTTAGCATTGAGGCTAAACAAATGTAAGGGAAAATCTCAACCTAGTTGGAAACCAAACAAACCTTACCCAAATCAGTTTGATAGGATAAGTTTGTAGGTGAGTGTGAACTCGGTAAACATCTAGCAATCCCGAAAGGGAGGGTAGACAATCCCGTGAGGGAGATAAGTCCCGTTTGAGTGTGAACTCGGTAAACATCTGTTGGTTAAGTTGGTGCCCCATGAAGGGAAGAGTGGATGTAGGACTGGTTTGTCCGAACCACTATAAAAATACGCGTGTTCTTATTTGCTTTCATATTAACTGTCATACATACTTTAGCAAATCTACATAACACACATTCAAAAAAAAAAATTTAAGTCACCTCCCATTAAGATTTTACGAGCTTTAAATCGGGTTTTTCGGGACCATCAGGAAGCATACGCCGCTAAACAAGTTTCAACAAATAGTGCTGAGAATTACATTTCTTTCCGGCCCGCTTGGGCTTGGAACAGACAGACCCCCAGTGTCCCTTTTCACCGCACTCCGAACATTTTCTCTTGCTTAAACCTCGATTGGTTGTTATTGAGTTGGTTTGGTCTAGCCTTCTCACCTTCTCCTTATGTTGGTCCCGGGGTAAACATGTCTCACACGTGTATGGGGGGGGAATACACGTGTTCAGTGATTTTTAAAACTTTTCACAAAACTGAGATCAATGAGTCAGGTTGTCCTGAGAAATAGCACTGAGAAGCACAACTTGCTCTGAGTCAAAGTCTACAAAGACAGTAGCTTCAGATTAGCCCAACTGATCTGAGGTTTTAAATCAGAGACCAAATAAGCTTGGAGTAGATAACTATCTTACTGATTACTCAGATGAGTTTGATCAATTTGACAACTATCTATACTAGCTTATCTAGTGTGCGGAATGTGTAGGCCCTAAATTTTTACTCGTTTTTATCTTGTTGAAAATCTTTATCACTTAGTAAATCAGTGGTTAAGGTTGTGATCAGTTCAATGCAAACTCAGTGGATTGATTCCAACTGAATATCAAAAATCTCAGTATGCTTTCAGTGAAAATATGCAACACAAATAAATGCAAAGCAGATAGCAAATAACACAGCAAATTATAGTGGTTCAGAGACTCAAGCTCCTATGTCCACTCTCTCTGATCCTCAGAGAAATTCATTAACTCACTCCTACTACTACCTCAAGCTTTCAGACTGAACTCAGCAGCTTACTAACTTCCTCTATGAGTTTTCAGGCTGAACTACACTGCAACTTACTAACTCAACACACACAAGCTTTCAGACTGTCACAAGCAGCTTACTAGCTTCTTCTCTAGACTTTTCAGGCTGAACTCAACTGCAGCTTACTAACTCTTTACAACTCTCACTTTCCAACAATCACACACTCAAACTACCTAAACAATAGGGTTTGGGTTTGGTTGGTTTCCAACTAAGGTGAGATATCCTTTTACAATTTAGAACACAAAGTAAAAGGTTAGGATATCTCTAAATAAGCTTTGAATATATGCTTGAATCTAGGCTTAGTAAATGAGCTCTCTACAAAGATGAAACACTTGAGAAATTCTTAGGGTTTCGAGTGTTTCACAGTATAAACTTGAATACGAATGAGCTCTTGAGTTGCTTGATTTCCCGTAACCTTGCAATGGTGAAGATCACTGGTATTTATATGAAACTCACCAAGGCCACTCTTGAAAAACTATCTGTTGGAGGAGATAGCATCAAGGGTTTCCTTATTTGGTTAGTGATAAACGGCTATTTTAGGGTTTGAATAAACCCATGCATGGTTTGGGTAATATGTAACCAATGCAGCCAATCACTTAGTTTTTGCAGTCTGGAACTCAGTACAACTGACATCTCAGTGCCATGTCACTTTTTGTGTCAGTGAAGTATAGTGTTGTCTCTCTCTGATTGGTTCTTGACTTCAGTGAATGGAAACAAACAAAACGGCTCTCTTAGGTCAATTTCTCTGAATAAGCCAACCTTAAAAGACACTTAGTTATAGTTCATTTTGTCTGCGATCAAATATTTGGACAACATTTATTCCTCATAAGTGTGCAAGACTTCCTCAGTCTATTTGCCCTCAGGTAGATAATCTTCAGGTCTTCAGTTTGATCTAAGTCTTCAGGACGATCTGGATTCAGGTTCTTCTGAGTCTTCAGATGCTTTTGGCTATTTCACTGAGTTCCCCTTCAGTGTGTGCCTAACCTATAAAGAGATATCTGCTGACTCTAAATTTTGCAGATATTTCCTGAACTAACTATACTGAAACCTGTATTCTAATCTACCTTAGATTATTCTGAACATGTCATACTCAAGGGTTTTGAGATCTAATCAAAATCTTTTCTTATTTATTAAATTCATCTCCCAACAATTTTTCCCTTTTTGATGATGTCAAAACCATATATTACCATTTAAGAAAACCTTACAAATCATAGGTTTCAGTTTACCTTATCTAATAGACACACCATCAGGACAATATGACAAACAGTTTGTAAAGAAGATAATGAGATATTATCTTTTGTTGATCACCACACAAAAAGAGCTATTTCATTGATGTAGGATATGAGTTACATATTACAATGAAATGTTTGGATATAAGGATTAACAACAAAATAAAACTGCACACAGTCTTCAGTCTTCTTCAATCTCATCTTCAGGGACTTCAAGGTTGAACATCTCAAAGTATCTTCTCTTCAGTTCATCTCTCTCCTTGATAATCTCAGGGTGATTTCCAGTCAGTCCTAATTGAGCAGCAAATCCAACAATTTCCTGAGAGATGACAACTTCATTCACAAATCCATTTTCAAATCTTGGAGCAGGAAATGTGTATGGCCCAGGAGCAACTATCTTCCCATTGTTCTCATCTGCAAGGTTGACCCACTTTTGCAGATATTTGGGGTAGAAGGTCAGTAGATATTCTAGGAAGGCTTCATTGCTGTCAGGACTACTTCCCTTCAATTCCCTTAGAACATCATGATAGAACCGGAAGGTTCTCTTGATCTCCTCCCATACATCATTGATGTGGATAGGCATCAATTTATCAATGTGTGGCCATTTATGAACCTTTGCAGTTCCTCTCCTTCTGCTTATAAACTTCCTGAAGGCTCCTCTTCTCCTTTGCTCTTCATCTTGCTTCTTCTTGGTCAGTTCAGCACCTGATACTGAAGCAGCAATTCTCTTTTCTTTTTCAACGGTCAGAGCTTTCAGAGTCTTCTTCACATCATAATCACCAGGCTGAGTTCTTGCTTCAGCTCCTAGTTCCTTCTTAGCCTCAGTTTCAGATTCTTCAGACTCAGAGAAATCAACAATAATTTTCTCTGAACTGGCTTAGAAACCTTCTTCTTCTTTATTTTCTTAGTTTCCACAAATGCTACTGCTTTTCTCTTCTCCGGTCTAGCATGAGCTTCACCAGTCTTGCTCGTTTCAATGCTTCTTCTTTCAAGCAGCTTCTGGTCCATTGCTTCCTGAGTGGCTTGCTTATCTATCTGAATGTACTCAGGTTCTTTAGACTCTCTGAACTTCAACTTCCTTCAGAGCCATCAGAATCTTCTTGGCTTCAACTTCTTCCTAAGCTTTCTTCTCCAAGGTTTTCTTCAGTAAATTGTCCAACTCACCTTTTGAAGAGTGAGAGGTCCTTTCCCCCTTTTTGACATCATACTCTGGGAGAATTCCAGATAGAGCAGCATCCATGTGAAACTGTTCTTTGCCAATAGTCCTCACTTCTCCAGCCAAGTGATCATGCTCATCTTCCAATCTGTTCAGATAGTTCTTGGCAATGGAGACTTCTTTAGCAACAGGGGCAAACTGAGTGGAAAAGGCTTCATGCATCAAGTCTGTCATCTTGGTCATGAGCATAGTACTCATTTCCTCAATAGATGTCTTGATCATTTCCTGGTTCTTTTCAGTCAGCTTTGCTTCTAAATAAGCAGTTCTTTCCTGATATTGTTTCTCTAAATTATCAGCTAGCTCTCTTCCAACTCCATCAAATTTTACATCTAGAGCAGCAATCTTTTCAGAAAGTCCAGTCTGGACTTGTTATACATCAGCAGATGAACTCAGGCTTGCCATCTTCTGAGATTGTTCAGCCAACACAATCTCTATCTGAGTCACTTTAGCAATCATTGGCTCTGCTTTCTTCAGCTCTTCCAGGATTGGGGTAGAGTTAATCCCTAAAATTTGTGCAGTCTGCTCCAAATGAGCCTCAGCCTGCATACCACAATCAACAAACTCAAAGATAGGAACTTCAGTAACTTTGGCATAAGTAATAGTAGTGCCAAAAGGTACCTGAAGAGTTCTAACTTCAGTCTGAGGATTCTGAGTATCAGCAACATCAGTAACTTGCTCATTTTCAGCTTCCTTTTCTTTCTCGTCTTTCTTTTCTTTTTCAGGCTCTTTCTCTTGTTCAGACTCTTTCTCTCCTCCTTCACCTCCTTCATCCCTATCTTTCGAACTTGACTCACCAGCCTCAGCAACTCTCCTCTCAGCAATTTTCTGCTTGACCAGCTCATCAAATTCAGCAACTTTGATCCTGAGCTTTGTCTTTCGGAATCCTGAGAATTCAGTCAGAGCAGCTGTCTCTGCACTCCACCATTCTTCTTCTCTAAAGGAGGCAATGTTTAGCTTATCATGGAGTGTTTGATTCAGGATGTAGACAGTTGTTCTGAGTCTGATGAACATGTCCTGAAGGTTAGGATATGTTGCAAGTTCATGGTATCAATCCAAAACAAACCGTTCCCCCTTGCTTCTCCATTCAGTCTCCTCTGCTTATCCTTTCTTCAGAGGTGGAGGACTTTGTTGTTCAGTGAAGGGTAAGTAAGATTGAACAATCTGAAGATCTGAAGGATCAAGGAAAGGTTCGTTCAGGAGAACATCAAGGTTCAGTGATTCTTGAGTTTCCTGTGGTTCTGCAGTTTGAACAGGTGGGATCTGAGGTTGTCTTTTTTCAGTAGGTTTCTGAGATCCTTTGAAGATTTCTTGTGAAATTTTATCAGTTCCAAGAGAGGTTTCCATCACCTCTGAAAATACATACTCCTCCTCAGTATATTTTCCTGTTCTCCGATATTCTTCACCACCTGAGCCAAGACCTGTAGGGGTGATTTCATTCCAACCTGAGCCTCAGATTGAGTTTCCTCAGACTCAGCTTCATCGGCTTCTTTCTAAGCAATTGTCTGAAGTCTCTTCCTCTTCTGTGGTGCCAAAGCCTTTGATTTCAATTTCTCACCAGCTTCCCTTTTCAATTTCAGAAGGGTTCTTCCTCTTTCCTGCTTTTCTTCAACTGAGCTGGACTCAGTGACTTTCCTTCTCTCCTATCTTGTCCTTCTTGTCTGAGATGGGGCAGGAGACGGAACATCTTCCTCAGTTTCTTCTTCTGCGGTTTCCTCTTGAACTGTTTCCTCCTGAGACTCACTAGATTTTTCTTTCATCTTCTTCTGGCCTTTCTGAGATCTCTGTCTGAACATTACCCTGGTTCTGGGAAAGGGATTTGACTTAGCAAACTCGTCTTCTTCCTCAATACAGGTTTCCTGAATATATGCAATCTTTGTTGCGTGCTGGATCTTCCCTTTTAAGCTTACAACATCCTTGTCCCACTTGATGTGTTTGACTTGATCACTAACAACATTGATCAAGTACTGCAGCCAATTGAACTCTTTTGAGGGAGAATCCTCAATAGCAGCCATTAATCACAGTTTCGGCTTGCTATCTTGTTCATGACTTCCAGAACCACTCATTAAACATTTAGTCACAATATCCAAAAGTACTCTATACTTAGGTTGTATGTATTTCTTGTTCAAAGTTGACTCAAATTTAACAGGACTTACAGAGATTCTGTCCAAGTATTCTTGCTCCTTACCAGCCATATACATCGATGGATCTTCCCCCTTATTGCATAACTCATAGACAACATTCAAGTTATTCGGAATTATATAAAGTTCACGAACAAAATCGACTTCCATATGCCCTTTCGTCAAATGAGTAACAATAATTTTAGAATTTATGCAGTTTTCTTTATCTAGTTCCATATTTGCAACAAATTCTATTACCTCTTTGTGGTACTCTCCCTCCGGATGGTTTCCGTCAAGTAGGGTGAGTTTCTCAACTCGAAGCATGTGAAGGGCTTCTTCTTCGTGTGGTGCATTGGTTGTCCCTTCAAATGATACCACATGCTCGTAGTAAGGTTTGTTGAACTCTGCAAGCTTGGCGAATACAGAAACAACCATTTTTGTGTTTTGAAGAACTTTGAAGTGCAGGGGATTTCTGGAGAAATTTGAAGACAAGGGTTGAGAATATGAAGTGAATAGTGTCTTCAATATTGCGAGGGAAGGGTATTTATATGTTGAAAAATCTGATCTCTAATGGATGAGATTAGATGCTAATAATCGATGGTTAAGAATTAACCATAATTGTTTTGGTTATAAAAGGGTCGGTGAAAGGATAGAAATTGGATAATAGCCGCAATTTTATCCATTTTAGTGATTATGCACAGTGCCCAACCAGTGTTTCTGCAGACTGATGACTTGCCCAAGAATTTCAAAAGTCCTGCCCATTTATTTCCTCAGGTGTTTTATCATTTATGTCAAATGATTACTGAACAATCAATTAGACAATAAATGTAGTGCATGCGTCATTAACTTCTTCTGACTAATTTTGGATATCTGTCTTACTGAGTTATGATCTCGATAAAAGGTTCAGTGTATTTTGACATTACTGAACTAAGGTTACTGAGTTTCCCAAGACTCAGTGAGGAAACACCTTATTTTTATCCTGAGTTTTTCAGTGTGACCTGAAGAACTTCATGCATCTGAAAACCTTCAATTTTTCAGATAACTATTCACCTGGATCCAATATTCCCAATTCAACTGATAGTTCCTGAAATCTCGACTCAGCCAAAGGTTTTGTCAAAATATCAGCTCTCTGTTTATCAGTATGAATTTTCTCCATTCTGATGAAGTGATGCTTGATGCCAACATGCTTATATCTGATGTGCAATACAGGAATTTGTGAAATAGCAATTGCACTATTATTATCACAAAATATGGATACTTTATTGGTTATAATTTTATAATCCCTTAATTGTTGTCTAAGCCAAAGTATTTGAGCCACAACAACTTCCAGCTGCCATGTATTCAGCTTCAGTATTGCGTTTCTTTGAAAACCATGATACCAATTTACTTCCAAGAAATTGACAAGTTCCTGAGGTGGATTTCCTGTCAATTCTACAACCACCATAATCATCATCTGAGTAACCAGTTAATTCTAGGTTATCTTCAGCTAGATACTATAATCCTCTATTCACTGTGCCTTTAAGATATCTTAGGATCTTTTTGGCAGCTTCCATGTGACTAGCCTTAGGACTAGCTTAGTATCTTGCACATATCTCAACAGCAAAAGTAATGTCAGACCTACTTGATGTGAGATAGAGCAATGATCCAATGATCTCTCTATAATCAGTGTGGTTAACTGAGTTGCCTTCAGGATCAGGATCCATCTTGTAGTTAGTATTCATAGGAATTCTAACTGCATTGCAATTCTGTACACCATACTTAGCAATTAGATCTATGGTGTACTTTGTCCGATTGATGGATATTTCTTCCTTAGTTTGTTTCACCTGAAGTCCTAGAAAGAAATTCATCTCCCCCATCATTGACATCTCAAACTTTCCTTTCATCAGGGCTTCTCACACACATGATGATTAGGAGATCCAAATATGATGTCATCCACATAGATCTGAACTAGTAAGATATCCTTCCCATCTTCTATCCTGAACAAGGTTCTATCAACTGTACCTTTAGTAAAACTATGATCAGTAAGAAATTGAGAAAGGGTATCATACCATTCTCTGGGTGCTTGCTTTAGACCATACAAGGCTTTCCTGAGCCTGTAAACTAGGTCATTCTGACAAAAACCAGGATGTTGTTCCACAATAACCACTTCTTTAAGCACACCATTCAGAAATGCACTCTTCACATCCATTTGATAGACTGTGAATTTCATGTGAGCAACATATGCAAGAAACAATCTGATGGCTTCTAGTCTTGCAACAGGTGCAAAGGTTTCATCATAATTTAAGCCTTCTTCTTGGGAATAACCTTTTGCAACTAGCCTTGCCTTGTTTCTTACAATGATATTATTTTCATCTCTCTTGTTCTTGAACACCCATTTAGTTACAATCACATTGTGCTTCTTAGGTTTATCTATTAACTCCCAAACTTCATTCCTTGTAAACTGCTTCAGCTCCTCTTGCATAGCAATAATCCAGAATGAATCTTGAAGAGCTTCTTCAATCTCAGTAGGTTCTTTCTCAGATAGAAAGCAGCAGAATAAAGCACTTTCACCATGGAACATTCTCGTTTTAACACCTTCAGATAAATTAACCACAATCTGACTTGAGGGATGGCTATCTAACCATGTTCTTCTGGATGTTCCCCCTTCAGTAATATCCTCAACATCAGAAATATTAGGTTCATGTAATTCATTAAACTCAGGGAACAACAGAAAAGGAGAAAGAGAATCATCTTCATCAGGGTAAATTCCATTCAGAATATTGTCAGTGACATTTGTTCCCCCTTGGTTGATAGATTCAACTATGACCACATCTTCATCGCCATTACATACCTGAGTCTGAACTGGAGTTTCTTCAGATTGGTTAGCATCGGTCCGTTGGCTTTCCTTCAGTGGAGAACTATCATCCTGAGTTTTACCAGCCTGATTATCTTCATCCTGAGCTTCTTTATCTGAGTCTTACTCACTCCATTCATAAAATACGATTGGCTTCTTCTTTTCTGGCTCAGAGGATATTTTGGCATTTTTCTTCAGGCTAAGTCTGGTGATCCTCTTTATCAAGTCTCCTGAGACATGTTCCTGTTTCTTCTGAACACAAGTAGATTCATAAAAAACAACATGGGGTGTTTCTTCCACAATAAGGGTTCTACAATTGTAAACTCTGAAGGCTTTACTAACTTCAGAACATCCCAAGAATATCCCTTCATCAGCTTTGCAATCAAAAGTTTTCAACTGATCTTTACCATTATTGTGTATGAAACACTTATAACCAAACACACGAAAGAAAGAAACAAGAGGCTTCCTTTCATTCCACAGCTCATAATGTGTTTTTCATTGATTCTTTGTAAGCATGGATCTGTTCTGAGAGTAGCATGCAGTGTTGACTGCCTCAGCCCAAAATCTCTTAGGAATGTCAGCTTCAGCAATCATTGTTCTTGCAACTTCTTTCAGAGTCCTATTTCTTCTTTCAGCAACACCATTATGTTGTGGGTCCTTGCAGCTGATGTTTCATGAGTTATTCCATTGGCTGCACAATAATCAGATATAATATGGTTGATAAACTCAGTGCCTTTATCTGATCTGATTTTGACCACACTCAGATTCTTTTCATTACTGAGTCTTTTCAGTAATTCTTGCAGTTTTGTCTGAGTCTCTTTCTTACTGAGTAGTCATCAACTACCACAAGTGTATATTTTCTGCCATTAGTGCTCACAGGTGTTACTGGACCAAATAGATCCATATGTAACAATTGAAGTATTCTATCAGTAGACACTTCTACTGTGCTTTTCAATGATGCTTTGATTTGTTTGCCTTTCTGACAAGCATCACACACATGATCTTTACTGAATACTTCATTGGGTAACCCCCTCACAAGTGCTAATCTTGCAAGTTTCTTCAGGGTTTTGAAGTTCAAGTGATTAAGTCTTTTGTGCCATAACCAACTGGTTTTAGTAGCTTTCTTAACAACTAGACATGTATCCATAGGAGTCAGTCTCCAATCACCAAGATACACATTTTCTTTTCTAGTACCAGTCAATAATACTTGTTGTGAAACATTATCTTTCACATAGCACAAGTTCTTTGAGAATTCAACATTGAATCCTTTATCACAAAATTGACTGATAGAAAGCAGGTTATGCTTTAAACCGGACACATATGATACACCATGGATATGAAAAGTATCAACTTCAAGTGTTCCATATCCTTCAGTCTGTCCTTTGAAATTGTCTCCAAAAGTTATCTGAGGGCCTTTCTGTTCAACATAGTTAGTGAGCAATTGCTTGTATCCTGTCATGTGCCTTGAACATGCACTGTCCAGATACCATGAAACATGGGCCATTTCACTTCCACTCATCAGGACTATGTTGTCTTCATTCAGCTCAGTGCCCTTCTCCTTTACCGCAAACAAAATCAGGCCTTAGGTACCCATTTGGTGTAGGGTCCTACCAGGTTAGTTGTACCTTTTGGAACCCAAATCTGCCTAACAACTCTAATTACTTTAGAGTGGCTGATTTGTCTTCCATAAACATCTACATACACACTCACCACCCTAGGTGCCTTGGTAGTATCCTGTGTATGAGTGCCAGCCTTAGCATGAACATGAGCCTTAGAGTTCTTCTTGGGTTCAGGCCTTTTGTTACAATGTTTTGTCCTTGGTGCAGCTGGTCTATGTCTTTGCTGACTTGGGTTCAGGAAACCTTTACCCTTAGGCAAGTGGGGTTTAGGTTGCCTGTACTGAAATTGGGGTCTTTCAGTAACCCGAGGACTTGGTCTCCTTAGTTGAGAATTTCTCGGCTGAGAGTTTCTCTTCTGAATATTCCTCTGATGGTTCATGGCAGATTTCTTCAGGTTGGTATTCTTAGCCTGAGGCTTTGAAGTATTGTCCTGAGGATTTCCTACTGAGTGTTCAGGTTTTCTAGCCTTTTCCCGAGGTTTGGGCTATCCTTCCTGAACTTTCAGGTTCTCTGAAACCATAGGTCCTTTACCCTTGTCCAAACCACGGGGTTGTTCTTCAATAAGAAGATCAGTACGAACCGCCGGTTTAACAAAGACAGTTTTAGTGCCACTAGAAGAAGCAACATTTAGATGACCTTGTGAGGTTCCCCCTGGATTATATCCCAATCCAGCCTTTATAGTTGCAGGTCTTTGATAACTCTAAATTTCATCTATTGCATTAGATGCAGAATTCAATAGAGCTAACTTTCTCCGAAAACTATCCTCACTTTTCTTTAGAGTGTCATGTTCTCAAAGATGTCATTGAATTCAGTTCTGATAAGCTGATTTTTCTTAGTGGATTTCTCTAACTTTGCGTTCAGGGTCTCTATCACTTTCTCTTTCTCTGAGAGTTGTACTTTCAGAACATCTAGTTCATCAGTAACTCCCATTAATTGAGAAGTGATCTCAGCAGCATTAGAGTTCTTCAACTTAAGATTCTCAGCAGTCAGTTCCTCATTCTGCTCTTGAGTTTCAATGAACAGTTCTTGTAACACAGAATAGTCCTTCATCAGATTCTCAAAAGAACCCATCGGTCAAAGTTATTGGTTACGAAAGAATTTGACAACTCGAAAAGCTTGTGTAGGAAGCAACAACACGATAGAAGAATTTACCTCTCAATAAAGAACAAGACAAACATCATCACTATCACTATCTGACAACATTTCTTCTGAAGAGCTGGATTCTCCTTCAGTATGTTCTTCCTAAGCAACCATAACCTTTTTGCTTGAGTACTTCTTGTCTCTTTTGGCTTGCCTTTCCCTTCTTTCTTTGGAACTTAAGTCGATACCATCTTTGGAAGTGACCTTTCTTCTTCTTCAAATTGTAGCATATGTTGGTATCATCATCTTGATCACTTTCTTCTTTAGACTTTGTGTCCTTCTTTCTGGATGAAGATCCTTCAGCTTTGTGGTCCTTCTTCTTCTCAGTAGACTTGTCTTTAGCTTCTGAACTGTTCCTGTTCCTGTACCTGGTATCCATGTAATACCTTTTGTACTTTCCATATCTGCTATTTATTTTCTCAAACCTTCTTGTCATCAGGGCAATTGTCTCATCCTTTTCATCCCCGATTTTTTACTAGATGAGATCTCAAGTTCCTTAGTATTGCAGATTTTTCCTTGTGCTTTGAAAGCCACATTTTTGCTAGATGAAGTATCATCTTTGCTATCAGGTTTCTTAGTTTTCTTATCAATTACAAACTCATAAGCTTTCAACTCAGAGAAAACCTGTTGATATGGCATAGAAGCAATATCTTTGGTGTTCTCAATTACCACAACATGTATATCCCATTTCTTAGAGAGTCCTCTAAGAATTTTCAGAGAAATCTCTCTTTTGGGATATCTTTTCCCAAGAGCACTAAGATCATTCATAATGCTAGTGAATTTGACCTCATGTCTTTCAATGGATTCACCATTTTTCAATTGAAAACCATCAAATTTGGCAATGGCCACATATAGTTTGTTTTCCTTGATGTTGTAGCATGGATAAACCCGACCTCCCACCTGGGCACGAAGGATCAAAAACAATCCAACAAAGACTGCATGAAGCAACCTCGGCAAAGGGACCAAGGGATCAGCCCACGTAATTCCCACAAGGCCAAACCTTCAAGTCGCAAAGGTCGAACAACTTAGACTTCTAGGCATATACATACATCCTCTCCCTGGCTTGGACGCCCCCGGACGTAGTCTGATTCCAAAGACGAACCGGGTCACCAACTTCTTTGTCTCTTTCCCTGATTCGATTGCCTTTAGCATACGCATTTCATAATAATTATTGGTTAACTGAGTAGATAAAAACCAGTTACAACAATTGGCGCCATCTGTGGGAACACATTTCTTGAGAAATTTCAACAATTCTCAAGGAGACCTCACCTTCCAAACTCTAAGAAAAACAAAATGGCAACTAACCAGGGGAAAGCTGTAATCGGGAATGAAACTGACGTTCGTGATGGCGTCGAGGTTTTACTGAGTTCTCAAACCACTCATCGGGCAGCCCCGACTGGTGGAATCTTGTCCAAACACCGGAGGATGCCAAAGCAATGATGGCCGTCCTCAACAAGAAACGTCTCAATTTCGACATTGAGGAGGAACAACCCCCAGCCAAGAAAATAGCCCATGACGCCGGAACCTCCAAAGGTAAATGCATTATGACGAAAAAGGGATGGTCCATGGGCCAACTGGCGTACAACGCGGCTAAACATGCCATCGTTCGGAACCACCGGGCCCTGGACAGACCAGCGGGTTCGAATAGTACATTCACCCGCCTCGGAAGCCAAGCGGCCCGGAAGGCCCTCATGAGGGGCGAGGACGAGGCTCACTCTCAACCACGCCATGATGAACAGGTGGAAAGAGATCTTGCCATGGCCCTGGACATGCACCACGGAGGATCGCCGAGACATTCGGCATACCACCATGGTCACGGGTAGGGGGCTAGTAACCCGCGCGACGCTCAGGTCGCGACATTGGCTAGGACCGTCCAACAGCTGTTGGAAAAGGTGGGTAACCAGGATGGACCGTCTGGGTCTAACACTGACCTTGTCATCCCCAATTCGCCCTTGGGAACTATGATCACTCTGGCACCTGCCCAGAGAAAAACCAGCATAGCGGCTCTAGATCGCTACAATGGGAGTACATACCCCAGAGTCCATATGGCAAAGTACAATGCGTATATGGCCTCAATGGGGGCATCGGATGCGACGAAGTGCAGACTTTTCTCCGTGACGCTGAGCGACCAGGCCCACATGTGGTACACTTCGATGCCATCTCTCTCCATTGATACTTTTGAGCAACTGGCTTGATTATTCTTGGGCCACTATACGGCGATGGTGCCCCGACCTGCGACAAGGCAGAGGCTCGTGAACATGCGTCAGAGGGAGACGGAGTCGGATCGATCCTATGTTGAGAGGATCGATAGACTTATCATTGAAGGCGACCCCATTGGGGACGAGGCCAAGCTACTGGGGGCAGTATCTGGCCTCAAAAGAGGAACCAAGCTATGGCGGCGCATGACCGCCAACTACCCGACCAATTACGCCAATTTCAGGAAAAGGGCCAGCGACCTCATCCATACCATGGAATTGCTAGAGACCCGGCTCTCAGAGACAAAGGAAGTCGCGGAGCCCAAGAAAGGTTCCAAGAAAACCGGGGGGTCATTACAAGCACCCGACAGCTTCAAACCATTTGAGGAGTCCATTTCGATGAAGCTGATGGAGGCTCTAGGTATGACACTTGGTAACGTTTATACCCAGATCCAGGGACGAGACATGTTACGAGCACCCCGCCCCATTAAAGACAAAAGCCGGCAAAACCCCCGAACAAGTATTGCCACTATCATGACCAGAGGGGATACTACACCAGCGAGTGTCGAGATCTGTTGAAGCAGTTGTGGAAGCTTTATGAAGATGGCTGACTGAATGAGTTTTTCAAGAATCCTCGGGCAGACAATCAGGGAGGGCAAGGTCGACAGCATGACCGCCAACCCAGGCCAGGAGATCGGGTGCAAAGAGAGTCCGTGATAGGGGCCACACAGGGCGAGCTGCCTGTGCCACCCATACCAGAGGGCACAGGAGGTCGCGTCATCCACACCATCTCGCCCCTTGCCACGATAGGGGGCCTGTCTCCGGCCCATGTTCGACACCATCAGAAAGAAGGCGAGGTTCGAATGGACATCTGAGAGTCAGGATGCTCTAGACAGGATCAAAGCATATCTGGCCGACGTCAGCATTTTAGCCAAACCGGTCCCTGGTGAGAAACTGTTTCTATACTTGGCGACCTCGAAAACCGCCCTGAGAGCAGTGCTTGTATGGGCGGAGGGTCAAACCCATCTGCCCATTTACTTTGTCAGTCAGACGCTAAATGAAACCGAGCAGTGATACCCTCTTCTAGAGAAATTAGCATATGCTCTAGTTATGAGTCTGAGGAAACTGAGACCTTACTTCTTCGATCACCAAGTGGAGGTCCTCACTTCCTTACCCCTTCGCAACGTGCTCCATTGACCAGATACATCGGGCTGATGCCTTAAGTAGTCCATCGAGGTTGGACAGTATGGGGTAACATACGCGCCGTGGCCTGCAATAAAGCTCAGGCCTTTGCCGACTTCATCGTTGAATTAACCCCTCCTCCTGGGGCCAGCGGTTTGACCGGCCCACCATGGGAGTTGTACGTAGATGGCTCGATCGCCAACAAATCGTCGGTGAATTATGTTAGTCAGTCCAGATAGGATTTCTTTTCAGAATGCCATCACTTTCGATTTCCCTACCACCAACAACGAGGCCGAATATGAAGCGCTGATCAACGGTCTAGAAATGTCCACCACAATGGGCATCAAGAGACTTCAAGTACACACCCACTCGGCTTTGTAGCACGCCCGATATCGAGGGAGTATGAGGGCTTAAACGAAATGGATGTCGGCCTACCAAGAGGTCGTCAAAGCACTTTGCACGAATTTGAACAAATCTACATCAAGCTAGTACCAAGGATCACGAACTCTGAGCGATGCATTGGCATGACTAGCGACCGAGAGACCAAACAGAGATGAGGGATGTCACCATCACAAAACTCTCCCACCCCTCCACTTCTAACACAACAATCGCCCTAGACACACCCCGAGATTAAGTGGATGACCCCCCATAATCGACTACTTGATGGTAGGGCATTACCAACCGACAAAATTCAGGCAAAGCAATTGCAACTAAGGGCAACAAAGGTACACATTGGTTGGTAACGAACTATATAAGTGAGGCTTCAAAGATACCACCGCTGCCGATGTGTTACCCCTATAGCAAGGGCAAAGCTATCCTACAAGATATTCACGATAGGGTATCGGAAACCACTGGGGGGCGATCGCTCACTCATAAGACGCATTTGAGACAGGGTATTATTATTGGCTAACTTTAAAGGTCGATGCCATGGTTTTCGCACGGAAATGCCACAAATGTCAAATACACGCACCATCAATCAAGGTCGCACCTGAGGA
This sequence comes from Stenogyne calaminthoides, assembly GCA_037126765.1. Classification (NCBI taxonomy): domain Eukaryota; kingdom Viridiplantae; phylum Streptophyta; class Magnoliopsida; order Lamiales; family Lamiaceae; genus Stenogyne; species Stenogyne calaminthoides. Next base: position 6,701,339 of record JBBCBC010000024.1, on the reverse strand, counting down.
ACTCACCAGCATCCTCAGTCCTTGGCCTTTTGGCGGTGGGGATTGATATTATCGGGCCATTACCAAACAAACCGGGGTTCATCAAGACGCCCCTAGTCGTAGTAGATTACTTCACAAAATGGACCGAGGCTGAGGCTTTGGCGACCATAGATCAGGATCACGTCATCAAATTCATATGGTAAAACATCATCTGCAGATTTGGCCTACCGCAAGCAATTATATCCGATAATGGGAAGCATTTCGATGGTCATAAGATCGATAGTTTCTTTAGAAAATGGAAAGTCACCAAGCTTTTCTCTACCCCTTATCACCCTCAGTCAAACGGTCAAGTCAAAGCTGTGAACAAGATCATCAAGCACACTCTGAAAACTAAGATTGAGGGAGGAAAAGGGAAGTGGGCGATGAATTACCAGATGTCTTTGGGTCATACTGAATCTACCTGCCGAAATTCGACCGGAGAGACCCCTTATTCGATGGAATTTGGCTCTGAAGCAGTCATACCCGCAGAGGTCGAATTCTAAACTCTCAGAACCTCGCAGATCGCGACCGACTGCAATGATGAGGCCTTAGCCAGAAACCTAGACTTGCTCGAAGAGAAGCGATTAGAGGCAGGTATCCGAAATGCGAGATACAAACAACAACACTAAAAAAAATACTACAACTCTAAAGTGCGACTTCGAAAATTCAAAGAAGGCGACCTGGTCCTGAAGAGACTCTCGGAGTAACCAAAGGAACTTTCGGACCAAACTGGGAAGGACTATAAAAGGTCGCTCGAGTATTATCCAACGGGGCATACGAGCTTGAGAACCCAGATGGCACTTAGTCTCAGTACCCGTGGAACGCATCTCATCTGAAGAGATACTATCAATAGGGTCGAGGCCAGTGTACTTGGAAACTTTCAGGCGAGTCAATAATAATGAGTTAAATTTTCTTTTTCAAAATTCCTGTGTTTAAACCCAGGGAGGTCGCATAGATGAAACATCGACCTCCCCCGGGAATGACTTTTGACATATTTGCGGTGAGATCGCCACCCCTAGCGGTGTGATCCTCCCCTAACTTTATAAGATGACTAAGCGAGGTTCAATCTAAAATCGCAATGCCAATAAGACGAATGAACATACGCACAGATTATAGTCGCATAAGGAAATCAAGTCGGCACAATAAAGGAAAGAAAAAAGTAGATTTCATTAATGACAACAAGCCCAAAGGTCGGTACATTATAAGAGCCCGAAGGCTATATTACATCAAGCGGAAACCAAGATACATCATGATAACTGACGACAGATGTTTTACTACAACCCAATATCCACGATGGCGCATTTTTTCCCACTTTAAGCATCTTTGATCAAAAGTATTGTTGGAGATGGGGTTCAACAACTTCTCAATCTCCTTTTTCTTATCGGGATTCTTGATGTCATCATTCTTAAGAACGATCAAGAATCCCATCAGCAGCACAACTGACTATGTTCAAAGGCTGCCCACCTAATTGTTCTTTGAATAACTTATTTGGTGAGGGTGTGGGCGGCCCGCCTCCCGGGATCTTGGGGTAGGTAAACACCTCCCCTAGAGGCCGGTTGTGGCTTTGCTCTTTGGGAGGAGCATATTTGGACATCTCAACACCTCATTTTCGTGCCCCTCCTCATCCGGCTGAAGTCTCGAGGACCACCTCGGAGTCTCCCATTTGTGACTTCATCCGGATCGGGAGTGGGGTGCGATCCGACTGATTAGGGAAGAAGGACAAATCAATGCCCGGATCTTCCAGATCTTTAATCTCCAAAGACAATGTCGGAGGGGGGAAGTCATGAGCGTAGCGATCGGCTTTCGGTCACAATGTCGAGAGAGGTCGGCGGGGGTTCTTCCAACCCGAATAACTTCGAATAAGCGCCCCATAACCGCCCGCGACATAAGCGAAGTTAGTGATACGCTCTTGACACAGCAAAAGTGTTCATCTTTGGCGGCCAACTTCTCCCCAACCTCTACATCCTTGTGGATCGCTCGCCTTCATCAAGATCGCGGAATCCTTCTCCTCCCGGCGGTCTCTCGGCTTCTTTTCGGTGGCCCCCGAGCTCTAAGGCCCTCTTGGCGAAGTCGACCTCCGATTTCTTACGCACCTCATAAGCGACTATCGGTGATTTAAACGCTTGCTCGGAGGTCATCGCTGGGGCCTTCTCTAGTTTGGAGAGCTCGAGCTCGGTTGAAGGCCTTGAGCCTTTTCCATGTGGCGGCCTTCAAGGAATGGACCTTGGTAGGAATACATGTTGCCGTGACTTGTTGGCGATGGGCGGAGTGATCATCCTTAGATCCATCTTGCGTGTACGTTCCTCATCGTCCGCTCAAGTGGCGAGGCCGGTCTCAAGGCGTGCCCTCGGCAGGAATCGGGGATCTCGGGAAGCTCAAGACTCCGGTGAGAACTTGTTGTCCGGTCGACTCCCGATTTTGCAACAAGGAGGAACAAATATATTAAGTTTGGTCCCAGTTTTGAGGTAAATTCATTAAGAGTTGCAAACGGCCTACCTCTGCATCCTCTCCTCATCCCAACCAATCCAGGAATCGTCCTCCAGATGGCGACCTCCCTCCCGGGTAGAAGTCGGCAAAGGTGTCGGGCTGGGAGCCACCCTTCCAGCACCCCGACTTGACGTGGATCGGTGCGTGCAGAGTTCAAATTTCACGCCCTCTTGAGGTCGCTCACCCACCAGCATGGTGGCGGGTTAATTTTTCTTCTTCTTGCCTTTGTCGGCAGCAGGGGGAGGAGTCTGAACTGGAATGTCCCCCTGGGCGGTAGTGACGAGCAGATGCCTCATGGAGCCGAGTACTGATCGAGGTCGCGAGGCCATCTCTGAGGCAGAGGTCCGACGGTGGTAGATCGGGATCTCCGGATCTAACATAAAATAGAACCTTTAGCGCAAAATCACAAAATACACTTGAAAAAGATGCGGCTGAGACTTACAGGGAATCCTCAAGTGGCGAGGGTAAATATACAGTCCGGCTTGCAAGCGGTCGAGCTCGGAGTTCAACAAATTAATGTCTCGCTAGCTAGGGGGTGTGTCTCGAACCTCCTTGAACGCCTATAGAAAGTCCCAATATAGCTCAGAAGGTTGGGGCGCAAACACTGCAAGACGAGAAAAGAATTAGATCAGTACAATCTAGCACAAAAATATTAATGCGAAGTACCATTTTCAACACGGATCGCATAATCCGTAGGAACTCTAATGGATAAGGTGCTGGAATGGGCCACCGACTCCCATGCTCCTCCAACAAACCACCATTTCTGGTGCCACCCGTCAACCTTATTCGAAATCCCACTCACGAGCTCTTTGCCTCTACAAAGCCGCACAGCATGATAGCCTCCGGCCTGAGCAACGGGCCACATCACGTGAGATATCTCTCCGGATTAAAGGCTTTTTTCGGCCGGCATGCCCCAAAAACGACCATGGTGGAGATGATGTAACTCCACCCATTGGGGTGATCTGCGTGAGGCTCACATTCCAGTTGCCACAGATGGGAAATGGCCGGGTCTGCAATGGAAATCGAATACCGACTGACATGGAAAACTCATTCACAAAGAATCATTCAGGGAGGAGGCTGATCGGCTCTTTCGTTCGGTGTCGGCCCATAAAAATGCACATCCCGGGGCACCTTGTACATACGACGAAGTCCCCACACATAATGATCGGAAAGCACAGATCGGTATCTTTTATCGGACGCCCCGAATTGAGAGTCGACCAACTTGCGGTATGCCCGTCGTCGCTTTGTATGGAGTTCGATTCTGTCTGATCATAATTGAAAACTTCGCTTCATAAGCCCCCATAATCCGTAACAGGCAAAAAGGACCCGCCGTTGATGGCCGGATTCCGTGGGGCCGGGATGAAGGAGATTAACATCCAATGGGGAAAGATGGGTAATTTCGGCCAATTCTTCCAGAAATTGGTCATCCACCGGTTCTTCATTGGCATCGTCTTCCCGGCGGTCGCCCATAACCTTAGCCAATGAACTTTCACCCACATGCCCAGTGGCGGAGACGAAAAATCGGCAAGCGACGAGAGGGCAATAGGGATGTCATCCTCGAAGAGGAGGAAGCCACCATGGGCCGAGAGGCAAAAAAGGGATTTGGAAACGCTAGAATCCATAAATTCAAAGAAGGCACCAAAGTGCTTACGTGATTAATTCCGCCAGGGGACACGAGAATGCATTTCCTATGGAAGGGAGAAAAGAACCGAAAAAGAGTATCTTGAGGAAATTCTTTTCAAGAAGATCAAGTAGAAATAAGGTTTTCAAAACCTAATTCTCCGCCTATTTATCGAAGAAAAGATGAGGGCCAAATGAAATTAGCCAAAAGTTCAGCCCCTAGTAATAAAAAAGACGGGGGGGTCGCGTGAAATCCACTCTGATCTCTCATTGACCTAAATGGCGACACTTTACATCATCATCCCGCACGATATCATTTCGAATCCTGCGATCGAGGGAAGTCCGATCTGCGACGATTCAGACATTATCGGGTGACTTTTCACCGCCTCGAGGATAGTAAGCCATTTCATAGGAGAGACTTTCGGTCGAATGGTCACGAGTCGATTTAGTCCATGTGTCAAGCCAAGGTCCCTTCTCGGAATAAGAGACCTCAACTTGAGGGGCAATTGTTGTAGCATGGATAAACTCGACCTCCCACCTGGGCACGAAGGATCATAAACAATCCAACAAAGACTGCATGAAGCAACCTCGGCAAGGGGACCAAGGGATCAGCCCACGTAATTCCCACAAGACCAAACCTTCAAGTCGCAAAGGTCGAACAACTTAGACTTCTAAGCATATACATACATCCTCTCCTTGGCTTGGACGCCCCCGGACGTAGTCTGATTCCAAAGACGAACCAGGTCACCAACTTCTTTGTCTCTTTCCTTGATTCGATTGCCTTTAGCATACGCATTTCATAATAATTATTGTTTAACTGAGTAGATAAAAACCAGTTACAACACTTGATATGATCAGTGCCTTGACACATAATAGCAATTGTGTCCAAAATTTCTTTGGCAGTGTCACAGTGGGAAATCATTCTCATAAAACCATCATCAATAGTGTTGTACAGTGTATCTTTAGCAATGTAATCTAAGTTAACCAACTTTCTCTCTTCAGGAGTAAGCTGATCGTCAGTTTTGGGAAATTCATCCCTTGGATCATCTTTTTCAACATCAGTAGATCTAGGATTAACAACCTTATACTCAAAAGGTCCTTGAGACACAACTCTCCACATTCTTTCATGTTTACAGTACAAATGTGCCTTCATTCTCAGTCTCCATAGATCATAGTTCTCAACAGAGAACATATGTAGTTTCTTAGAAGGCATGATGAATGAGCCATGTAAGATATAAGCAGTAAGATCTATTCAGTAGACCACCAAAGTCTCTCATTAACAAGACTTATGGTTACCAAAGCAAGTGGTCTGATGAACCACTGCTCTGATACCACTTGTTGGTCCCTAGGTAAACGGGTCTCACACGTGTATAGGGGGGAATACACGTATTCAGCGATTTTTAAAACTTTTCACAAAAGTGAGATCAGTGAGTCATATTGTCTTGAGAAATAACACTGAGAAGCACAACTTGCTCTGACTCAAAGTCTACAGAGACAATAACACTGAGCGGCTTTCAGTAGCTTCAGATTAGCCCAACTGATTTGAGGTTTTAAATTAGAGACCAAATAAGCTTGGAGTAGATAACTATCTTACTGATTACTCAGATGAGTTTGATCAGTTTGACAACTATCTATACTAGCTTATCTAGTGTGCGGAATGTGTAGGCCCTAAATTTATACTCGTTTTTTTCTTGCTGAAAATCTTTATCACTTAGTAAATCAGTGGTTAAGGTTGTGATCAGTTCAATGCAAACTCAGTGGATTGATTCCAACTGAATATCAGAAAACTCAGTATGCTTTCAGTGAAAATATGCAACACAAATAAATGTAAAGCAGAAAGTAAATAACACAGAAAATTATAGTGGTTCAGAGACTCAAGCTCCTACGTCCACTCTCTCTGATCCTCAAAGAAATTCCTTAACTCACTACTACTACTACCTCAAGCTTTCAGACTGAACTCAGCATCTTACTAACTTCCTCTATGAGTTTTCAGGCTGAACTACACAGCAGCTTACTAACTCAACACACACAAGCTTTCAGACTGTCACAAGCAGCTTACTAGCTTCTTCTCTAGAGTTTTCAGGCTGAACTCAACTGCAACTTACTAACTCTTTACAACTCTCACTTTTCAACAGTCACACACTCAAACTACCTAAACAATAGGGTTTGGGTTTGGTTGGTTTTCAACTAAGGTGAGATATCCTTTTACAATTAAGAACACAAGGTAAAAGGCTAGGATATCTCTAACTAAGCTTTGAATATATGATTGAATCTAGGCATAGTAAATGAGCTCTCTTCAAAGATGAAACACTTGGGAAATTCTTAGGGTTTCGGTGCTTCACAGTATAAACTTGAATACGAATGAGCTCTTGAGTTGCTTGATTTCCTGTAACCTTGCAATGGTGAAGATCACTGGTCTTTATAGGCACCTCACCAAGGTCACTCTTGAAAAACTATCCGTTGGAGGAGATATCATCAATGGCTTCCTTATTTGGTTAGTGATAAACGGTTATTTTAGGGTTTGAATAAACCCTTGCATGGTTTGGGTAATATGTAACCAATGCAGCCAATCACTTAGTTTTTGCAGTCTGAAACTCAGTACAACTAACATCTCAGTGCCACGTCGCTTTCTGTGTTAGTGAAGTACAATGTTGTCTCTCTCTGATTGGTTCTTGACTTCAGTGAATGGAGACAAACAAAACGATTCTTTTAGGTCAATTTCTCTGAATGAGACAATCTTAAAAGACACTTAGTTATAGTTCCTTTTGTCTGCAATCAAATATTTGGACAACTTTATTCCTCATAAATGTGCAAGACTTCCTCGGTCTATTTGCCCTCAGGTAGATAATCTTCAGGTCTTCAATTTGATCTGAGTCTTCATGACAATCTGGATTCAGGTTCTTCTAAGTCTTCAGATGATTTTGGCCATTTCACTGAGCTCCCCCTCAGTGTGTGCCTAACCTATAAACCTCAGAGATATCTGCTGACTATACATTTTGCAGATATTTCCTAAACTAACTATACTGAAACCTGTATTCTAATCTACCTTAGATTATTCTGAAAATGTCATACTCAGGGGTTTTGAGATCTAATAAAATCTTTTCTTATTTATTAAATTCATCTCCCAACACCTTACCATCCCTTGGCCTAGAAGAAGTGGAAGGTCCATTTGCAACCAAACCATCACCCTTGCGCCCCTTTTTATCTTCAACCAAAGTTAGAGCTTTTACTAGATCATCCAGAGCGTATTCTCGATCGCTCATCAGGTAGTCAATATAGAAATGATCAAAGCTCTTTGGTAGAGAATGGAGAATGAACTCAATTTTGGTCTTGATATCACATTTTTCGCCAAGAGCTTCAAGATCATCGAAAAGAGTCATTACCCGAAGAACGTGCTCCCTTAAGGGCGTTCCTATTTCCATCCTTAAGATGACCATGTCATGCCCGATGTCTAAGATTGCCATATGGGATGTATGTGAAAACATCTCATCAAGATTCCGCATAATGTCTGCAGCAGCTCCAAATCCTTGGTGAAGGCGTTTCAACAAATCTGACATGGATGCCAAGATTATGTCTTTCATCAATTCATTGGCTTGCTCCCATTCATTATACCATATCATGTCCATAATACAGGTATCAGCAGTAGGTTTTTCGGGTTTAGGTGTGTAAAGCACCCAGTGGAAATGTTGTGCGTTTAGGACCGCTTTTGTAAGACTCCAATTGACATAGTTCATTCCAGTTAATTGGTGTTCTTTGAGCATATAATTCAGTGGATTAAAAATTTGTGACATGCTGAACTAAAATAAACAACAATAGTAATATCACATAATTTGGATCACATTATTCATATCAAAATCTCAAAACTATATGAATATGCATCAGCCTACATCTCAAAACAGTTTAAATAGGTCACGTGGGGTGAACTGTCTATTTAAACACATTCAAGCAGGTTACAAAAAAGATCTGTTACAAACTTTTAATTCAAAATTAATAGTCGGCTCCCACTTGACCAATATAAAATTGACATGGACTTCGGTGAAGTATATGCATATCAATTTTATATCTAAGTAATAACCATGATTAAATACATAATTATTATTTTGTTTTGAACGAGCCTCGAGGGGAGGGTCATCGTCACCACTAATAATAATTCACAATCATCCTTTTGGGAATTTATTCATGTGAAATCTATCTTTTGGACGTTCCGAGGGGGAAATTTCTCCAAAAGAATTCACAAATAAATAAATCATGGAGGTCAAAATTGACGTAATTTTATTATCCGGAATAAATATGTCAATTAATAAAACATACTTAGTTATTTTCGAAAGTGAGATTTTCTTTGGACAATTCAAATAACATGCGAACACATTAAGAAATAATAATGCATGAAATTAAAACAAGCATCAAGGCAAAATAAATCAAGTTGGGCACACATATCCAACTTTCATGGTTTAAATTTCAAGTCTCGATCTTGAGGAATCGTCTCTTTGTTGGCCTTCATCGTTCGTCTCGAAAAACTCCCACTGAAACCGCAACAATTCTTTTAAAAAAAATTGTTCTCCGTCTTGGGTTAGGACAACTTCCGGACGGGTAGTTCATGGCCCGGAACGCGTGTCTGCGTGCTCCTAGGCGCACGCCTGCGTCCAAGGCCGGCCATCCCGCGCCCGTCGCCCGCAGCCTAGGCGTGCCAGGTGCATCGCCCGGACGGGTCCTTGCTTGCCAGCGTCGCCCGCCTCCGCCCGCCCGTCTGTCAGCGGCGCCTCGCGTGCGCCCATCGCAGCGCACCAGCGTCTTTGGTCCGCCCGGCCCAAAGCTCACTTAGGCGCCCAGACGTCGCCTTCGCCCAAAGACGCGATCGCCTAGTGATGCGAGCGGTCGCTAGGCCTTCGTCCTAGCCCGCGTGCGCGCCTTGGCTAGCGTACGTCCGGGCACTTGGAGGTCCGCCTTTAATACTTCGTCTCCGTCTTCGTTCTCGATCCGGTTACAATTTATTTACAAAAATATAAATAAACCTAGATCTAAACTAGTCTATTACATTGAACAAATCAAACAAATTCTAATCTACTCGTGGATTTTCTCACGTGGCAAAACGAATTCGAACGAATCGAAATAAAAACCAATAAATTATTTGCATGTGAATAAGCACATTAAAATACCATGACAATTGGATACCTGCAAAACAGATCTAACAGTTCTACTATCCAATTTCAATTTTAATGAACAACAATTTAAATCATTGTTTAAAAAAGATCGAGCCGAACCGGGGCTCGATACCGATGAGATAACCGTGTAAGGCGCGAAATCTTTGAAGCAGCATCCAACTTAAAAGAGTATGGATTCTGATAATTTTTCTTGCAAAACAATTAAAAACATACATGGAATCACTATGTTGGACTCATGGCTTAGGTCACGTTTTTCAAACCCTTGAACCAATCAAACCACTTGAACAGTGGAACTGTATGTACTGTTTTCGAGCCATTTAGGTGAATGATTCAATTTATATGTTATTTCTTCGTAGTTTCTTTTCATTCAGATCGACTTTATTCATTATTGGCCTCCTATTTCTTTTTGAAGTTTTTTTTTCGAGCCACAATTTTTTTTTTCTTTTTGAAGTGTTCATCTTGAAGATTTTTGTTTCTGGGGTATCCTAACTTATCTTTAAGATAATTTTGATTACCCCAAAGACTGTGGATTCTAATATTTTCTTTGTTTGGATATATGTATTCTTTTAATTTCTATTGTCAAACACAATTTTATAAGTGGAAATTTGGTGTTGATTTTTTTTTTTTTAAATAAAAAGGATATAAAATATAGTAGTTTTGGTTTGGGCTCCCACGTCAACAACCCCGTCATACTCGGGCAGAAGAAAAGCTGACTGAAAGACTAATTTGCCAAAACCTGTAAAGTCGGAGATTAATTTGCAATATTTCAAATGTTTAGATTAGATTGCAATTCCGAGAGAAGTCTTGATTTAATTTGCAAACTAAGCCATTTTATTATAGGCCTAATTGTACTAAACCACCAAACTATCACGGAAATTGAAAATCGCATTAGATTATACAAATTATCAATATTTTACACGGAAATTACTGAATTAATTTTTCAAATCACTGCACGTAAAAAAATAATTGTGTGTTTTAGTGTAACAAATCTCAAGTTTCAGCACAACATTTGAAAGTTTCTAAAATACACTATGGAGTGCATGATGCACCTAGCGAGACTCACCCGTAAACATAAGTTAATACTAATTAAAATAAATCACTTTTTAATAAGACAATCAAGTAGAGTTTTAAATGAAGAATAATAAAGAATACAATTTTGTGAGATAAATAGTTACCGTAGTAATTAAATTTAAATTTTTTAATTATTTAGGTTTAATTTTTTTTAAACATTAATTATTTAGGTTATGATAATAATTGAAACAACTTAAATTATCTTGATAAGAAAGAAAAATCTTAAAATCAACAAATATATACACAACGATCAAATAGTTGTTGCAGTGCTATCAACTTAGTCCAATATTAAATTCTTACCCAACTAAAAACAACCCAAACATTTTTTATCAGGCTCAATATTTTAAAAATAATAATTTCTTAATAATTTAATAGTGATAATACTTGTATCATTTAATATATATATATATATATATAAGTAAGTAGAGAGAAAAAATAATATTTATTGGAGCAAGTGAACTCTCTACGTGTTATGTGGTGCAATAGTGGTTCCACTCTTTAAAAAGAGAGTGGTTTGAGTTTATTGTTTTAAATTATTTTCTATTTATTTTAATTATATGATTTGAGTCTAAATAATTCTATTTTAGATTATATAACTTTTTTGTTGAATTGTAATATCATTTTATACATTTTAGTATTTGTGGTGAATTTAATACATAATTAAAAGTCATACGATTAATTAAGCCTTTGTACTACTCCCATATATAAGAATTTACCGGGTGACGAAGACTGCTCCTGATTCAAAGGAGGAATATTCCTTTGACTCTATAAAAGACCCGAGTTAGTTGAGAGATTTGAGGAGTGTTTACGTGCAAGTTAAGGATGGGTTGGACTCGGTCTTGTCCACGAATGAGAGAGTTAAATCAGTGAAGAGCCAATTAGATAAGATGGTCAGTTGAGATATTCGTGGGAGCCGAGAAGAGTGTCTCGGCCGTTGAGATATTCTAGGCGTCAGATTGGCTTTGTTAATCGCCAAATCTAATGATAAGGAGGTTAGGCCTCATTCTCCGTATTATATATATATTTACATTTTATCTTATGAGGTACACTTGATGAGACCGCTCCTCATGATGAGACGGGACATAAGTTGGGCATTGACGCTTTAACACTTTGGAAGAGGTGGGTGTAATTTGTGCTAGGTTGTACTCCGTCTCATCCATGAGACCGTCTCATATAAATTTTTGTCTTATCTTACTGTGAAGAGTTGGTATGCTGTGAAACTTGTTCTTAGTGAAACTGGTTCATTTTTACACTTCAGTTATCACGATTACACCCTTTAGTAATATAAGTCACACTCTTTAATTATAACGATTATACTCTCTGCTATAACATATGTCACACCCTTCAGTTTTATGAGTAATACTCTTTATAGTAAAAAGTCATACTCTTCAGTTATATAACTAATACCCTTTAGCAGTATAAGTCACACTCCTAAACCAGTTTCACCGTGAAACTTGTTCACCCTATACTTTTTTTATTGTGAATTGTTACATTATTATCGCATATTTCGAGAGTTAAACATGAGTGATTTTGTGAGAAAGATTCGAGTGAAATTAAGATTATGAGGAGTTCTCATTATCAAGATCTCTTCTTTTGTGATTTGTGTTATCTAACTTGAGTGTGGGAATGCCCAAGGAGAAACCCTCCGGGCGATTTTTTCGTGGACCTTCCGGTGCTTGAGAGGAGTTGACGTGGCGGTGATGTATCCATTCACCATCAAAGATCGATTATGTGAGGTCTTAGGTTCGGTTCTTGAAGGTGCGTTTATTTTGCATCTATCAATCATATGAAATAAAAATTAACTATGGACATGTCCATTAATAATAATAATGTGGCAATCATCAACCTTAATTTTCCCGTAATAATGTTAGCTAGATCAAGAATTTATCTCCATTTTCTCCGTTTTGTTCCTTTAACTTCTTTTGCACCGATTTTGCACATTTTTACTTATGAACTGCACACTTCAGATAACTTACACATTCTACATTAAGTGCAAATAAATAATATGTACATCGAAATTTCTTGAAAACTTATTATTTTAATGAATATAATATTATTGTTTCTATACAATAAAGACTCTATCAGTACCAACCTTATTTTTATACATATAAATGGATATGAGAATTTAATATTATTAAAGAAAGAAATCTGAATCATGATTAATTACCAAAGTATATTATTATCATCATAAATCTAAATATTGTAAATGAACTATACTACCTACCTAGCGCTAGAAATTATCCGAGTGACAAAAGTTCATGCTTTCATTTAATTAGATTCGATATTCGAATAGAATAAAGGCAACAAACAATTACTATCTATTCTCTATTTAAATTCTCAAATATTTCTCATTTTCAATCCAATTTGAAACAAATTCACTTACATGAATCATGATGAAAAATCAAATAGTTTTTCTTTTTCTTTGTGCTAGCATTTTCTCAGAAATGACATTATTAGCAGCTAAATCATGCCTATGGACTTCTGGATATGATGTTTCTATGATCAACAAACTCCCCGATCCACTGAAATTACACTGTCAATCTAAAGACGATGATCTTCGAGAACATATAATTAATACGAACCAAGTTTATCGTTGGTCGTTTTGTAAGGATGTTTTTGGTCGCACCTTATTCAATTGCCATCTTTGGTGGGGTGATAAGACGGTCGGGTTTGATGCATTTACATCTAGAGGAACACATCGAATATGTAATAGTGGTCAATGCCGCTGGGAAGTAAGAGCTGATGGCATTTATGTTCTCCGTGAAAGCCTTTTCAAAACAACTTTTGATAAGAAGTATGATTGGAATAAAAAAGCAATGTGATTCGACATGTATAATTTTTTTCCTTATTTGATATTATTAGATATGTATGATCAGAAACATAATATAATGTTATTAAAGTTACTATATTTGAATTGTTAAAAATCTTTTGTCTGGTGGTGTATCGAGGGAAAAGGGGAAGATATGATCATTTTTTTAATATTTTTAACAGTTTAGATTTTTTGAAAACCCTCACATATTTTTTTTATTAATTTTGTAATATTAAAAACAACTTCAAAAAACTCAGATAAAAATAAGAATAAAATAACCACGTAACCTTTTTTCTAGTTTTTATTTCTAAATTTTCAGAAAAAAGAATTACTGTATTTTCAGAATTTTGTTTCTTTATTATTATTAAATAAATGTAAAAAAAGAAAAAAAGATCTTAAGATTTCAAATTTATTTCCAATTTTTAAATGACATTTTTAATATTAAGTGTTTAAAGATATATTAAAAAAAATGTATTACAATTCCTATTTATTATTTTCAATTTTAAAAAAAATCATGATGCTAAAATGTTTTTAGAGTTAAAAGGAAATTTTATTCAAAATGAGATAAATATGTCGTTGTATTGATTTTTAATATGATCATTGTAGAGGGAAAAGGGGAAGATATGATCATTTTTTTAATATTTTTAACAGTTTAGATTTTTTTGAAATAACTCTCATATTTTTTTATTAATTTTGTAATATTAAAAACAACTTCAAAAAATTCAGATAAAATAATAAAAAAAATATGTGCGGGTTATTCAGAAAAATAATTACTGCATTTTCAGAATTTTGTTTCTTTACTATTATTAAATAAGTGTTAAAAAAAAGATCTTAAGATTTCAAATTTATTTCCAATTTTTAAATGACATTTTTAATATTAAGTGTTTAAAGATATATTAAAAAAATGTATTAAAATTCTTATTTATTATTTTGAATTTTCTTAAAAAAATCATGATGCTAAAATGTTTTTAGAGTAAAATGGAAATTTTATTCAAAATGAGATAAATATGTCGTTGTATTGATTTTTTAATATGTCATTGTCGAGGGAAAAGGGGAAGATATGATCATTTTTTTAATATTTTTAACAGTTTAGATTTTTTGAAATAAACCTCACATATTTTTTTATTAATTTTGTAATATTAAAAACAACTTCAAAAAATTCAGATAAAAATAAGAATAAAATAACCACGTAACCTTTTTTCTAATTTTTATTTCTAAATTTTCAGAAAAAAGAATTACTGTATTTTCAGAATTTTGTTTCTTTATTATTATTAAATAATTGTAAAAAAAAAAAAAGATCTTAAGATTTCAAATTTATTTCCAATATCAGAAAGCCCAAACTCACCTCACGTGATAAATATGTCGTTGTATTGATTTTTCTGGCCAAGAAGGTATAAACTAGATAAACTATTAAAATTTGGGATTAGATCTAAAAAAATTATATTTTGAAATCAAATTTAAGAGTCTAAATGTAAAAATTAAATTAATTTGTACGCATATAAAATAAAAATTTATTTCACAATACACATTTAAAGATTACTAGTAAAATAAAATTATTAAAATTTTGACTATTAAAATTATTTTACTAGGAATCTTTGACCCTATGATGAAATACAAGATTATCTCATAAATTCATAAAAATAAGGAGAGATTTTTTGTGGGAAGTTATATATGGAAAATAGAATATATGAAATATATTCTAGAATGTATTTTAGAGAAGATACAAGGAAATTTCACATGACCCACAATGTCACATCCCAATTTTACAAAGCTTTTAAAGGCAATTTAAATATAAAAAATATCCAAATTTTCCATAATAACTAACAAAATGCATTTTTAAAATTTCAAAATTTGCAGCGAAAGTAAATTAAATCAATAATTTCAAAGAAGATAACTTAATCACTAAGAATTCTACTAAATTGTCTCAGTGCTAACCATAGCTCTTTAAAATAAAATAACATAATTCAATGCTATTAAAATAATGTCAAAACTCAATCCTCAATATTCAAATGAAATAAGGGTTGTGCAATGAAATAATTTGCTTAAATAAAAATAATAAATAATGTCTCGAAACAGTCCACTTGCCCTCCACCGCACTCCATAATTAATCAACAAAATGTTAAATGTTAAAGATTGGGATGAGCAAACCTGTCCCTCCACCGAACTCCATAAAACAAAATGTTAAATGTTAAAGATTGGGATGAGCAAACCTGTCCCTCCACCGAACTCCATAATTAATCTGCAAAATGTTAAAGATTGAGATGAACAAAACAACTAGTTCAGTGGTATTCCCTCACAATGTTATAATCAAATATAGCACATAAATAAAACCATCAACTCACATAACATGTATCATAATCATACCCAATGATCTTTTCCATCCTGGATTGTAGTCCTACAAATTACTGATTTATCTTTTCCATCGAAAGTAACCAAATAATTTAATATAACATTTCCACGTAAATCATGTAGCAAGCAACAATTAAATTCACATGAATATTAAAAAATAACAAAGCATGTAAAAATTTCACCTCAAATCTTGATTAACCTCGTAAACACGTAAATAATTTATTTTAGGATTTTTATTATACTTCTGGATATTGAATAATTTGTAATTTAATATAAAATTTAATGATATATAAAAAGAATCATATAAATACAGATTCGTTAATATTGTGCAAACACATATACACACATTCTGGAACTATTAATTTAGTAAATAAAATATATAATAACTTGGTTCTACCTTTTAAAAATATATTAAGCAGATAACTTTGAATTAATAGAAGTTGACTACCGAATTGATAAAGAAATTTTGCATGGATTTTTAATAACATGCCATGCGAACCTGGCTTTTTATTTTTGAGAAACAATGATACATGAATTAGAGATATCACCAAGCTGCACATTCACGTCACGTGTGCTATTTTCCAGAACACAAGAGCATGGCATACTCATGAAGAAGCTAACACTTACGAGCAAACTATTTGAGTATATAAAATTGCTTTAAAAATCACTTCCAAATTTTTTTTTAAAAAAAAACGGATGAATTGGGATTTTAAAAATGCATCGGTTCATGATAAATGTATATACAAGAGAAATGCTTTTCTTTTCTAGAGATTTGTGTGAAGAGATAAATTTTTATGTGATTGAAAAATCGATCGTGAATAAAAAGAAGAGCGGAAGGGTGGAATCAATTGAGATATTTGGGCTTAGAAACTATGAAGTCTTTCACTTCTATGTGGGTTTGAACGTTTAAAAAGATAATAATCCAAAACAAACTTAGAGAATTTTGAGTTCAAAGCTTATCTACATATTATATTTTAAATTAAAGAAAATAAAAAAATAATTAGATAAGCATTGTACCTCATCGATTGTATCTATTAATATTAATATACATATAAATTGGGTTGTAAGTTTGGTTGAGTTTGAATCACAAATGGTCACATAACTTTGGTATCAAATAGATTTAGTCCCATAAATTTTTTTGTCATTGATTTAGTTCCAATAACTTCGAAAATGTCCAATTTTAATCCCAAATCGACCAGAACAACGTCGTTTAGCCATTTTTATTTGGGACTTTCCGACGGATGCTGTGACTGGACTGTCGCGTGTTTTTTTTTTTAACAACTGAAATTTCAGCACTACAAGAAATCACACATTTCGTGACAAATATTTTTGCGACGACACAAAATTCGTCACAATTTGTTACTTAAAGGCGACAATTTTTATTCTCGTCATTAAAATACTAGAAATTGTGACAAAATTTTATTATGTCACTTCTGATATCTTTTTTGGTCACTATTTTGTAAATTTCGTGACGGCGTAAATTATTTCGTCACAATAATGATATGTGACGATTTTAATAATATTTGGTGACAAAATTCGACGTCATAAAAAAAATTATATTTTCATCACGATGCTACTTTTTGTTATTAATTATTAGAAACAATTAGTGACAATACTTTCATCACAAAAATAACTGGTGACGATTTTAATAATAGTTGGTGAAGATATTCGACGTCGTTAAAAATAAACTTTTGTGACGATGCTATTTTTTGTCATTAATTATTCATATTAATTGGTGACAAAATTCTTTTTTCATTATAATAATTGATGACGATTTCAATAATAATTGGTGACAATATTAGACGTCACAAAAAAACTGTTTTTATGACAATGCTATTTTTCGTCATTATTCATTTGTACTTATTACTAACAAAATGACTTCGTCGCAATATTAGTAGATGACGATTCTAATAATAATTGGTGACAATATTCAACGTCGTAAAAAATATACTTTTATGACGAAGATATTTTTCATCACTAAGTAATGACAAAATTCTTTTGCCCCCATTAATAATTGGTGACGGTTTTATTAAATAAATAATGATGATTGTAACGCCCCAGAATTTAGAATGTCGACCCTGGTGGTTTTGACACTCCAAACTCGAGCCATCACTTAGTGACCTAAAATCCAAGCCGAATCCTTTTTTTTTAAAGGAAAGACATGACGAGTATAAATAGCATCATTAGTTGCAGCGGAAAAACATTTCAATGATTATAATTTATGACATGCAAGAGCTTTAATTCAAAACGTAACATAAGTTTACTCAAGAGTAGAAATAACACAAAGCTAGTACGTCATACAAAATATTTCATCGGATAATTTTAAAGAGTTTATTATCCGGCAACCATAACCTAGCATTCAAAAGTTTGATCGTCTTATTTAATTATCATAGTATATATATGAGTGGGTCTCCATAGTCTTCAAGTGCAACACCAATTCAAATTGATGACTTCTACACCATAACCTCTAAATAGTGAACCCTAAATTACATATGAACCATTTGGGCTAAAGAACTATGAACCACTTGGAGCGAGTGAACCATGAACCACTTTGGTCGGGTTTTTGGTCGGGTTGGGTATTTAAAATTTTAAAAAAAAAAACTCTCAAACCAAATTAAAGTTAAAAACAAAAACCGAAACCTAAAAAGAAAAAAAAAAATATAACACTAATTTAAATAAATTGAGTAGGATAAAAGAGTACTTGATTCTAAACTGCACACCGGTATTTGAGACCTACCCTATATATATAGTGTCATAATAGGAAAAATCCGCGTCCACTACCACTCAGGAGCCTCGGGTTCAACACCTGAAAAATAGTAAAAGTGGTGGGTGAGATAAGAAATCTGGAGATGGATGACCAGACGTTTGTTATATAGATTGACAGTACGCTAAAGTTCATTACTCATTCATTTTCCTGGGTACATTCTTTCCATTTCCTTTCCTGGGTACTCATTTCGTTCATTCATAATCCTGGGTACTCATTTCCTTTCACAATTCTTTTTTTCAAGGTTGAATAATTTAACATTGTATCATACAACAAATCTATATAACATTATCGGGTCTACGAGTGTCACCCACCTCGTTAACTTTTAAGATAAAGTTATAAACTTCTTGAGTGATTTGAAAGCTTTAGATCAACAGGTGGCGTCCGAGATCTGAGTTACGCCGCACTTCACCTAGCACAGTTTTCTTCACCTTTAGTTATCATTTATCCTTAATAAATTATTTGTTTACACAAGTTGTTACAAACAACCATATTACTTTCTTCTCTTTCGTTAAGCCAAAAGGGTTTCTTTTATTTGTCTTTCACTAATGTGTTTTTACAATTCAACATTTATTTAGAAAGTAATTGGTGAGTTTAACGGGGGCGTTAAACTTGCATTCTAATTTAACGAGGGCCCCTTTTTGACCTCATAGACCTTTGTTAAAAGCTTAAAACACTTATTTAAACTTAAAACTAATGGCAAGTATGGGGAAGTATTTAATGTAGGAGTTTTGCAAATTCAGTCCTTTATATATAGCCACTTCAGTCCACTACTTGGTAGTTTCAATTTAAACATTTTAAAGCTTGAAACATGATACCTAAAATCACCATAATGGTAATCTCACATGTTCGAATCTGAAAGAAGTTGTTCTTCTATAAAAAATCAGTTTAAGATATTCTACTTTTCCTAAGACGAGTGGCGAGATGCTAGTGTCAATTTTGGTCCTTTAAGTTTAAGAATATTGTCAACCTATTTACTTATGAGTCTTACATCCTAAAATATCAGTTCATCACATAACCACATTGAGGACAAAGGATAAATCATTTACGAGGGCATAACAAGGCAGTTTGAAGGTTATTCTTTCTAATTTTGTCTGAAATCGTCCATTAAATCTTAGAAATCTAACTAAAACACTTACACACTTTAATGACTATTGAATCTTGATAGTTAATCATATTAGCACATTGAAAACATCATAGTACCACAGAATCATAGAAAATTTCCAAGCGGACTCCTGTTTTTCACCTCGCCCTAGCAACTGTTAGATAAAAGTCCTATATTGTTTGCCACTTTGTAAAATATTAAATAAGTACCTACAGTTAAGTATTTTCTTCAAAAAAATTTCCAGGTATACATTAAATCTAGCTTAGGACACGCATTCATCATTGGATTTTCAAAACATCAGCTACAAATATGAGTTTTTCTACAACTTATATAAACAGGGCAGTTATCTTCGATAATTTATTAAAAATACTTGGGAGTTTCAGAAAAATAAGAAATTTGACCTGGTAGTACATGAATACACATAGAACAAGGATAAAATTTTATCTCACTTAAATTGTGCACCGAAGATAGCAGTTTTGAGATTTTCGAAACTGGAAAGCAGTGGAAAAACAGGATTTTTCCTAACCTTCTATTATTTATTTCTCTCAAATGGTAAGTCCGATTAACGCCAATTTTGACATGCCTGTTCATCATTAGTCTAAGATTGACTCATAATTTTTATAAGGCAAGAAATTTATTAGAACCATGGAAAAGTTGGTCTCAATGCAGTGCTTGCAGAAAAAGAGGCAACTTGAATACACCAAGACAACTTCTCAAAGTACTTTCTGTTTTTCCAAATATTTTAATTAACATACATAGGACTTGAACCAAATTATCAGATTTAATATCAACAAATATAATACATTCAGAGTAAGGATATAAACTATTTACCCAGCCTATCAATTTGATGCAACATATTATTACTTAGGCGAAATTAGACATGTCCTGGTTTGTCATCACTCTCATTTTCTTATCGCCACAAGTCTCTAAGTCTTATCATTCATCTATCACAATTTCCACAGAGGATAAACATAGAGGATCTTCCTTTCAAGAAAAAAAACAAATAAAATAGGAAAAAACAGCAGGTAAGGTATTTGTCCAACTATTTCTAGTATAACATTCACACAACTTATTCAAAATTCTAACCATGCTCAAACTGGAAATAACATCCCTAAGGTACTCAGAATTAATTAGCAGTTCCATAAACAAAAGCCAAATAGTTTTCTTCCACATATGAGCAAAATAACATAAAATAGACATTTAAAATATAAATAGATGATAGGGGTTATAGCTTAGTAACCTTAGTAGTGATTTCTTATAGGTTCTGATTTACAGGGTGCCTTGGCAAAACTCGCTGGTATGCCTAAGGAGCAGAACCGCTTCCCTTGTTTGGGGGAAACAAGAAAACGATT
The DNA here is from genome assembly GCA_037126765.1 of Stenogyne calaminthoides. NCBI lineage: Eukaryota > Viridiplantae > Streptophyta > Magnoliopsida > Lamiales > Lamiaceae > Stenogyne > Stenogyne calaminthoides. Next base: position 6,680,602 of record JBBCBC010000024.1, on the reverse strand, counting down.
GAGGTAGGGAAAGTGATAAGGTTTTGATTACTCGGGGAAGGAGTGTATCTGCTTCATGGTTCTGAGAAAGGAGGGGATTAATTTATGGAGTATGGAGGCGGTTGTGTTTCACTCGTACATATATATATAGAATTACTTGTAGGCTTACGGATTGAAAGGAAAATTCATCATCCCAAGGTGGAACCACAGAAGGGCGGTGAAATTAGGATTCCGAGAGGAACCAAATGATGGCCTATTCCTGCTGAAACTCGTAGGCCTCTTCTTCGTTCTCTTCTTCTTTTTTTTTTCTTTTTTTTTTAATTTGCGGCTGAATAATAGATTTAGGTCGGTTAAGTTTTTTTTTGGTTTAGTCCAAATTTATTTGGACCCAAAAATATTTTATTATCTTTATTATTATTATTGTTACTGTTATTATTTATTTATTTAATTAAACCTTATTTCGATGTTTCTTGAAGTGCTAGGAGTGTTTTGGCTCAGATAGCTCGTCGCGCCGAAACCTGAAATCAAGTTCTAAGAAAAACACTAGGCGTCATCATTAGAAAAGAAAATGCTTGCAAGTATTAAAAATATGTCTTTTAAAGGGTGCATTTGGTTTGGGGTATTACAATGATATTCGACGTCATAAAAATATTTTTTTATGACAATATTAATTTTTCGTCATTAATTATTTGAATTAATTACAGATAAAATTATGTCGTCACAATTATAACCAGTGAGGGTTTTCGACGTCTTAAAAGTATATTTTTATGATGATAATATTTTGTCATAATTTTTTTAAGCTAATTACTGAAAAAATTATTCCGTAACAATCATAACTAGTGACAATTTCAATAGTATTTGATGATGATGTTCGATGTCAAAAAATATATATCTTTATGACAATGATATTTTTCTTCATTAATTCAATGAACTAATTCTTGAAAAAAATATTTTATCAAAACGGATGTCTCAAAGATAATACAAAATAGATCTTTTATTAAAACAAGAAAAATTGGGACCAGAACCGGTCCAAGGTGAAGCATGAATGGGCTGCCTAAAGATAAGCCAACCCAAGAAGAAGAAGCAATAAAACCCAAAAATGGGCCCAAGCTAAAGTAAGCCCAAGTCGAAGTCAAACCAAAGCACCAAAAATAGGCTACAACCTGAGACAAAGCCACTAAGAAGAAAAAAACAAAGCCAACAAAAAAAGGCCTTAACGCAGGCCCAAACTCAGTGAACAGCCAACAAACACAAACAAGGAACCACGGTACCAAAAATAGAGCAATAAGACACCGGAACAAGTATCTGCTTCATTATCCTCCAATCCTATACAAGTATCTGCATCATGATGAAAAAAAAGGATGATCAAAGTGCTGATAAAAGAAAAGTGCACAAAAGACATTGATATTGATTTCCTTATTATAAATTTTAATATAAACAGTACAAATTTAAAATTCCAGAATAAGAATGAGACCACACATAAATACATGAATATTTTGCCATCAAATTCATGAATTGTCATCATCGCTCTAGAGTAGTAAAACATTATTATTCGAGAACCCTCTTATTTGCTACAATAATCGACTATGGTGTCATCTAACTCATCCTAATCAAAATCATCTAAGTTCACTTCCTCACGTCCTTCAGGTGTACTTGAAATTATCAAGTTCTCAATGTCTTCAACCTCTGTGTCTTCTCTATTTAGTGAGTGTATTTCACCAAGATTGACTTCAAATGCATCGTCAATATGACTCTCTTATACACTTCAACTTCTCCCTGTTCTTGATCAATATCAATCGCTTTCATCTTGCATCTCATCAACATCATATATGTGTTCTGCGTTGGAATGGTTTGCTACTGCCAATCACCTCCTAATTTGGGTAGAAGACACATTTTGGCTTGATCGGCCAATATGAAAGGATCATTCTCATTCCATTTCTCCGTAACTCTAATATTTGTTATATTTCCTTCCTTTTGTATCCCTCGATTTCTTCTTTAGTCCCAAGATCAACCCATTCACATTTGAATATGGTAACATGTCTATCCTTCACATAGTCTAGCCTAATTATATCCGTCGCTACCATAAAATCTATATTATCGTCACCATGGTTCCTTCGCTACAATCCCACTATTTTGACTCTTATGACGACTATCACGCTTCTATAGTGAGAAATCGTACACCATTCACAATGCACCCATACTTTCTTACACATCTACAAGGTGCACAAGCAAGAGAATAAAGAGC